>JARHVA010007559.1:345000-565000 GCA_037957365.1 Torreya grandis
AAGGTTAAAAAAGTCTAGAGAAAAGTTTAAAATTGTCCTCACTCATGGTAGCCAATTTGGCTAACATATTTGGCAACCTCCTAGGATTTTATGCTTACTATACATCTAGACTAGTTACCTAGTCCATCCAGTGGACTATGGATTCATCTCATCTCAGCACAAAACATGACTTTACTTTGACACTGATTGTAAACCTTTTGAAACAACAAAGGAAATTGAATGTCTCCAAAACACAAAACAAGAAAAACTCTCTCTCTCTCTCTCTCTCTCTCTCTCTCTCTCTCTCTCTCTCTCTCTCTCTCTCTCTCTCTCTCTCTCTCTCTCTCTCTCTCTCTCTCTCTCTCTCTCTCTCTCTCTCTCTCTCTCTCTCACACACACACACACACACACACACACACACACACACACACACTTGTGATACAAATCACTCAGGGAAAATAAATAACAAGAACACTACTAAAAATAGCTAACTCTAAATAATTTTCCTCCTAGATCAAAAGGAAATTTTTTTCAAACTCTTTCTCCATTATATGAACAATGTTCTGAAGCAAGTTTCCTCTTAGAAATGATGTTTAGTGGAGTAGTTATCTTGCTTACCCACTCATTTGGCATACTCTAATGTCAATTACGAACAAAAAACATATTTCTAATGAAGACATACTCATAATATGACTCAAGACCCATGTCATGTTTCTCTTTTATGTTTAAACTAACCTCAAACATGAACACATCTTGGCTCATAGGGGCAACATCAAATTTGGCTTCTAGTGGCTCCATGAAATGGTATTTTTTATATTGAATGACTCCTTTAGGATTCCCATATTGATCTTCAAGGAAGAGAGTATAATTGCATGTATCTTCAACTTTCCCAATAAGATATATATATATATATATATATATATATATATATATATATATATATATATATATATATCCTTGAATAACATCAAACTTATTATAAATATCCAAATACTACTACCACATATCATCTTTAAAATCTTCATGTTGATTTAAGAAGGCATATTTCATATGATATCCTCTTGAGGACCTATCTCTATCACCTTTATATATAATCTTAGGTGATCATGAGATTCATTGTGGTTGCTTGGAAGGTGAACAATCATTTATACAAATTATATTTGCTCTTCAAAGGTGATTAGTTCATGCTCATTAGAGGCCACTTCAAGCCCACTCAATTACTCATCCTATTTAATTAGGACATCTTATTCATCAAGATCAAATAAAACTTATTTATGGAGACTCTCTATGTAAATGTTTTCTTGAGACCCCTCTAGTGTGAACTCTACAAAATCTCATTTGTAAAAAAAGGAATACCAACACTTTCAATCAAAGGAGAGAGTTCAAAACAAACTTTTACCTCTTTTATTTTACTTTAGGCATATTGGAAAGTATCCTAATTCATGTCAATTGCATTTAGTTACTCCAATTTGTCAATAAGATCTAATAACTATTATTATTGATCATCCATAGTCTCATTAAGATAACTAGATATCTAGGCAACTGCTACAACTATATTTATTAGCATTTATTCATCTTCAATAATTTTGTTTCTCTAAAATTATGATACTACATGATGAAAAACACCTCTCCTTTCACTTCTAATGATTGATTTTCTCTTTTACTCACCAAGGTGAGTGAAAATGATGAGTTCTTCCTCACATTAACTTGAAGAGTCTCCTTCATAGTCCTCATTTTGATCACTTACAGTTACAACTTAACCTTCATTAGCCTCAAATAGAACATGATCTTCTTCAAGGATGGGTTTCTCAAACTCATGATCAAGCTTTGGAATTTTGATATAAAAGATCCTATAAATATTATCCTTCCATTCACTAACCAATCCCTCAAATATTATTATTCTTTGGTCTTAAACATTATCAACAAGGAATTCCTCTTTTTTTGAATGCTCTTTTCAATTGACCTCCATAATGGGAAAGTTTTAGATTCTTGAGGAGGGAGGGTTGGGGTTTGAATAGTCACAAGTTTTTTTTTGGCCTCATTATCTTAATCTATACATGGTTCATCTTTCTTCCCCCATGACTCTACTACTTACTTTCAACTTGTATCCTTGGACTTAGAATATTCTTCTTGATGGTGTGTTGTAGCTTGAGGGGTGGACAAGGGGTTTGGTGAGCATGAAAGCTACCTTGGATTGCCTTCAAATTTATAATTTTGGATGAGCATAGAAGAATTTTCATGAGGGAGATCAAGTTGAGCTTGAGGGACAATGAGTGAGTCTTTCATATAAATAAGCCTTTTTATGGCTTATTGTAAGTTATATTAAGTTATGAACACAAGATGAGTAACTTGGGATTGGATAGGGTGATTGAGGTTTAAGAGATTAAAATTCTTGCTCTTCCCATATTAATAGTCTATTCTCCATAAATTTATTCAAATATCTTATTTACAACCTTTCATTACTTAAGATATGTTGGTTTTCCCTGTTAAAGTCTACCCACTCACTCCTTATAAACTATAATGAGTGCCTTATATTTTTAATGATATTATTAGGGAAAACATAGCTAAATTATACACCTCCATATACTTTTATCAACACCATTTAATTATTTAACATCTTCATGAGTATCTGAGAATCTTCCTATTTCTTAGATTGGATTTTCCTAGCTATACACTCCTTATACTTAACTCCTACTAATGGCAATTTTGATAGGATTGATATGAAGGTTGATAAGCTTGATAAGGTTGATGGAGAAAGGAAAGAGGATAAAAATCTTGATAACAAGGCTAATTACATTGATATCTAGGGTCATATGTAGGGTAAGTAGCATCATCGTAAGATTTATATGAATCAACATAAGACTGATATGGCTCAGGCTACTAGTAATGATCAATAAACTACTAACAAGGGTCAACATAATATTGGCATGGCTCACCAAATTAATTAAAATATAAATATGCTCCAAACTTAGCCATGAAACCTCATGAATAGGATAAAATAAAGATAGTAGTTGCTTAAAAGAATACTTGGGGTGATAAAATTAGATGATTTGTATAGAGTCACCATTGGTTATTCTATTCATGCCTTCAAAGGCTAGTGCATTGAAGAACAACAACAATAACTCTTCAATGGATGAAGTCTCTTGTCCCACCAAGCATGATAAAATTGTTATCAACAAAAGTTACAACCTTTAGGAGTTTTTTTAAGCCTCCTCACTTAAGTGATATCATGAAGACACATCTAGGTTTTGGGTGGCCTAATCAGTGAGGTGAATCTCTAGATAGGGCTAGCTCTCTTGATGTTATCGACCTGAACTACTACTAAGCCTATTACTTACAAAGGAAAAGGGTAACTGATGGTAGTCATTGTTATCAGTTTATTTAACCAATTTGTGTTTGTGTAATCTCTTACCAAGGTCAATATCTAAGGTTTCCCATAGTAAGGTATTTATTGAGTTTAGTTAATAGTGTTGGTTGGGGTCTTTTTATGTTGATCTATACTAATTTATTACTTCCTAGTGTCTTAACTAAATTTTTGAAATAATCACACTTGATCAAAAATTAAACACACCAAACTTAATGAAATTATTTGAAATAAATCACATAATGTTGTTGAAAATTAAACACACTAAAATCAAATATCGAATCCACACTCTAAACTAAATTATATAATTAAGATTATTGACATTGAAGAAATGATAAATGCTTATTATAAAACACACATTCATTAATAATCTATTTTGATCTATAGATTATCAATCTAAATAGACAAAGTATTTATATTAGTTCTAATTAAAACCAAATAAGAAAAAAATTATAAATTACATGCATATTATCTCATTGGGGAGTATGCCATTTCTCACCCTTGGATTTAGGCTCAAAATAATTTAGTCCTTAAAAAGCTATCTTGACTAATGCATAAAAAAGAAAGAATATTATCTACCACAAAATCTTTTTGCATTCAAAAATGACAATTCTTACAATGTTTTCACTCCTATAGATCAAGCATGGATATTCCTTTATTGGGTACAAAAGAAACAAACTATCCCAAATACCAAGTAATAACATAACTAACCAAACAATAGGATATTCATAGAGATTGGTTTATATGGCCAAAATAGATTATAATGTTTCAACAAGGTCCACACATGGTTGGGAAGTTCCTAATGGGATTTAAAACTACTTCTTCCAACCATATCTGGTTAGTAAATCTTATATACAATGTATCCATATCATATTATCTAAAGTTATAACCTATATCTACTAGTTTCTATAAATACAAAAATGCACATAAATATAAGTCTATATATAGACATATGTAAAAATATAAAGAATTTATAGGAGTCCTATATCATTATGGAATAACTGAAGGAACTTATTGAATGCCTTGGAACATGTTGTGGATGAGTACATAGTGATCTATGAGAGTATTTATCATGATTGTAAAAATCCATAACTTTATTGTTGTAATTGGTAGTTGTCTATCAAGGTCCGTAAAATGCCTGAGAAAGTCCAAAGATTCACTCAAAATATCAATTCATGGTCATGGCACTTATTTTTTTTCATGATATCATATCAAAACTCTTATCTATATGTTATAATACCAATAGATATCAAATATGGAAGACTAAACATGCAAATTATTATAATATTATGTGAATAATGATAACTCAAACTTGCATAAGCTTAAATAGATGAAATCATTCATCTTTTACCTTAGACTAGTTATATTACCTATGGATACTTATCTAAAATTCCATATTAATGGATGTGAAGGGTCATATATCATTTTTATAATGATTCATAGTGTGGACTCATCATTTCCCCCACATTTTACCTTTTACAAGTCACATTGCAAACTATCTTCTCTTGTCTTCATAAGTGTGGATTATCTACTCCAATTTGAGGTTGAGATCATAGATGGAGTAAAAATCCTATAATATTTTCTCATGAGGAGGAGTACATTCCATATCCCTATTAATAGAGTGAATCTAAAGATCCAATTGTTTCTCAAACTGTGGACCTGCATTCTTCCATGGAGACATGGGAGAAAATAAGAGAAGTGGTCTAAATTTCATTCCGATCCAAAATTTATTTCCACCTTATTGAAATACATTAGTAATGATCTGAGTGATGGATTCATCTCTCCTAAGGTTACGTCTTATATTATTAGGGAAGAGAACTTCTCTCCTTTTTAAAGGGACTATAAATATATTCCAACATTGACTACACGTAGCTATAACTTGATCAATAAAATGTTTAACAAATAATTAAAAATTTATAATACCATCCTATAATGTTATGCACAGGAATGGGAGGAACAATTTAGAAAAATATTCAATAAAAATAAACATTTTATTTTTTTACATTGTATGTTTTAAAAATCTTATGAGAGGTGGAGTTGGTTATAAAACCAATAAATGGGTAAAACTATCTAAATAACAAAATTTACACAAAAAAACTAAAATAATTTTGGATCATAAACCCAAAAACCTTCCCCCTGATCTAATGGGGTGATGGAATAACTAGAGAAATGACTCTAAAGTCATAAAAGGAAACCTAAATGCAGTTGTAAGTGGTGTACTATACCTCTTGGTACTAAGTAAAATGAATGCCACTCTATAAAAAAGCCTACATATCAAGTTGTGGTAAAAAAGGCTAATGAATATGATCAATACCTAATAATCCCCCATGATCATCATGCCATACTATAGTAGAACCCAATAAAATTTTGTCCAACTACATCGATCCACATAAGGTCCCACATAAGAACTCATCCAAGTGACAAACCAAGTATTTTGTATGGCACATCTCCTTGATGTCTAATAAATGCTAATGAACTTTGTTTAACACTAAAGGTGATAAAATCCCCTATTAACTCATACTATCATTGATGAATAATTGAAAATGAAGAAATGAAATATCTACTCCCCCTATCAGATGAGAGGTGAGAAGTTGTGCATCGAGAGAAACAAAATTAAACAAATAATGTTTGCTCCATGTTATGAATATCAGATATAGAAAGCAAAAAATGAAACTAAAATAAAGAACATAAGGATTTTTTTTGGTCAAGCATGAACACAAACTCTAAGTGAATAACAAATTGGAGAAGGTAAATTATCCTTTAACCTCTATGGATATTCCAACCTCCAGTCACTGATCACTCAAAATATGTTGTCAGGTCCATCGAGACCATAGACCTTAACCATGAGGGACATATCTTAATCAAACGAAGTCTCAGAATATCATAAATAATGGGAGTAACTAGAATATATACCACTATAATAATCCACATAATTTTTTTCATCTTTCTTTTTGCATGGAGAATGGGGTTGTCAATAAGGACATACATCTACAAGATGCCCAATAGTACCACATTTGAAACATCTACGTTATTTATTATGTCTTTTAGATCTAGAAGAACTTGAATCTCTAGAAGAACTATGATAGGGATGCTTGCATTTGGAATACCATAAATAGTGTTGATGTGAATGTTATGGAGATTGTTTAGAATGGTTTGGAGAGTGCCTCAAAGAATGAATCAAAGAGTGTTTCACAGAGTGTTTCTAAAACTATCATTGTATATGATGATGATCTCTATAATGGGACATATTCTTTGTATATTGAGCCTCTTCAGTAGGTGCATTCTTATTCCTTGAAAACTATCTCTCATGCTAAATTAACAACTCATAGATGGAGTCAAATGTGGCACCATTAAGCTTCTCACTAAGTTGTAACATTTCAAAAAAAATTATGTATTTGGAATTATGTCCATTCATTTTGATAGAAATAAACATGTCATCATCAACTTTCCCCCTTATAGTATAATATTCTTATTTAAGAGTTTTCATGCATGAAAGATATTTAGCATCTTCATCATTTACTAGTTTATTATTGAAAATTTTCATGAGGAGGTCAATATTTTTGTATGCAAGATAATTATCATATAAATACATTAATATTTCCATTCTTTTCATGCCCTAGATTTAGCAACTTCAATGTGAATAATCACTTGCATAGTTCAAGATTATTTTAGTAGTGTGATTGCATATTTATCATGTTTTTGATATTTAATTAACTTTCCAAGTTCAGTGGGTGGTGTGGTTTATTTTTTTGTTATTTCCCAAAAGTCATTAAAAATAAGCACATTTTCCATGTGTAAGCTCCATTATTTTTATTTTTTATGAGTAAGTCATCCATTTTTAGAGATAAGACTTACACTTTTTTCCATTTACATATAAAAATATAGTGATAAGAGATGAATTCTACTTGAGGCTTTGCTTGACCCTCGGAAGGAGATTAAAAATACACTAGAAATGTTTTTAGAGACCCGGCTAAACATAAGCTAAAAAATAAAATGAGATTATTTCACCCTTATATAACCATTTTGTGTTTCATTTACAAATTAATTTCACTCTTATAACCGTATTAAAAAATTAAAGGTTAAAAAACTAGAAATTTTGATTATAAAATTCAACCCAAAGGGTTTTGAATACTTGATCTATCTTTTATGAAGGGGATAAAAAAAATAAGTAACCAACTTGCCTTTGGTTAAATTGAGTAGCTAATGATAAAAATATTAATTAACTCTTAATTTTAAAAAATAAGATAAAATCAAAGTACAAATGGTACCCAATTTTTCATTTCATTGTGGAAACCATGTACTAGGTTTTTAGAAATTTTTAGCATGCTTGTTTAACTACAATAACATAGAATCAATCGAATCAATCAATTTGGGGGTGGGGAAAAATGTTGTAATAGATGAAATCACTTGTAAATCATTTTCCTCAATTTTTTTTACTTTTATTCTTCACTTCATAAACACATGATAATGACAACATATAATAGTGGGTTTATCGAATGCGTAGTAGACTGCCAAAATTTGGATGTTGAGTAGTGTATAATTTTTCCATCACATTTGTTGGGATCAGAGACTCACATCATAGAATATTTGAGAATCCTATTTGTATAGCTAGATCTCTAATTTATCCTTGATAATTGATTTATCATGCTCCACTCTACGGATCTCTTAAACTGATCAGAACTTGTAGTGTTATCTTTTAATCCTCATTTTGTAAATGCCATATAATTTAGGTGCATCAATTTTTAAAAAAATGTTAAATCCTCTTGGTAAAAAAAATTGATATACTTTACCCATTATTGTAAACATGAAATAATTTACTCCTCCTCACTAGTCACACCACCTAATTACATCACAAAGGACCTTCAAGAAGTTTACACTATCCAAATTAGTTTATACCTATGTCTCTCAATCCTCTTATCTCATACATGGATCTAATACCACTGTTATGCACATGAACATGAGGAATAATTTAGAAAAAGTATTCAATAAAAATTATAATTTTGTTTTTGTATATTGTAAGCTTTAAAAATCTTACAAGAGATGGAGTTGGTTATAAAACCAACAAATGGGCAAAACTACCCAAATAACCAAATTTACACAAACAAACAAAAATAATTTTGGATCATAAACCCAACATATAGGGCATGAAGATAGTGATCATATATTTTTTATCATTGAAAATAAAATCTTTTGAATTTTTCTAGTACCTACCATACATTACCAAACTGAGACCTGATACAGATTCTAACTTCTCTTTAAGTACTCACATGATCATTATATCTATCTTCCCATGATATTTGAATTTTTTAGGTGGGGATAAGGTCTTTAAATTTTAACTCACCAAAAAATATATTGACCAAGAAATCATTAATGTTTCCCAAAATAATATCACATAGATAAAATTCACATAATAAATCATGTCAGTCAGGAGTAATTTTTTGATAAATTATAAAAAAATCTTCATTTCTATTAATTTCATGTGGAAATCCATAGGATATTTGGAGTAACTTCCATTTAAAAAATTAATCATGCAAGAATAAACTATAGGAGGGATATGGACTCTTATAAGATAAAATCTTTTTACCAAGTTGATTGGTAAACTATATAGTTTGTTTGGATTCTTCTTTTTGTAACTTTTATTTCTCCTTCTTAAGAGGTTTGTCTTTCTCCTTTAACTCTCCAAGATCAAAACAAGTTCATTCCTAATGACTTTTGACATTAGGGTAGGACATAATGGTTTGATAACCTTGCTCTACCATCTGTTTGGGAGGTAAAGTATAAGATTTGAAGGCTAATTATGAATTCAATCTTGTATTCTCCTATTCATATTTAAGTATATTCCATCTCAAGGACACATTATCTTCTTCAAGTTTCTTGGTATAACTCCATAAATCAATAACTTCATTATTATATTCATCAAAAAATTTATGTAAGGATGATATCTCTTCACCCTTCTCAAAATACTAAATTTGAATGTTTTCTATATTCTAAAAGAAAATATAAATAACAAAATCCTTAAACTCAATTGAAGATAGTAGCTAATCAATGTTCTCTATGTTATGTTGGATTGTATCTTGTAGATGGGATAATGCCAAGGAATGATGTAGTTCTACATCTTCTATTGCATTTTATGGTTGGTATTCTTCGTCAATAATGATATCTTTAGCTTTATCAATTAATGGATGTGTTGAGGAAATCAAAGGAACAATGTCTTTAACAAATCCTATAGAAAAGGATCTCTACTTCCTCTTTATCATGTACTACACTTAAAGTGGGTTCTTGTCATAGGTTGTCAAGGGTTTATAAAAAAAATTACTTCATCATGTTAGAGGCACAATCACTATGGGGGGTGAATCAGTGTCCTAAAAAATCATTCAATTCCACTTAATTATACATGAACCATTCATATAAACATGAACATCTATAAAATCATATGCAACCATACAAGATCATGAACTAAGGTAACACATTACATATGTGGGAAACCATAAAAGGGAATAAAATATAATGATATTATGCAAATGAAATAAATTCCTATAAGACAAGAAAACTAATCTTTAGTTAACCACCAACTCCACATGGAGCACCAACCCCAACTAATTAAGCACCCACTCAAATAGTCTTTAGTAACCACTAACCTACAAAGAGGCACCAAACCCCTAGATGAAAAATTACCAAATCAACAACCTAAAATATTTTATCACCTATATAAAACCTTATTTCTCACATAATATATTATTATTACCTTCTTTGTCTCTTCTCACTCTTTTATCTCTCTTAAACTACCTTCTAGGCTTCTTCACTCAATTAGGTCTCTTTAAGATATATTAGGTCACATGACATTGATATTAAAATGTAGATAAACTATCATATATTCATTATAGATCCTATATAGTCATTTTATGGTCTACAAGACCTCTTTCTCCTCAATAATGTGATATATTATTTGCATTCTCTCCCCATTCACAAATAGGCCTAAAAATACCTTGTATATATACCATTCCTTATTCATATGCCACTTAGCTGACTATTCACCCTTAACCTATTAATTTGGCCATGGAATAGGTCTTAGTCTATCTAACAAATATTATTCAAACTAATATTGTGTCCCTTTTGGCCTATAATAACTCTATTATACCTCATTTCACTTTTAGGTTTCATGGAGACCTAATTCCATTAGGTCTACTTTAGGACATGTTACACTTCACTTTCCTTGTAACACTTTAAAACTCCACACATGATAGTAAAATATAATATAACAATTAAATGAAATATACCCCCAAAAATGTATTATAGTCTTAGAAATATATTTTATAATAAATCACAACTTGAAATCCTTCATTAGTACTCAGTCCTATTTGGCCTATGGACACCAGAAATATATATTTCAATACTAAATATCTAACTAACTTAATCCACTAAAAATTATTAAAAAATTACATATAAATATTATATATTACCTAATATTCATCACCATATTATTGAAACACTTCAACTCAAGGTAAATAGGCTTAAACTCATCTCTTTAGTACGCTCACTCAAAACTACCATAACTATGAAAATATAGTCATGAAACTACATCAAATCCAACACCTTAAAGTATAATTTTATTTATTATCAATAAATTAAAAATATTATATAACATATTTATAGAAAACTCAATCATAGAAAACCACAATCTCTAATATCAAACATTGGTCTTACAAACCAATCTTCTGACCTTATCTCACAAAATAATGCATGTAATAGACAATCCATTTTTAATTCAACCTTTAAAAATATTATAATAACTTAAAATAAAATCATAATCTCTAATATCAAACATTTGTCTTGCAAACCAATCTTTTGACCTTTTCTCACAAACTCTTGCATGTACCAGACAATCCATTTTGAATTCAACCTTTAAACCTCTTATACTAACTTAAAAGATTTTAAAAATAATAAAAATAATTTAAAGTCATAAAAAATAACACAATATGAATTATATACTTAAAATAATATCATAGAGCCTCAAAAACACCTCTACAACTCACTCACTCAGAACTGCCAGTTTTCCTTAAAGACTAGTCATGGTGACTCAAACCTAAAACAATTGTATAGACATACTCAATGACTTATGATTAATTTAAATGATAATATTATATAATTATACCATTTTTATATATAAATATAATATGGTATAATGTAAAATATTATTATTTCATACCAATCTCATGACCTTGTATCTTAGTGTCTCATCTGAACTAGATAGGTCAACTTGTGAGAAAATTTTTCACTATATTCATTGACCTAAAAAAATTATAAAAAAAATTAAAATTTATTAAAATTATTTTACAAAATATATATTCACTTTGATTCATTCTATTATCATTAAAACACATTCCTAATCATCTTCTCACAACTGTCTAGGTTTTTCACTATTTACAACATTAGGCTTATTAATGACTGGCTAACTTAGATGACCAGTTTATCACATTTTAGGAATATAAAATGTATGTAAACCTTAATTTAAATAAAAAACTAGTCTATACCTTCTTCCTCCATCCATTTTCTTAATTTTAATTATTTAACTCTGACAGGTAGAATAAATTCTTTAGAAATGAGCTCATAACTCAATTTTTTCTGTCCTCTCTCTAACCAATACCAGTTGGAGGTACCTGGGAGAGTTAAATAAGGGATAAAATATATTATATAATCCTACCAATCCATTATAATCAATTTTATCAAAATATTCAACATCGGGTCCTTATTAGGGATCTAAGAGGTTTTAAACATGTTTCCATTCTTAACAATCGTTAATAATGCATAGCCCCTCAATCCAAAAAATAATGACAAGAATTTTTATATATGACCCTTACCCATGTAAAATAAATATATTATGCTCCCATTCAAAGGTAAAATGAGCTAATGATCAAAATAAAATCCTTCTCAGGTTGATAACCCTTCATCCTGAGCACTGGAGAGACTTGCAAACAAATTTTCATGCCTTGTCCTTCATACTATGACCTAAAACTACATGGAAATACTTTAAAAAACATAACTCACCTCTAATTTTTTTTACATAAGCTTAAACACTCTAAAATCTAATCATGAGCCCTCATTATGCCACATTCTCTCTCTTTTCTCTCTAGACCTTGACCTACAAACCACATTATGTCTTAAAACTAACCTTTATTCTTCTTTCCATGAAATATCCACCTTAATAAAATAATCAAGAAACCTCTCTCATGCATAATAACTACCATGCATCCTTCACATGCCTTAACAATAGATCATGATACCTCATAAGACCAAGTAGGTTCTAGAAGTGGTCTAGGTGTAGACTTGATCTGAAGGTCCTACCATTTTAGGCTCACCCTAAGAATATCATTAGTTATCTAATGCCTCTCATTCATGATAAACAAATATAATACAACCTATCATGACTCTGTTCATCCATCTTAACAAGTCACCATACTCATACCTTCTCATAAGGACTTTACATGCCATGACTAGTGCCATGACTTAGCTTCTTAAGTACTTGAAAATTGATAACTAACCTTGAAATTCTAATGAAAGTATATTAACTTTACTTACATGATCACACAATGTGAAAAAAAATCTCACAAGTTTATACTCACTTACTTCACCAAATTTCACTATGCACACCTTCTCATAGGATCTAGACTAGGCTTCTAATGATACCTTATACTCAATAACTAGTACTCAAAAATTATTATCTAAATGGTATCAAATAAGAAAAATATTTATAAAACACTCTCATACCACTAAATTAATATATTTTTTATCAATATTCTCTCATGATCTCATGTAGACCTAGAGACTCATAACCATGCTTCAATAGTCACTTGACCATCATTCTCCTTTATGACAATCAAGACTAATAAGATGTAATAAAAACCCTAATGACATCAATGAAAATATCACTGACATCAATTACAACTAAAAACTCACCTTAATCAAGACTAATAAGATGCACCCTTTTGATATCAATAACAACAACATACCAACAAACTCCCCCTTAGTCATTGATGGGAAAAAATTCCTTAATCTGATTACTCTCATCTCCCCCAATTTGGTCAATATTTATTCTTGAAATTTCTCCCTTTTTGACATTAATGACAAAGTATCATACATACTACAACTTTTGTAACCCCTTATTCTCCATTTTTTGGCAACTATTCTTAGAAACTGCAATAGAACTCAGAGCTACCAAGATCTCCCTGAGACCAAGCATAGTCATCAAATGAAATTTAAACCTCATGATTACTTACCAAGCTACCCAAATATTTATATCAATATAATAAATAGTAACTCCCCCTTTTTCTTCACAACTCTTCTATTCTTTTCAATCAACTACACTTGGAGCTTATGAAAAACCTAAATATCTCCCCATTAAACCAAACATCCACTTAGCTTCTACTAACTAAAGAGTGTCTCCATGAAGCCTAATGGAGTAAACCATTTCCATATGGAATTAAAATAACACAAAATCAAGATATTCTCAGATCTTAATGCTCTCACAAGATTGAATATCCTTTAGGATCCTTTTAGGATTTATTGGAATCTTAGGCTTGACCTCTTCATCGATAATTTGACCATCAATATGATCTAATAATAGATATTCATTACTTGATTTCACATCTTAAGTATGATATACCATATAAAATAGTCCACTTAGGCTTGTATATTGATCCTGACTCACCTTTACTATCTCTGGTTTCCACACATTCATTTGCCTTCTCTCTTGCACTCTAAGGGATTCAAACCACTTGTTTGACTTGATGGCCTTCTAAGTCTATTAGGATTGAATATTTTAATGCATCACATGTTATGAAAAATATATAAAAAAACCTCATTCATACCTATTTATTGATTATTCCTTTTATTTTTATAGTGTCTTCTATATTCTCTTGTTCTATGACAAAACTGATTGCATGTAAAATAGTAACCAATGAATAAATTAGCATACATCATAGCATTAGGTTGCCTACTTGGTCTCTTCATGTTGAACTTATTGTCTTAATTAAACTTATCCTTGATTTTATCTTCCTCCTTTTAGTATTCTTTAAAACCAAGACATGTCTTATCACTTGAAAACTTTTGACTATTCAAGATGTTATATAGAGAATTAGTACTCTTTTCAAACTTCATAAATGTCTTCAAATTTCTATATTATTGATGTAATTCTAAATTTAAGTAATATATTTTTGATTCATACCTGGTGCATTCTTATTCCTTATCCTTTAGACTATAAATGACTATATCCATCTAATTTTTAACCTAATAGATTATCTCGTCATGCTCATTGGATGTGTTAATCATTCTCTCTCAAACAAATCAATTTGCTCTTTATAGTCCTTAACTAATGATCTTAGTTTTTTATTCTTCCTTATTTGGAACATAAAACCTTCTAGATCACTCAATAATTTTGCTTCAAGGTTCACTTCAAACTCTTATTCATTTGATTCTTCATCATCAATAAGGCCTTTTCATTTTGAGCAACCCTCATTGTCTATTTCTATAGCCATGAATGATGTTTCATTATTTTCATGTTTATGTTCATTACTTTCATTACTATCACCATCACTATCAAATGTATTTGTGTCACTTACATCAAATTATTTATTATCTTCTTTGGTATATAAACTTCTCTTGCTCTTGAATGACAATTTCCTACCTTCATACTTATTGAAATATTTCTTACTTTTATCAAGATTATAGACCTTCTTATCATCACCATGATTTTCATCATGTTCTTCATCATGGTGAGTCTTATCCTTATTAGGAAACTTATATTTAAAGTGAAAAATCTTACCACAATTAAAACATTTGAAAGATAAATTACCCTTATACTTACCAGATCGAAACCTCAATTTCCTATAAAACATGGCTATCAATTTCTCATCATCAATATCTGAACATACATCATCCTTGACATTATTGGATTTTGACTTGTTTTCAACTTTTAATTCTATTCATTTTTTTGTTATCATCTCATAGGTAGTCAAGATGCCATGAATCCCATTCATATCTAGCTTGTCCAAATATTGCATCTCTTCTACTATAGAGACCTTACAATCAAACTTAGGATTAGTGATATCAATAAATTTAGAATAATTTTATACTCTTTCACTTCTTCTCCTAATCATCTAATGACATTTACCACTTCATAAACCCTTGACATGTAGTATGAAATTGTCTCATCTTCGCCTTCCTTCTATGAGTCCACAATATGGCCATCTTCACCTTGGTGTCTCCTTTATAGATAGTATTTAACTTGTCCCATATTACTTTGTATTACTCTCATTTCATCACATTCACAATCTTTTCCTTAGATATGTCACATAAGATGTCATTGATTTCCTTGGAATTGTTCTCACTTTCCTACTTGCATGTTGCATCAATTGGTGGTGTAGGAGGTGGAGTGTATCCATCCATAACTCACTTCCATATGTCATATCCCATTAATATTATATATGTCCTAATTATAATTATACAAAAATAATAATTAGTCCCATTTAATAATGGAGCCTTATTGGTAGAGAAACCTCCTTGAACTTGACTACTAGCCATCCTTGCCTCTAAGATCTCCTTTAGGCTGTTAGGCCTAATTTAAAGGATAAAGATCTGATACCAATTATTAGAAGAAAAATAATTGATAGTGGGAAGGGGTGAGTCAATGTCTTTAAAAAATTCATTCAATTCCACTTAAGCATACATGAACCATCAATATAAACATGAACATCTAATAGACCATGTACAACCATACAAGATCATGAAACAAGATAGAACATTACATATGTTAGAAACCCTAAAATGGAATAAAACACAATTATATTATTAAAATATACTACCGTGGTATAATAAAAAAACCAATATTTAGTGAATCAATAACTCCACATGAATCACCAACCCCAACTAGTCAATCACCCACTCAACTAGTCTTTAATAAGCACTAACATGAAAGGAGGCACTAACCCCCTAGATGACTGAACATCAATGAAATCACCTAAAAAAATTTATCACCCTAAAAAACCCTTATTTCTCACACAATAGAAGATGATCACTTTCTTTATCTCTTTTCAGTCTTCTATCTCTCTCAAACTACCTTTCAGGTTTCTTTGCTTAACTAGGTCTCTTAAAGACAGATTAGGTCATATTACCTTGATATTGATATGAATATACACTACCATATATTCATCAAATATCTTATACACTCCTATCATGGTCTATAATAAATCATTCTGATAAAAAATGTGTTGTATTATTTGTATTCTCTCTTCTTTCATAAATAGGCCTAAAATTGTCTTATAGATATGGTCTCTTAAAGACAGATTAGGTCATATAACATTGATATTGATATGAATATACACTATCATATATTCATTAAATATCCTATACACTCATATCATGGTCTATAATAAATCATTCTAATAAAAAATGTGTTGTATTATTTGCATTCTCTCTTCTTTCATAAACATGCCTAAAATTGTCTTATATATATATATATATATATATATATATATATATATATATATATATATATATATATATATATATATATATATATATATATATATATATAAGACAATTTTAGGCATGTTTATGAAATAAGAGAGAATGCAAATAATACAACACATTTTTTATTAGAATGATTTATTATAGACCATGATATGAGTGTATAGGATATTTAATGAATATATGATAGTGTATATTCATATCAATATCAATGTTAGATGACCTAATCTGTCTTTAAGAGACCTAGTTAAGCAAGGAAGCCTGAAAGGTAGTTTGAGAGAGATAGAAGACTGAAAAGAGATAAATAAAGTGATCAATATAATTCCTTGTCCATATGCCACTTAGTCAGATACTCACCCTTAACCCATTTAATTATCCATGGAATAGGTTTTAGGATATCTCATAAAAATTATTCAAATTAATATTAAGTCCATTTTATTATATCATAACTCTATTAGACTTCATTTCACTTTTAGGTCTCATAGAGACCTAATTCCATTAGGTCTATTTTAGGACACATTACACTTTGCCTTCCTTGGAAAATTATAAAACTCCACACATGGAAGTAAAATACCATATAAAAATAAAATATACCCCCACTTATGTCTTCTAATCTCAACAAGATATTTAAAATAAATCACTACTTGAAATCCATCATTATTACTCAGTCATATTAGGCATGTGTACACCAAAAATTTATCTTTCAATATTAAATCTCAAACTCACTTAAGCCACTAAAAAATGATCAAAAAATTATATATATATATATATATATATATATATATATATATATATATATATATATATATATATATGTATGTATGTATATATATTATTTTATATTCATCAACATATGCTTGAAACACTTCAACTTACGGTAAAAGGCTTAAACTCATCTCTTTAATACACTCACTCAGAACATCCAAAATTGTGAAAAGCCAATCATGAAACTACTTGACATCCAACACCTAAAAGGATAATTTTAGTGATAATAAATACATTCAAAATTTAATATAAATTATTAATAACAATATAATCTCATGACCTTATATCTCACCATCTCATCTGAACCAAATATGTCAACTTATGAGCAAAGATTTCACTATATTAACAGACTTCCAAAACTTATAATAAACATGAAAATTTATTAAAAGTCTTTAAAATATATATATATATATATATATATATATATATATATATATATATATATATGTACTTTGTTTCATCATATTATCATGAAAAAGCATTCCTAGTCATCTTCCCACTACTACTTGGGTTATTCATTGTTTACACCATTAGGCTTGTTAGTGACTAGCTAACTTAGATGACCAATTTAGCACACTTGAGGAATAGAACCTATTTATAAACCTTAATGGACATAAAAAATGAGTATCTACCTTATTCCTCTATCCATTTTCCTACTATGACTTGGTCAACTCTAACTACTACAACAAAATCTTCAAAAATGAGCTTGTAACTCAACATTTTCGCTCTCATCTCTCTAAGCAATACCACCTAGAGGTACTTTGGAGAATCCACTATAAGATCCAATAGCTTACTTGATAATTCAATTCCATTCTTATTTTTTTATCAATATTTTAAAAATTGGGTCCTTATTTGGGTTTTAAGAGGTTTTCAACATCATTCATAAAGCATAGCTCCTCAATCGAAAAACTATTGCCTATAATTTTAATCTAGGACCCTTACACATATACCATGAATATATTAGTTTATAATGAAATGTTTTGATGATCTAATGAGTACAATAAAATACTTTTTGGGTTGAGAACCCTTTATTCTGAGCACTCAAGAGATATACATATAACTTTCCATGCCTTTTCCTTCATGTTATGACCTCAAACTATGTGAACATACTTGGAACAACATACCTCACATCTAAAAATTATTGAATAAGATCAAACACTCTAAAATATTATCATGACCCCTCATTAGGACACATTCTCTCTCTTTTCTCTCTAAACCTTAACCTACAAATCACATTAGGTCTTAAAACTAACCTTCATGCCTATTTCCATGAAAATTTCCACCTCACACACATAATCAATCAACCTATCTCATGCTTAAGCACTACCATACATCCTTCACATGCCTTGAAAATAGATCATGATACCTCATTAGGCCAAGCAAGGTCTAGAATTGGTCTAGGTTTAGACTTAGTCTAAAGGTCATACCCTTCTAGGCTCACCCTAACAATATCATGATGATCTAATGCATTACATGCATGATTAAGCAACCTCATATAGCCTATCATTCCTTTATTCATCCATATTACCATGTCACCATACTCATACCTTCTCACAAGTAATTTACATGCCATGACTAGTTCCATGAATAAGATTCTTTAGGACTTTAAACTTGATAACTAAACTTGAAAAAATTATAAAAGTATATAAATTCTAATTATATTATCACATAATTTCAAATAACCTCTCACAATATTTTGCTCACTTACTTCACCAAACTTCACTATGGACACCTTCTCATAGGGTCTAGAGTAGGCTTCTCAAGACACCTTGTAATCAATAACTAGTGCTCAAACTTGCTTACATTAATTATATAAAACAAGAACACTCTTCAGATATCAATCTCACACTACTAAAACAATATCTTTTTGATCAACATTTTCTCATGACCTCATCCATACCTAGATCCTCATAACCATGATTTAATTCGTACTTAACTATCATAACTCTTTATGACAATTAGGACTCACAAAATGAAATAAAAAACCTTAATGAGATCAATGAAAATATTAGTGACATCAATTAAAACTAAAAACTCACCTAAATTAGGACTCATAACATTCACCCTTTTGACATCAATGACAAAAACATGCCAAAATATCATCATCAATAACTAATCCACTTTCTTCTTATTTTATGAGTTAGAGGAAGAATTTCTTCTTGTGAGGCTTACTTAAGTGTTGAATGTGGAATAAGGTCTATAGTAGGATCATCTTCTATTATCTAAATTGGTTAATATTCATAATTAAGCTTAGAATATAACTTAGGGTTTCTTGTTGATGACCTAAGTCTTAATATTCTTCTTGGTTTTGGTGGTATAACCACATTGAGGGAAATTATGGGAATATGTGAAGAAGCCCTAAAGGTTGATCTTGTCCTTTGAAATGATTTGAGAGTATCCACTTTGGATGAATATACCTTTGGTGGAGCCCTAATTATAGAATCAAAAGGTTCTCATGGTATGCTCTTGGAAATATTTAGGTGTTTCTTCTTCTTTACCTCATGAAAAGCTATACATTCTTGTATTCCCTATTCTTTCTTAACAAAATGATGTTGGATTATCAACTAAATGAGTCCATGATGGCAGATAGAGGATGGATTACTAAGGTGATTTATGGCCATTACTTGTATAGACCCTAACAAAAATTATGATATGTTGATTCTATGTTGGAGATGTTGTAAGCCATACCTCGAATGAATCAACATCCTCATTACACCACAATTCAAAACATTACACTGTCCATCATAAGTGACATATTTAATGATAAAAAAGATACACACCTTCATGGTTTTAATAATGAGGCATGATGATGCATTTTATTTTTCCATTGATATCATGAACACACTCTAGCACTAGTTCTCCCTCACCATGGAAAATGAGGATGAGTTTATTGATTTAAGATCTTTATATGATCCTAGCCCCTTCATCAAAAATCCTAGACAATTCACTAATGACCTAGTTGGAGAATGAAATTTTTATGCATCTGATAGTTTGAAAAATATGTCTTTAAGTTGAGAATAAAATCTATTATAAGGGTTTCATCAAACCCCTAAAATTTACTTACAAACTCAAACCAGCCTGCAACATCAAACATAAGTTTTACTTGTTTGTCTCCTAAGAGACCTTATATGAATTTGGGATCAGATTTATTTTAATGTTCCATTATAAAATTTTCAAGTCTCACAAATCAAAATAATTTGTAGCTTTGGTTAAGAAGGAAAATGGAATTTCATTGGGTTTAATCATTGGATTGTGGTATCAATGGTACCCTTTTTCTCTTAGTACTATAAATGAAGCTTGAAGCTCTCCAATCATGTGGTGTGATGATGAAAATGTAATATTATCATGTCATGAAATAATAATGATTACTTATTATTACCTTTTTATCCATTCATAATCATCACACTACCAATACTTATATCAATTGCTTGCCCACATGAGTTGTGATGTGATGATAAAGACAAGGTCATCATAGAAGTGAAATTTACTTGGTAGGATAGAATATGTAGCTTTTATTCAAATATAAAAAGGTAAATTTTTGAAAATATTCCCTACTAACATGCGAATATCCTAGTAGTAGGTTCGCATCCTTCACATAAAAACTATGGTGACTTGCCACAGATTGAGCATATAATTTTAGGTTTAGAAAATTAAAAGTTAAATCTTAGTAAAAGAATAAATACTATACCTCTAAAACTCATGGTGTTGTCCTTGCTTTTCCTTCTTTACCTATTGTAACAAAAGGAAATTACATGGATCATCTAAATAATGATATAGAATAAGATAACATCAATGTTAATTACTTTGGGAATAAGGAGAATCAATCATAGATGATGATTAGTCTTTTATTTACTAACTCACTTTATATATATATATATATATATACATATATATATATATATATATACATATATATATATATACATATATATATATATATACATATATATATATATACATATATATATATATATATAAATATATATATTTATGTATGTATGTATGTATATATATATATATTAGTTTTTTTTTCTTTGACTAGCCATTTACTAGTTTTTTGGTCAAGGCTCATTTTGTAGTACATGATCAACCAATAAGCTAGTTTTCTAGTGATGACTGACAATGATGTCCCTAAGGATTTTCATTATTGAAAATTATTATTTTTAAAATTTTATGTTCTACTTTTTTTTAACCTTTTTAGAGAAGAAATGAATCCCCTTCATTTATTAAGACCATCTTGTCTTCAGGGATTAGTTGTCATCAAAGCTTTGAGATCTTCCATGAGACCAAACTCATTTTATACTAGTAGGATGAAGTTTTATTTATTGGAATGTTTCTATTAAAACTTCAACCTATCTCCATTGACTAGGAGTGTCTTCTAATTACCATCTATAGGTATCATTTATATTGAACCATTATCAACAATCTCTTTTATTTGAAATGGTCCTAGCCATCTAGTTCTCAATTTGCCTTTCAAGTGCTAGTAATTAGAATCATACAAAAATGCCTAGTCTCCTTGTTTAAACTATATTTCCTCGATGTGTAAATCATCCCATTATTTCCTTTAGTATTGCATCATATATTTTTATATAAATCTTCTACTCTCATTTCATCTACCTCATTTAGTTATAAAATTCTCTCTCTATATGCTTCATCCAAGTCAATATCTATTTTTATTTCAGTCCTTAGAGTTTCTATCTCAAATTTAATTTAAAGGAGATGCATCTTACCAAATACCAATTCATATGGTGAAAAATAATTAGTGGTCTTCCATGTTATTTTTTACGCTCATACATCCTCTAGAAGTTTATATTCCCAATTTTTTCTAATGCTGCTAACTATCTTGGTAAGAATATTCTCTAATTATCTATTGGTATCTTCTACCTACTCATTTTACTATGGGTGGTATTTAGAATAATTCATATGGTTAACTCGGTAAATCTCTATGAATGCTTGAATCATTTTGAATATGAACTAGGGTCCCTGATCAGATACTGTCCCTTTAGGTGCTTCAAATCTCTTCATGATCCTATGGTATAGAAAGTTTGCTACTTCTTGTTCTCTTTTAAATGGATGATCTTGTAATTTATCCCATTTGGTCACATGATCTATACATACTATCAAATACTCCTTCCCTTGAGAAGGTAGATCTATGGTAAAAATAAAGTCCATGCCCCACTTTTTAAAAGGTTCTAAAATTACTTGAGGATAGAGGGGAATTTTATAAGATAATGCATATTTACCCATTATTTGGCATGGATCACATTGTTAGACATACCTCTTTACCTAATTATGAAAATTTGGGTAGTAGTATCTAGCTCGAAGGATATTGTGCAATGTCTTTTTGACTGAGTAGTATCCTCCACTAGGTTTATGATGGCAAGCATGAATGATGTCATACATTTCATTATCTTTCACACACCTATGGAAGACATCATTAGGTCCATATTTAAATAATATATAATTAATCCATTTAAAGCATTAAATTTATTTAATCAAATGTTTCTTCTCTTTCCCAGTGAACTAAAAAGGAAACTTCCCTATAGCAAATTTTTTTCTATATCAGCAAACCAAGGTGATTGTGTTGTAATAGCAAATAGTTGCTCATCTAGGAAACTATCTTCTAAAGGTTCTTATTCATCTACATTTTTAAATCTATAAAAATAATTAGTAAGCACATTGAACATACCAAGTTTATCAATGATTGTTATGTTAAATTATTGTAATAATCATAACCATCTTATAATTCTTCCTCCAATCATTATTTTTTCACCAAATATTTCATAACCAGTGATATAGTGTCTAAACTTGTTTATGGCATAAATTACATCAAGGAATTATCTCTCAATGGTTTTGTAGTTTCTCTCATTAGGAGTCAAGTTCTTTTTAATTTAATATATGGCATACTTTTATCCTTATTCATCTTTTTATCTTAGAACTACCCCCATAGCATGATTAGATGCATTAGTGTAAATATGGAAGGGATATGACAAATTAGGTCCTCTTATAATTGGGTTAGAACTTAGTTTCTCATTAATAGTCTTAAAGGATTATTGGAAATCTAGACTCCAAACAAACTCACTTTTTTTGTCAGCAAAGCAAACATTGGAGCAATAATTTTGCTAAAATTTTCTATAAACCTTTTGTACTATCCTGTATGGCCTATCAAACTTTTGATAACATACTAGTTTTGAAGGGGAGGTAAGTTTGAAATGAATTTAATTTTCTTTGGTTCTATCTAAATTCCTTTTATATAAATATGATGCCCTAAAATTATTCCTTCTTTTACCATGATCAGACATTTTCCATGACTCAAGGATAGATGGTGTTCTTCACATATTTTTAGTACTTTGCTTAGATTATTTAGGATTTAATCAAAGGATTATCTTTGAATGTTTAAATCATACATGTAAATTTCCTTATATTCATTGGTTAAACTTGAAAAAATGTCTAAGACTGCTAGTTGGAAGGTAGCAGGTGCATTGCAAAAACCAAAGAGAAATACCCTATATGTAAATGTTCTATATGGATAAGTGAAGGTTTTTTTATCTTTATCTTCAGGTGTCACTTGTATTTTATTGTACCCACTTAATCCATATAACAAAGATAAGTATCATTTCCCTACCAAGTTGTCAAGTACTTGGTTAATAAAGGGTAAAGGGAAATAATCTTTGATTATTGCTTTGTTTAGTTTCCTATAATCTATGCATACTCTCCATTTAACATTTTTCTTAGGAATAATAACTAAGGGAGAGACCCATTATTTGTCATAAATGGGATAAATGAATACCACTTACAGAAATTTTTATATCTTAGTTTTGACAATGTCTCTTAAGGTAGTACTAATTATTCTCTAATGTTTCCTTACAGGTTTAATGTTCTCTATGTAGATATGGTGGGTTCATACACTTAGATGGATTCCCTTCATGTCTGGATATTCCTAAGAAAAAACTTTAGTATCTTCTATAGGTACATAAAATACCTTTACTTCATTATAATATATCAACCAACTATTTATGTTGAGTAACTTCCCTCATGCTACTATTATTTTCTTAGTGCTTGGATGAGAAGAATATATTTGTTTGAATTCACTCATTAAAGAGTTGATAGGATATGAATGTTGTAAAAACATATGGATTGTGACACCATGTTTGAAAAATTTGTCTCCTAGATAAATCCCTCCAACTAGATGATAATAAAAATTCCATCAAAAAAGTATTTTGACCTTCATGTGCCCATTCCATAATATTGTGTTGGTGTGTTTATGGTCATACATAATTATTGACCAAATTTGACACTACAGGTCAAATTAGGACTCATACAAGAAAAAAAATCATCTTTAGAGGTTTATTATAGGTATAATTTTATGTCATGAGGTGTATTATAGGTTAATTTATGTCATTTAATGCTATATTATCCTTAGTCCTTAGTCATTGTAATCGTTTTAGTCCTAGGAGTCATTTTGAGGTAAAAAAAGAGAATTTATTGAATTGTACAACCTCCTAGGTAAATTTTAAGGTTTTAAGGGATTATTTCATGCCCCATGTGTCCTCTTTAGTCTAATTAATTATTACTAAATAAAAAGTGGTAGGTTATTTAGAAAAATAAGTAGTTTTCTTAAAAACATGAGCATTCAATGAGCTGTAAAGACTTATACAACTTCCCAAAGTTGAGTACATTTAAGGATTGTCCATTATTATTATAAACACTTGTTTAGGTGATTATTTTGATCATAATCTGAAAGAAATGAAGAAAACCACTTATCTCTCCTTCCAATAGGCTTGGTAAGCAAAAAGGATCTTTAGGCTTGTACATGTTATGGTTAGCAATGGAGGTTTCAAGAAAAATGATATTGGGGGTTTAATATACACTTATTAATCTTCCATTTGATTTTTTTTTGCATATGAATTGTGGTTTTATATTTATTAACCATTAATAATAAGTTATACTATCTAATATACTTGCTAATCTATGTACCCTATAACATTTTCCTTGGTTTGATAAAATACATACAATCTAGCTATTGGGATTGATTATAGAGGTCTTATAGTATGCTCTCACACATTCCACATAATTTTTTCATGTTTGGATTTTATTTAAAGATTCAATCACCTTAGGTTTTTAGACTGGTCCCATTCTATGTTGTTGACAGGTTTCCACTATTTGTAGGACCTTCATGCTTTGGTAATGGTTTTCAAAAGGTGGTGATAGGTTCGTTATAATGTTTTCAAATTATTATAAATACCATAACCTTTAAATATTATCTTACAAAGAAACATTTCACACAAATCATATACCACACATACTCATAGTCTACTTATTACATCTCATTGTGCACCTACAAGTGCTTTTATGGAGGGTTATCAATGTTGAAAAAAAATTTAAGATCTTTTTTTGAGTCTAAACCATCCTATATTTTCATTCCAACACCATTAATGGGATATTAATTAAATATTTTAGGTATATTATTTCAATACATGGATTGTCTCATGCTCACTGCCTGTATATAGCTCACCATGCACCTAGAACCTCTCATGACGATGTCATGATGAAGGAATAGCTTTGATAGTTGATCAAGATATTTTGGAGTTATATAATGCACTGTAAAACTATTATAAGGTATAATGTTTATCACAAACACCTATATCCCATGCTTACTACCCAATTCTTGTGTTACTACCTATATAGAAAAACATCCACCTAAAAGTGGCTTAAAAGAATGTTGAGGTGTCAGCTAGAAGATTTAAATAAGTTGAATCCTTAACTTAAGTCCTTATGTGTTGAATAAGTCATTCTAGACCCATGTAAATGGTTAATTTGGAAAATGTAAGTTCAAAATTGCATCTAAGGATAAAATGATTGATTTAAGGATCAAATCCCTAAAAGCATAAAATAGAGGTCTAAGGTGTTTTGTTGATATCTTAAAATAAGGATATTAAAGGGTTTGAATCATCTAAATGGATATCCCTTGGAGCCTATAGAATATACAAGATCCATAAAAAGTTTAGAAGGTATATAATTAATGGAAGATGATAATTTAAGAGTTACAATATGCACTTTTATGAACTACGTTTAAGAAGTAATAGCTATAGGTTTTGAAACCCAAGTTGACTTTCCATTTCAAGGTTGAAATGCAAAACATTTTAATGACTAAATGGTATTATATGGTATAGGTTAGTTTTATTGACCTAAATATCACTTAGAGAGGCTCATATACAATGTTTTACCTCCCCATGTTCACCTATAAGTGTCCTAAACCTTGAGGCATACACCTACAATTGACTGAGTGTGGTAGTGAACCTGATCAAGGTGTTTAAAATTTATGAACATGAGTGATAATGTGTATACATATCTTGGTGAATAGGAAAATATTTAAGATACCTTAAAACAATATACATACGCTCCAAAAATGTAAATTTCACCTATAGGTAGCATCTAAATGGCTTCAACACAGTCAATTATAATTGACTGTATGGTAGGTAGTAAGCTAGGACAATGTGTCTAAGTGATGGTCTATAATACCTAAAGTGGAGGAATAGGTGTGAAATTAACCTAAGGTAATATAATAAGGTTATATGCATGGTCTCAAACTCTAATCATACAGGGTAACCTATAGGTACAATACCCTTAAAGTTAAACATAGTTAACAAAAGGGATCTTATGACTAGTCTTGATACTAATCCAACCTCAAGGTATGAGTTAGGTAAGTACAATGGTGAAATTAAAATTGAGAAACATTAGGAGAGTCCAAGAAACTTAAATACCAATGTTTTTATCATGTAAACATTACTCATAGGCTCTCTTTTCCTATGTGGGTAGAGTAAATTTATCACTCTGGCCGAGTTGAGTAAAAAAATAGTCCAAGATGAAAACATGGTTCCTAAAGGTTTATAAGCATAGTGAAAACCTAGAAAATGATAGTGAATAACTTTTTACACCTAAATTATGTGTAAATACGGGAGGAAAAGGCTCAATTGATGTAGTTAACAGTCCACATGGTTAAAATCCTACACATAGCCTTTGCCTAATAGTTTGTTTTGGTTTTTTGTGATTTTGAAAGGTCATATGGGATGACCAGGAGATAATGTTTTTTAAAAATAGTCATAAAAAATTTATTAATATAATACAACACTAAATTATTTTGAGATAATAGGGTATGTACCCTTTTTTTTTTATCTCAAATAGAGGTTACTTCCCCTTATGCATAAACCTACAGTTCTTGAAACAAGAGATAAACGGGTGAACAAGAAGTTTGGACTTGAGGAGAGGTGTGTGGAGTTGTATTTAACCTATTATAACATGAAAAATATTTAATTTAAGGAGGAATCCAAACATGGTGTCCTATAACTCCAAGGTGGTAGTCAAGCCTAAAAGGCAAGGTTTAGGCCTAAAAGCCAAATGGGGGATCAACTTCCTTTCCAGCCTTGGGTAAGCCTTATAACCATAAATAACATGTTAGTAAAGTTGAAATATATGTGTTATATATATTTGGATGTATGGGGAAACCATTAAAATTCATTTTGGGCTTTAAGGTGAAAATAAGCTTACAAGTAGGTTTTAGGCCTAAGGTACAAATGAAAGGTCAAATCTAATTTTAACATGAGGGGATATTTATAAACTATTAAAACATGTTTTTGAGGTCATTAAATACTTGTATAGGATTATATAATGTATATAAACCCATAAAAAGGTCACTTTTGGCTTAGAGACCATTTAAGGAAATGAGAAAAGGAACTTGATAGGCCATGTTGAAGTACTCACATATTTCATGAGAATTTTCATGGAGGAAATTTTTTTTTAGGTGTTATAAGTGGTCATAAAAAACCTTATTGTCTAATTTTTTTTCAATTTGGATGTCCCATCTTTATGAATGAATTTTAAGAGGGTAAAATAGACCTACACCCTTGTTAAACCCTTGAAATGACTAGTTTGAGGAAATGGAGCTAGAGATGCATTTTAATGGCCTAGTTTGATCATAAAAATTTAATTTAAATAATAGATCAATATCTAATTCTCCTCCCCACCCTTTTTAGTTGTATGAAATTGTATGAATAATGTAAAACATAGGGTTTTTAACTATTTCATGTGTTTCATAGGTTTTAGAAGGAGTTTGAAGATGAAATCAAGTTTGGATGGAGCATTAAGACTTAATATAACTCAATATGTAAATTTAATTCCTTTTAATAACTCTTAAATGTTCAAACAATCGCTCTCATCTTAGCCATTCAAAACTAGCATATTGACCAAGCTAGTGAGAAGTGTGGAAACTTCAAGTGGATGGCTTTTTAAGGTGTGCCTGAGAAGTATAATGACATGGAGAGTATTTAAAATTGTAATAAAATCTCTCCCACTAATTTTCATGAAATAATAAAGCCAATTTTCAGCCCAAGTGTGAGGGATGATAGAAAAAAGAGTTACTTTGACTTCAGATGGTGATGACTCATTCCAAGATGATTCCAAGGGACCAAGAATACAACCAGTGCATGGAAAGGAATTTTTGAAATCCCTCCATCTCATTCCAATAATCAAACATATCCCTAATCAGATTTGGTAAATTCAAAGAGAGGTGAATAATGAAGGTAGTCTTTTGAACCAGAATGAGAACTTTCTTACCACTTTGCAAGATTTCATGACTTGAAAAGCCACATGTTCTTTCTAACCTTGCATGGTCTATTCCACTTTCCTTTCTCATGTATAATTAACTCATTTTCTCATCTTGAAAAGTGTCATTGTGACATTTTTACTTCTCTCTTCTTCTCTCTCTCTCAAGTTTTATAATAAATAGCCATTTTAGCCTTTGTAACTTATACTCCACCTGAGTATGGCAAAGACATACTCATTTACATATAATTTGATCAATAATAATACTTATTTATACCTATTAATTGGTATTAATTATTATTTTTACTTGGATTATTAATATTCCTTAGTGATAACTATGATTTCCTTAAAATGTTGTCTCATTCTTTCATCCTATTAGTAATTGGAAAGCTTCTTCTTGTAGGAAATCTAAAGTGTTCTAGGAAGTTTCAATGTTGAGTGTGCTAGTATATTCACTATTAACATTAAAGGCCTCTTGTCTAGTCCTCTTCAATGTAATATTGATGTAAGAAGATACATATTAGATAAGTGTATGTTTGGTTAGTCTCTTTATTTCATGTGTAACATGAAATTGGTGGGAAGTCATCAACTTATTTGGTTTATCACATCCCTTAGGATAGTTTGATTTTAGTTTTCTCTCTCCCTTTCCCCCCAAATTTTATGTGTAATAGTGATCTAAAGTGGTACATCAAGGGAGTGAGCCTTATCTAGAGATTCACCTCATTCATAATCTACCCATAAGCTTAGAGGTGTTTTAATTGTGCCATTTGGATGAGGATAACTGAGACATATTCTAAAAGGGTGCAAATCTAAATGAAATTTTTTTTTGGCACACCCAATGGGACTCTTAGTCCAAGAGGTTGAAATATTATTGGTGTTATGTTTCAACAATCAACCTTTAAAATCATCTATCCAAGTATCAATGGTGACTCTGAAGATGCATCAGCTGGTCAAGTAGCCTAGGTTTCCTTTTAAATATTGTTAGTAATATATTTCTTTGTTTTCTTTATTTCAATGAGGTTCAATGGATAATTTTGGAATTGAGTATTGATTTACACAAGTTGGTGAGACATATCAAGATTATGGCACTCCCTATTAGCCTTGCTGTGATTATTACTAGTCTTATCATGTCCTTACTAGATTAAACAAGACCTTTATCATCCTCCTTATTATTTGTATTAGTTTTATATTTATCCTTCTCAACGTCTTGCTCCTCCTAGTCAACCTAGTCATTTCTCTAATTAGTCCATTTCCACTTTCAAACAAACACTTTTGGGTTATGAGAAGTACATTTGAGATCTTGACACATAAATGTGATATGGTATAGATATTATTAGTCATTTAATTCATAAGGAGGGAGATGAATTATAACTGGTCTAAAGAGAGTGGATGCCTATTGACTAAACATATTGACAAAGGCTCACGAGTGAGATGCTAGATGTGAGCGGCCTGGTCTCATCATTGGAAGATAGGCTAAAATTTTATGAGAAACATCCTCAACAAACCTATCACCATTAATATACACTTTCCCATTATTTATATTATTCATACATGGTTCCCACTCATGATACCAATCAAGCTTGTCAATGTCATCCTTTTCCCAATCAGTTGGAAGAGAGAGTTGAAAAGAGAAACCTTGTTTTTAAAGCTAATATTGATAGGAAAATTAAGTTGGCTAATATTAATATGAATTATTCCATGTCATAAAAAAAAAATTGGAATATAATCCCTCATTTCCCTCTCCAATTACATCCCCACCTCAAGAAGTGACATCTAGATATGAAATCACAAGTTGGAGACAAGGTGGAGAATCCAAGACCAAGGAAATTCCATGTTTTTTAACACTTTATCCACTCCTAAAAGTACATCACTACCTCAATTTGAGACACCCAATACTAAAATCCTAATCTTGAGTATTGTAGTGGAATCATGAGGAAAGAAAGAAGTTAAAATATTAGATAAGGAGTGTGAGGTTGAGAGAGAGCTTAATCATATGCAAGTACCTCCCACCCTTCCTAAAGAAGATTCTAATGTTTCATGTCACCCTATTTTACTCATCATAATCATGAGCATTCCTATTAAATTCAAAAAATACTTTTCTAAGATAACCTAGCCAAGCTAATTGAATAGTTAGTGTCAAGGATGAAATTGTTGAGTGAAGGTGTGATGGAAGGTTTAGACCCAAAAGAAGATCTTATGCCTAAACACACCCCATATAACCTAACAAAAGAGAGTGATAAAGTTAAATTAGATATTAATTAAGTGATTTTAAAATATAATGAATAAAACCAAGCCATTTTATCCCAAGGTATACCTTCCCTTCCTCTAGGTCTTCCAAAAGAATCCCCTACATTTCACTCTCAATCTAATTTTGAGTTATGTGTGCCACCTCCACCAAATAGTTCATATTATACTCACCCCATCACCATTTTCCTTGATTTACATATGGTATGAAAAAATAAACAATATTATTTAGTTGATAACAAATTATATCTCATGATTTAATAAATCTTATCTCCTTGGCAACCTCATTAGATTAAGTCACATGACTTCAAGATGCCTAGTCTTAGAATCACAAAGGAGATTAAAGATCTTACAGCCCTTGAGAACCAAATTATTATTTTATAGGTTGAGATGAAACTTTAGGTACCTCAAGAGGCTATAAATTATAAATAATAGGTTGTCTCTTGTATTGAATATTCATATTTGGTTGAGATGTAATAATGTATTCCTTTTTTGAAAGAGGAAAAAATAGTCCTTGATTCTTACATCACTATGCAAGATATCATAGATAGGAAAGAACAAGTTCTTAATCATCCTTGGGGTGACTTGTTTATATTCACTGGAGTAGGTTATAATCCTATTCATGTAGGCTATGATATAGTAAATAATGGAGAAGGCAGCCTTGTCACTCAAGTGAGTATACAAAGGAAAAGTAACCTTTCAAATATATCATTCCAAGAGGCATATGTATCTCATCATAACATGTTTGAAATAATAAAGATGGGATATCATCCTATAAACCAATTTGGAGAAACACATCTCTTAAAGGATGGAATAAGTTCCTCTTTCCCTCAATCTTCTAAGGATAAAGAAACTAATCATGTTACAACCATGCCTACAAAGAAGATACAAGCTGACCATCAGATGAAGAGTGGAAAATAGTATGAGGTATGTGTACAAGTTCAAGAGGAATATATCTACACTAGAGACATATTTAAGGATAATTTACTTGAGAGAATATCAAGTGAAGTTATAAGGAATAGGTCTAATCTACAAAGCATATAATTCAAAGAAAAACATGCTTGGCACCATGACTCATCTCAAGAAGAAGAATATTCAATAAAATTTCCTTTTGATCCTATAAAGGAGTGTTGTAATGATTTTTTTATTATTATTGGAAATATATAAAAGAAAAAACTAAGTACAGATGTGGTTGAGACACTTGATCGATGTACATACATTAAAATTAGAAGATTGTGAAGAGCTCTTATTTGGCTTGGGAGGATGACCTAAAAATAGGAAAGCACTAATAAATTGATGGAGGGATAGTAGAAAACTATCTCCTTGATATTATTATTATATTGTTGGATTATTGATGGTGATTGACTTGCAAGAAAGAAACTTTTATATGCATGAGCTCTTGATAATAATTATATATTTGTAAATGTTTGTAGATGGATTTCACCTCTTTGCTCCTCTCTCTTATAGGCAAGGAAATAGAGTTACAATAACATGTGAAATAGGCCTTCAAAATTTAACTCATCCATGTAGTGACTTGTAACAATATTTAGATAACTTATATTTAGAAAATCAATGTGGGTAGTTTTAATGCTTTTGGTTAAAGAGGTGGACCATGACTATCAATGGGCAGGGTGACCATTGATGGTTAACTTGACTAACAATGGTCAAGGGTAAAGGGTGAAAAGGGTTATAATACTAGGTTAAGTTAGTGTATTCAATTGACTATGGGTTAGGCTAGTTAGGGTTAGAATGTGATATTGGTCCCAAGGGGGGCCTAAGGTGGTCCATGGGGTATTATGACATTTAGAATCATGATGTGTGGATTTCTAGTGTCTACATTTCACCACTTTTTGTTATGGATCTTATACCAACAAGATAAAACATAAAAATTGATGTTGGTCAAAGTTCTATTAATTGCCTGATTATAGGAGGAGGTGTTTTCCACTCAAACCAGGAGGTGATGAGGTAAACCAAAATTGGGTGTGGATATGACAAGGTTGGTGAAGGTGATGATGAAGGTGGATGTCATTAAGAACTAAAGAATAAATAGGTACACAAAGTGCAATAAAAGGTATGATAAGAAATATCATGCAAGGATAATTTTTTCATGGTTGATAACAATAATGGTTGGTTCTAAGGGATAAGTGACTAGTGCATCGCATGACCATATTTAGGTATGGCAATTGGGTACACCTGTTAGTATCCTAAAAAAAGGTTAGTATTTTTGATGGGTATCCAAGGTAGAAAGTGATCCTATGGAAAACATAAATAGGTTGAGTGTCATAGGTATCTGAGGTAGGATGTTCTCCCAAAAAAGACATGAGTAGGTTAGGTAGGAGTGAGGTGGCACAAATTCAAAAGGTGGTCAACATGGCAATGCTATCATTATGATCAAAGGAACATGCAAAAGGTATCATAAAACATGCACTAGTTGGGTTGGAATGGACTAATGATGAGGTGAAAATGTGGTTTGGGTGGGTAATAAATGGTGTATTTGTGCTAAAAATGGGTTGGCAAAAGGTAAGAGCTAAAAAAGTTATGACAACCAGACCATCGATGGTCAGGTTCCCTAAGGGCTATTTGATTCATGAGTTATATAATATATATACATACATACATATGTATATATATATATATATATAATCATTGGTTATGCTCATGTTCATGGTGTATGATTTATGGTAAATATTAATGTGTATATACTACATTAGTAAACTTTAGACATGTAGTGGAAAATGATTGTTTGTTCTAAGACTCATGAATGTTATGCTTTTCTCATGCTTGTTATAGTTATGGTTATTTTTAGTGTTTATGATAAAATTCATGGGGTAGCTTAATTAACAATAATATATGGGATACTAAAGAATATAATCAAGAGATAATCATCATGAAGAAAATATATACTAGTCATGATAGGGTAAGAAGAGGACACACTACTTATTTATTGATAAGGACTAAAACAAAACTGAAGTTAGATTAACTTAATGGACATAAGCCCTTTGAATGCTTTGCATTAGCATTTTTAAGTTGGTTAAAAAGGTATGTTGACAACATAATTTTAAGTAAGCTCAAAAATCCATTGCATATAGTGTAAAAGGGGAGATGGGTGAAAATGGAACCCTATTACAAGACTAGCATGCTTCTTTTGTAGGTGTCCAAAGAACTAGGATAAACAAACCTATACCAAAATTATGTAGGTGAATTGATGCAATAAGTCTACTTGTAAAATCTAATTGTGTATTTCACCTTATTATGTTGTTTTGAGATCTTATTGCATCTTTCAAGATTATTTAACTCTTGATGTGATTTACATAATGGGTCTTTTGTTGATTTTTTTATAAAGGAAGTTGATCAATGTGGGACGCTTCCAAAAAATTTATATGTTTTTGACAAATGGTCACTCATCCATATTTTTATGGATTGGTCTAAGTTTATGTGCTTTACTTAATATTTTTTGATAGTTGTCCTTCAAGGGAGTAGTTCACCTTATGTTTTGTCAATTTTAATTAAATTTTCAATAGTTGTCCTTTAAGGGATCAATCTATGAATGCTAATAATGACCCATGATTACTGGGGATAGGAATTTTGTTATTTTTATTTTATTTTTCTTGACATATACTTGTTTATTATATCTTAGTGGTTCACCTTTATGAGGGAAAAAATAAAAACACAAGAAGGTTGACTAGGTGTGAAGAGGTTTAGGAGACAATGATCATGAGAATCCATCCTATAAAAGTGTGGAAAGTACCACAAGAACCATGATATGTGTAGAGATATAATACCAATTATCAAAGATAAGGATATGATGGTGATAGATAATCACATGATTCAATTTTAATTAGTTACCTGTAAAATAGGGAGATGGAAGATAGATGGATAACAAGGGATAAACTTAAGGTAGACAAAAGGAGAATGTGATCCTTATCAAAAAAATAATAGATGTAGATGTGAATCATTAAGGGGATCTAATTCTAGGTTGCCTTCAAAATAAGACAACTATTAATCAACTAATCCATACTTATGGGATATGATATAAGGTCCAAGCCAATTTAAAGCAAACTTACCCTTCTTGTTTTTCTCCATATTAGTGACATGTTATTTTTCCTTTATAATGAGATCTATGATATTTAATTCTCACACTTTTATTTGTTTTTTATAAGCAGACTTTATCTACTCTTTATAGACATGAAGATGGGTAAGGGATGCCAAATGATGTTCATCAAGTAGTTTGAGTTGGGCTAAATGGTGTTGATGATTATCATCCTCTGAAATAAGCTCTTCTAAACATATATTAAGAGAGGGGATTTGGACTTCAAGAAGTAAGATAGCCTCTACTCCAAATAAGAGTGAAAAGGGTGTGGCACCTATAGGGGTTTAAATGGTAGTATGGTATGCCCATAAGGTGAAGGGGATGTGTAAATGCCAATCTTGACTAGATGTTATTAAAAGTTTTGTTAGAGGCTTCTACTTTTCCATTGGCTTGAGGGTGATATGGCTAAGATAAAATTAAATTAATTCCAAATGCATGACATAGACCCTAGACTTGCTTGTTCTTAAAGGATTTTCCATTATCAATGATAATCTTATGAGCAACACCAAAGAGGTAGATGATGTGATGGTTAATAAAGTTGACAATATTTTCTTCTTTGGTCAAGACTACAGGAATAGCCTCTACCCACTTGGTAAAATATTTGATCATGGTAATGAAAAAAAGGTGTCACTATGAGGAATGAGATTTGATTTCACCAATGAGGTCTAGACCCCATTGTGAGGAGGGCCAGAAATTGGTAAAAATGTGAAGGCTATGACTAGGTGCATGATGCAAATTATCATGTTGTTGACACTTGACACACTTTTTCATGTAATCATAATAGTCTTGTTTAAGGGCAAGCCAATAATAGCTAAGACAAAGGATATGTTTAGCTAAATCAAGGCCATTAAAGTTACCCCCATAGATTCTACCATGCATTTCTTTAATACCATGAGATGCTTCATGACTACATAAGTGACAAAAGTGGAGGCCATCAAAGCCAATTTTATAGATGATCTCTCCCATAATGGTATAGCGAGAGGTACTCTAGATAAACACTCTTTGATCATTCCTAGAGATGCCAGATTGAACTATACTAAGGTTAAGGTAGTCAAAGGTTTATTGATACCTAAGGTTAGGTTAAGTCTCCACAAAATTAAAAATGTTTGGAGAATTTGGTTTGATGTAGGATGGTTGGGTAAGCCTATGGATAATGATATATACCATAGATTTCAGGGGTGTAGACAATATTTTCAAGGCAAAGGAAGTCATGGTGTTGATGAACTTGATGGTAGATCATGGGGCTGAGTAGATGTGGTAGTGTTCAAATGATGCTAATATTTTGTCAACTAGTTACTTGTACTATTTCAAGACATCATTCTTACACTGCTAAGATATGTTTCTTTGATTGAGCATAATGTAAGAGTTTCCAAAGATATTTATCATTTTGACTCTTAGGGCTAAGGTAGTGTAAAGGCCTATCACTAGACCTTCATACTAAGCCATGTTATTGGCACATTCAAAATCAATATTAAAGGACAAAGGTAGAGGCTTACCATCAAAGGGGATAAGGATAATACCAGGTCCCCCATCATGTTGAAACTTTGATCCATTAAATAACATGTGACTTGATAGGTGAAATCCACTTGAGAGAGGGTCATGATGGACTCATTGGGGAATTCAAGAGGATGAGGTTGGTTATTTTCTAAAGGTGTTGTAGCCAATTCCTTGGAAATGAATTACACTTTAATTAAATTTTTCTAAAAGAACTAAAGATCAAACTCTATTAAGAGTATGTGCCACTTGGTCATAGTCTAGTTTTCGTATGGTTTGGAGTGCATGTACTTAAGTGGGTTAGTGTTATTTATGAAATAGGTTTTATGGTTAAGAAGGTAATGGTGAATTTTGGTATCCATGAAGACTAAAGATAAGTAAAGCTTCTTAGTTTGGGTATACCAAGTCTCATACTCTACAAGCGTATAACTAATGTAGTATATGGATTGATCTCTATGTTGTTCATCTTGGTGAGGTAACATTACCTTGAGGAAATGATCAGTGGTAGAGACATATAGGCAAAAAGGTTGGTTATCCACATAGTCCTCTACAATCTAATGGATAATTTCATGGAATATATAAGTCATCACATATTGGTAGGTTAAAATAATTTTATTTAACCCAAAAGGCATGAATCTATAGTGAAATTTTCCCCAAGGTGTGGTAAAGGTAGTATTATGTTAATCTTCAGCTGTAATTAGGATCTGATTGTAACCTAAGAACCCATCCATGAGAGATAACATCTTGTGGTTGACTATAAGATAAAAAGGTTGGTTGATGATAGGTAGAGTAAAGTCATATTTTGGGTAAGTAAGGTTGATGTCATGAAAGTTTAGACAAATGCATATTCCCCCTATGGCTTTAGTGATAGGTATAACATTTGAGACCCATTAGGGGTAATTAATGGGTTGAATAAAATTAACAGATAGAAGATTATAAAGCTCTTCTTTGATGAGAAGGGATATTTTGGGATGCATGCATTAGAGATTCTATTTGATAGGTTTAGCATCATGGTGAGTGACTATGCTATGGGTAGTAATGATGGGGTTAATTCTAGGAATATCACTGTAAGACCAAGAAAAGGTTATGTTACGATCTTAGAGGAAATATGGGAAGTCTCAAAGTTCCTTAATGGTGAATGATTGGTCAATTTTGACAATGTAGAGGTTATTTATAGTACCCAAGTTGATATCTATGATGGATTCATTCAACATGGTCAAATACTCAAGAGGAAGCAATTTGTGGATTCAAGAATCTGGGGCACCAAGGTAGGTTAGAAAAGAATCATCATCCTACCACTAAATATTGTTAATGGTAGGGGAGTCTTCCTATATCATCTTAGGATGGGTCAAAGTTATTATTATGGTCATCCCCTCCTTTTGATAAGTTATGGGTCTAAGGATGATCATGTTGATGAAAACAATTTAGGTGGGATGATGTCATCATCCTCACACACAAGTGGAGGTGAGGTTGGTGAGGAGGGTATATATTCCTAAATAATGGTATAGATAGGTTATTTGGATTTATTATTATTAGTTAATATGAAACCAAGTCCATTCTTATCATGTGGCTTCCTAATTTTTATAGTGACTAATTCATGTGGGCCATGTTCATATCATCTGAGATTGAAGACTTTCCAAGTACACTAATAGAGGTATGTCTTGGTGAAGCTTGGTTTATTGAAGTAAGAGAGACTGGTAGTGAATGGTCAAGTTGGTAAAAAGGTGGTAGAAGAGTCAAGGTATTTGTAAATTTCCCCATAGACAAAATGTGTTTAACAGTGGGGAGGTCCAAAAGAGATAATATTATTAGCATTAGGGTCATATCCTAGTTGGTTGGTATGTTGCCCATACTCATGGAGAGTAGGGAAAGCATCCAGTGTGAGAAGGTGATACTCCCCTAGTGACAGTTGATGGAAAGTGGATTCCAAATAGTCTATGATAGGGATTTGGTGTAAAGGTATAGAAGAACTAGTTTATGCTTCACTGGTGAAAGGAGGTATGATATACACTTTGGTGGTTAAAGGTTGAATTTTAGAGGTTGAGCGTATGTTGGATGGGGGTATGAAGGCATCATTGGGTTGATAGGTCATCTTTCATTTCAATAAAGGACTTGGGTCAACCTTTATGGTGATGACCTAGTGATCATGCTCAAAACTTAATGCAATGGTGAAGGGTAGAAGGAACACAACCCATGGAGTGAATCCAAGGTCATACCAACAAGATGTTATATTATAATTCACCTTCTATAACATAGAAAGGTTTTAGGAATGTGCAAGGTGATAAATAAATTTGAATGTAAATATTTCCCAAGGTAGTGGCCATGGTATCATTGAAGGAGTAAAGGATGATCAAAGATTTAGACATGACATTGTCTAACAAGTTGAGTTATTTATAGGCATGAGAGCAGATGATATCAATGCTAGCTCCCCCATCAATCATGACCCATTAGATGTAGTTTTGGTTGATATAGGTAGTGATAAATAGAGGAGGATATGGGTCCTTGGGATGGATGGAGGGTATTTTCAAATCCTTGAAGGTAATAAGGTTGGAAATCTAAAGGGCACCAATAAAGGTGGCTAAAGGTTAGAGGTCTTTAGGTTAGACCTCAATGGATTGTAAAGCCTCTATTAGTGCTTGGTGATGATGGGGAAAGGTAGAGATAAACTCATAAAATTTCATCTTCACTGAGGTCTAATGAAGTTTCTTGAGTATAACTCTCCTAATGGATTTGGAGGGGTTATATTGGGAGGCATTTAAGATAGAAACCTTGGGTTTGGTCAAAGATGGATATGGTTGGGTGTATGTTGGTTAGAATTTTGAGGAGGGGTATGTCCAAGGAATGGACACATTAGACTTCACCTTATCCTTTGTTTATGCTCTTGTGACCACATTGATAGTATGGATAAAATAATAAGTTGAGCTAAAGGATTGGTTAGATTCATCTTCACTCTAGGGTGAGAGTGGAGGAGTAGGTGAGTGTTGGGTAGGCATGGTTGGTGGTTGGATTAGTATGGGGATCATAGGAGTTTCATACATTAATAGATCATCCTCATCATAAATTTGGTGGAAGATGGTTTGGAGAGATTTTTAGTTCCCTATATCATGGTCAGGTATCCTATGATAAGAACATATATGGTGGTCATTGTACTAGATAATTTTAGAAGATAGGGAGTAAAATGGTCTAATTGGAGGTAGGGTTAAACAAGAGGTTTGTAATAACCTATGAAAAATGGTTGAATAGGATTCATCCAAAGATGGTAAAGGTTTGGTGGCATTTACTTTAGTGGTTGAGGTAGGAGGTTTCTTGGAAATAGGTTTGTTGGTAGGTGATTTGGGTAGGGTGGTACACTTGGTTAATAACTTCATAAGGAGGTTAATGAGCTGGAGGTGGAATATCTTTAGGTAGGTATCATAGGTATTGTTGGTGTAGGGAAAAGAGGTGGATCATGTAGTAACTACAAAGGTGTATCAAAAAGAGGTGGTGGGGTTTTGGTAGAAGAAATTGAATTATTACTCAAGATAGAGGGATGAGGCCCCTAAATGGAGGGCAAGGATGAGGGAGGAAAAATTTGGCTCTTATGGCCTTTGTGTGGTTTCACCTCTTTTATTGCCTTGGTTTTATACTTGGTTATTGGGTTTGAAGAGGTGAGGTTTAATTTCATATATGGGTGACTAAGGATTGGTATATGGAGGATACCAAGGTTTTTGATATGTTTGGTAGGTTTGGTTGGAGATGGTGACTCAATTTCTTGGGGTCTAGGTGTCTTAGATGGTTACGGGAGTGTTGGATTTGATAGGTTAGAATCTCAAATGGAAGAAGTGATGTATCATTCTATGAAAGGTATGGTTAAGGGTTATTTTTTGGTGATATAAGGTATCCCTAATTACTAATAGAAGGTGGCCCAATCTATGTTAGGGTTGGAGATAAATTCTAATTTATGAACTAGCTTAGAGAATCGTTTGTAGGTTGGTTTGATTCCTTGAATGGTAGACTTGAAAGATAATCCCCTAGGTGGAGACATAAGTATGGTCACCTCATTAACTTCATCAATCATTTAATTTCACATTGGGGGAGGTGGCTCTATTATGGGATGAGTGGAAATGGGGGTTTCCTCCTCTAGAATGATTTCTAAAGGGGGAGTATGTTGTCCAATAGTTAAAGGTAAATACATGGTGGTGATGGTTGGTTGTTTAGATATATCAACTAAAAGGGTGTCTAGTGACTCCACTACCTCAATAAGTGTAAGGGGAGAAGATGGTATTTCCTTAGTTTGGGTATCTAAAGGAAGGGGAGGTAATTTCACTATCTCAATAGATAGTGGATAATCAGAAGATTAGATACTAGATGGTTCAATAATGACTGTGTCAAGGACCATGTTAAATGTATATGTATCATGAGAGCACTTGATATTGTTTCTATCATTATTGATAGGATCATAGTTCAAGAAGGGTTGCCTAAATATATCAATGGATTAATTTTATGGTACATTTGGGTTGTCTAATGTAAGTTCCCCCTTGTCAATGAGGGATTAGACAAGGCACTTGAAGGTGTTACACCTACTAGTATCATGTCCTATAACTTGATGAAAGGCACATAGGTCATTCTCATTGCACCAACTAGGTGTAGGGTGAGAAGAGTCTAATTTTTGGGGTGGTTTGATAGGAATAATTTTGAAGATTTTGGATTTCAATAACTTCTCCAAGATGGATGCATAGGATTCTTCAAGTGGAATAAATTTATTTTGGTTGTTTCAAGTTTGGTTCCAGGTTTTGCTTTTAGGAACTAGAGGAATTAGATTAATAATACAAGGTGGAGGAGTGGCTTTTAGGACAATATCATTTGTGGTTCCCTTGGCCTTGGTGTTGGTATTGGATTCGTTGCTTGACTTGGAGGAGGAAGCATCATTGGTTTTATAGGTTGTGTTCTTGTTTTTGAGATTTAGCTTTACTTCATCAATGGCTCACTTTTATAACTTACGTGCTATGGTAAAATATTCATCAAAGGTCCATAATATTTGTACATGAAACATAGAGGAGATATGTTTGGCACATGCTCAACCAAAGAGCTCTATGAGTTTGGGTTGAGGAAAGGAAAAGGAAAGTTGGTTACTCAAAATCCTCCAACGAGCCATAAAATTGGTAATAGAGTCATCCTTAAACTATCATATAGAGTAGAGGTTAGTGATAGAGACTTTCTTAGAGATATTGATTTAAAAGTGGTCCAAGAATGTTTTATCCAATTGGGTAAAAGGAAAAATGGAGTGCTAAGGTATGGAACTATACCAATCCAATGCCGGATCAACTAGAGACATGGAGAAGGTGCAAAGGAAAAGGGCATAATCATAAGCGATGAGCTAGAAAGCATGACTAAATACCCTAAGGTGCTATTGGGGATCATCCTTACTTTAAAATTTAAAAAACATGGGACATTCCCATTATGGTATATATGGCTTGATAGGTATGAATGGATGGATGGGCTCATTACAGATTTGGTCATATGAAAAAATGTTGTGATCATCTAAAATGGATGACTCTAAGGTGTTCATATTTTCCATGATAATCTTAATTATGTTGGCTTGGGGTTGTGCACCTGAAGGTTTATAATATGCATACTGTTGGGATGATTGAGAGACATGATGATAATGGGTAGAAGTTTGGGAGGCTACCACATATGGGTAAGTGGATGTTAATGGTTAGGTTTAGGATACATAAGGGTAGGTAGATTTGGGTGGTTTGGTAATGGGTACATGCCCTTATAAATTATAGATATCACCAAAGGTTGGTCTAATGGGTTCTTATTATATAGGAGTGATCATTGGGTTGGTGACCAATGGAATGGTGGTGACCCTTGTGCTAATTGGTGGTAGGGTAGAGGGTATGGACACCACAAGGATTTGAAGTGGAGTAGTGGTTGATGGGTTTGAGGTAGCTAAGGGAAGTTTGGTAGTGCTAGAGGTAGACACTCATATTATAAAGGAGTGGTTGGTAGGAGTAGAAGGTATAAGGGTAGTGGTAGTTTGAGTTGGTTGGTTTTCAATGGTAGTCTCAAATGGGTTATTGGTTGATGAAAAATATTGGGTATTAAATGGTTGGGTAGTAACTATGGTAATGGAGGTAATCCCCATGAGATGGAGAGGAATGCCATAAGGTGGATCTATGGATGAAGTTAAAGCTAGGATATGATAAGATGTGTTTGTAAGATAATTTTGCAAGGGCACATAATTGTTATCTAAGAAAGAAACAAAATTTCCATTTCCTTGAGTAACCTCATAAGGGAAGATAAGACTTCCCAAGGGGTAGGGAAATTTTGTTGGTTCAAAAATGTAGTCCATGGATGAAGTGGTAGAAGAGGTAGGTTACCTTGGTGATGGGTTTTGCTCCATAAGGTCTCTTTACTATTGACAACTGAGAACCTTATGAGATAAGGGAGATAAAAATCACAAATACCCTCACTACTAAAATAAAAAGAAGGAAAGAAAAGATCAAAGAAATAAAATCACACTCTAAAAGATACATTAAGCCCTAGATTTTTAATTAATATTGTTTTTAGTTTATGCCTTAATAAAATATGTCACTAGAACTAGTTTGTAGAGTAGGTATAAGAAGGTAATCTAAGGTTGGTTTCAAGTTGTGTTTAGGCTCTCAAAAATAATCTATATTAGAATAAATACATGGCTTGGTATTGGGGCCTACGCCTTCACTTCACACACTATAGTGATAAGGGTTTCAGGTGTGTAGCCAATATATATTGATATCTATAGATTATACTCAACTTGAGAAATGAGTTGGCCCTCCCATTGGTAATGAATTCCACGTAGGATCATTGGGAAAGGGTAAGGTTACCACTAGGTGATGAAATCCTAGGTAGTGCTTGTCTCAATTTTTTTTGATGTTTAATTTATGAAAGTGGTTTGGTTTGGTGTGTGTAATAAAGAGTGAAGCTATGATAGATTACTTTGCTTTTAAGTTAAGATATGTAAACTAAACTTTCAAGTTGTTGATGTATGCACTTGATTTTAATCCAAAATGAAACTTTTGATTTCATTAATGAGCAAAGAAAAGAGAGAGAATGCAAGCAAACAAGAACACAAGTAGAGACATAAGGGTCCCACCAAGTATGCTAGAATGATTTAATGAATTTTTGATTATTATTGGAAAGTTGGAAAATAAGAAAGTAAATATGGGTGTGGTTTAAGAACTTGATTGATGTGTGTGTAATGTGTTGACCAATTTTTGCCCAATAGGTGCTTGGTTTGAGCTACAGGTTCTTTGGCTTTGGTTCAATTGGCTAAGTTCAATATAATTCTCGATCAGCATAGTTCAAATGGTTCAATCATTTGGTTTAACAAAATTTCATCACTCAGTTCAAACACCTCGATTTAATAGTGTTAAACCATTGAACCGTTGAACCAATTTTGGTTTAATGAGCTTGGTTCAAAGCAAGTGGTTCAATGTTTAGTTTAATCAAATGGTTCAAGCTTTGGTTCAACTGGAAGGTTCAATGGCTCCAAGTTCATCAGCTTTGATTCACTTGGCATTGACACGCAATGGTTGAACCACTTGAACCATTAAACCATTTTTGGTTCAACGGCTTGGTTTAAGGGTACGCCCCTAGCTGAAGGGTAGCTCAAAGTTCAAATACCCTTGTGGAGGGTAGGAAATTCAAAGAAAAAGGTGGCTAGAAGGATTTCAAATTTTGTTTAAGTCTCGAATTCCTTCAGACTTTTTGTCCAAAGGAATTCCTTTAGACAAAAAGTCTAAAGGAATTTGGGTTGCAATTCGAAGCAAAGGCCAGACAAAATATCTATGGACAAAATGTCCATGGGAAAATATCTGTGGACAAAAGTCTATGGGAAAACATTTGCAGACAAAAAGTCCATGAGAACTTGAGAAGCAACTCAAAGGAGCATAGTGACCCACTGAAGGACCCCGAAGGGTAGGTGCCCTTGTAGAGGACTCTCAACCCAAAATAAAGGAGTTCAAGCAAGGGCCGAAGGGGCACCTTTCCTTTGAGAAGGTGCTAAGAAGAGACTTCAAGTAGAAAGAAGCCAATGAAGGCCCCGAAGGAATTTGCTGGGGACGATGATGTCCTAAAAGCTATCAAATACAATGAGGTGAATTACCCATTAGTTTTCAAAGTGACGACAACTGCGTGAACTTCAAAATTAACACAATGAAATAGCCATTTGTTTTCAAACAAAAGGATGCCAGCCATGAAAGGAAGCCCAGAAATGAAGCGACCCTCTAGAAGATCACCCCTAAGGGCTGAAGGAGCCAGAAGAGACAAAATAGGGAAATGACAAAGTGCCAATCATGGAGCAAATAGGTGGTCCAAGTGGTGAAGGGGAGTGTCGATTCAATAAGTTACTCTAGTAGGTGAAATAGTGGCTGCAAATTGCAATTAGAGGACGTGAACGGCCAACTGTGTGACCCTTTTTCTTCATTTCATATTTATGAATAGACAAGCTACATAGGAACCTTCAAGAAGTAGCCTCAATTAATGAGAAAACAATGTGGCCATGTCAAAAAGGGCCTAAAGTCAAAGCTAAGGTTGACACAACATTTATTGTAAGACAACCTACTCTTCCCAATGGGGGAACGCAAATGGGCCACTTGTAAAAAGAGGTGCTAAAAGGCCTCCCTTTCTTCTCCTATATATTGAGAAATTGTCATTTGAGAAAGATATCTTCCACATTTGTAAGGTGTAGCCCTGAAAAAATCTCACCTGAATCAATAAACACACTTTTACCTCTATCTTGGATAGATATTTTTTGTGTATGTTCTGAGTGTTAGTTTGTGTTTAGTCATTGTTTCTTGATGCTTTCATAGATTCAACACCAACATATATTTTTTCTATAAGGTGACATTTATGTAGCTATCAATGAGAGTTCTATTTGTAAGTGAAGAAACAAAATAAATTACTTATAGTGTGCATCTCATAGCAACTTTAGTGAATCTCTATTTTTTGTATTTTCCATAAAAGCCTCCCTGCCAAGTTTCTTGCAGCCTAGTTCTTCTGCCAAGTCTAAAGTGTATATATGTGTGTGTCTAATTTAAAGTGTGGATGTGAGAAGGTTGACTTATTTTGGTGCATCACCTCTTTAGAGTAGATTTGTTTTTTTACATATTTCTCCCTTTTCATCCCCCCTCACAGTATATACATATATGTGTTAGCACTTGCTAGAATGAACATGATGCATCAAAGGGAGCTAGCCCTTATCTAGATACTCTCCCCTCCAACTTCACCATTCCCATAGGTGAGAGGGGAGTTTCCATAGTTGCGTGAAGAAGGTAGGAGATCTGCCTCCTGCCAAGGGTGCAATTTTTTACATCAATAGTTTTCGCACGCCTGGTGGGACCAACTAAGATAAGTTGTGTCCATAGAGTTGAAGAAATTTTGGTGTGTTCTTCAACCAACCAGCCTTTGGAGGCTTTTGCATCAAACACTAATGGTGACTCTAAGTTAAATTAAATAGTTAGGTAGTTCTGGTACCATACCATCAAGAAACAACATTCTGGTATGTATAACCCCATCATTTTGATCCATGGACCCTATTTTATTTGGCCAACATGGCTATGATCATCACCAACCTTATGTTGATCCTTATTAGGTCCAATATGACCAGTCTCAACCTTATCATGAGCTATATCAGCCTTATGCCTAGCCTTCTCATTATGTCACTTCTCCCACTTGACCCAGTCTCTTTGCCAATCAACCCATTTCTACCTTCAAGCGAGCACTGCTAGGATACGAAAAATATATAATAGATCTTGACACCAAAAGGGGATGTGGCCAAGAAATTCCTGATCATGTCATCCATCAAGTGAGAAATGCATTGAATCAAGTTAAGAAGGAATGGAGTCCTATTGAAAGAGCCAATTGGCACAGGCTTACAAGTGAGATGCTAGATGTGAGTGGTTTGATTGCATCTTTAGAAGAGAAGCTGAGTATTCATGAGAGGTAGCCTTACCAAGTCTATCAACCTACATACTCACTACCCCAAGTGTCATATCAGTCATAAATAGCCCCTGCTTATGAGCCAAGTCAAGCCTGTCAAAGTCCTTTACCCAATCATGTTGAGGAGAGTTCTAAAACAACAAATCTTGTGTTTAAGGCTAATCTTGATAGATAGATCGAATTGGAAAACCTTTAGATGTAGTAGTCCATTTTGGTAGCAAGGGAAGTGGAATCTAATTCTTCACTACCCTCTCATGTTGTAGCCCCATCACCCCTAAAAGAGGTGCCCAGTCTGAATTGCTTGAGCTGGAATAAAGCGGTTGAGTCATGGAATAGCAAGGAAGAGAAAGACATTGTCTAAGAGTGTGAGGTACAAAATAAGGTTAGTCCTTTTCAAGTCTCTTCCACCTTTCCTCAGGAAGATCCTTGAATTTCATGGAAATCTTCATGCACTACCCATCTCTATGATGTTTCCCATGAACTCCAAGAGGTACAAAATGAGGATGATCTAGCCAGGTGGATTGAGGAATTAGAAAAGAAGATGAGACTGCTTAGAGAAAGAGAGATGGAGATTTCAAACCCTATAGAGGAGTTGATGCCAAAAAGCACCCCTTCCACCAATCCATAAGCTAATTTTAATAATGATGAAGTGTTGGTAAAATGGAGGGATGAAAATTAGGAAATTTTGGCCCAAGGTGTGCCCCCTCCTATTTTGAAGAAAGCCCTTTCTTATGTGCCAAACCCTTTCTATTAGATGGCACTTAAGCTTTTTGGATCATCTGATGCATCTATCAATCCTACCCTCAATCCCATACACCTATATTTTCAACATGCCTCTCTTTAGATAGCTCTTTTTGTACATGAGAAGACCCTCCCAACTCTTCCCCAACCTCCTCAAGTCTTTCAACATGATCTCCAAATTCCAAGCTAGAAAAAGGAACATCATGAACCAGCTCAAGACCTTGAAGAGGATAAAGTTACTGCCTATTCATAGGAGCAAGATTCCAATCCCAAGATCATGAGTTGGAAACAAATAGTGGAATCTTGGGGCAAAAAGGAAGAAGAAGAGAAAGGTTTTGCTCAAAACCTTGAAGAAAATGGGGCTGCTCCTACTCCTGATGATGATTATGACTTTTGAGAAAGGCTTTTTGAGGAAGATATAGATAGGTGGATTGTAAAATTGGAGTTTAGAGAAGGTCTCCTCAGTGAACATGTAATGGATGTTTCAGACCAAGCACTAGATTCCATGTCTAAATGCACTCCATCCATACACCTCTAAGAAAGCTATCAGGCCTTGCCTGATATGGATTATGCTCAATTTATGACTAACTAGGGAGACTTCAGGAGTATAGATGAGAAGGAGATCACCTTAAGTGACATGGATGAGCATGGGAAGTCTCTTGTTCATGTTTTTAATGATTATTTTGAAGTCATTGATGCAGGTTGCACTGTTCTTCAAGGAAGCTATGAGCTAGGCAAGAGTGGAGAAGGCAACATTGAGGTTCAAACAAGCATGCAAAGAGGATGCAGTTTTTTAGATTTACCCCTTCAAGAGGTTAGTGAATCTAAAGATATCTTCTTTGAAATCATCAAGGAAGATGGTCATACCATGGAATCCAAGCATGAGGTAGAGGAGAGCAAGTCAATCAAGGGTGCATATCAAGGGGCTTCTTGTGATGAGCCAGTAGTAATTGATTCTTGATGAGATACACCAACCCAAAGAATCAATAGGAGGCAAGATTCTGAGAACAAATAGTGTACGTATATGTTGGAATCATGTTTGAATCTCCACTCTGGTACAATCCAACTCAGGTGATAGGCAAGAGGAGTAGGTCACTAGCTCTCCTTTTCATTCAGCTACTTGCTTGGCACCATAAGTCTTCTTGCCAAGAAGGAGACATTAGAATTTTTCCCTTTGATCCAAGAGGGAATCAAAGATACTTGGTTAGTTGTATTTAGTAGGTTACTTTCAATTTTATTTCCCTATTTTCCATAAGTGTTATTTACACAAGTAGTTTTCTTATCTTTGTGTGTGTTTTTATATTCCTCTTGGAGTGAATATGCGTGATTGATTCTAGAATTTATCAAAGTTATTGATGTTTGTTTTTAAGTTACCATCTGACTCCGGGCCTAATGAACTATAAGGCAACTAGTCTTTAAGCATAATAGGCATGCTTCCCCTGGGAGTCACCAATTTGTTGACCAATTTTTTCCCAATAGGTGCTTGGTTCGAGCTACAAGTTTTTTAGCTTTGGTTCAATTTGATAAGTTCAATGCAATTCTCAATCAGCATAGTTTAAATGCTTCAATCATTTGGTTCAACAAAAGTTCATCACTTAGTTCAAACACCTCGATTCAATAGTGTTGAACCATTAAACTATTAAACCAATTTTAGTTCAATGGATTGGTTCAATGAGCTTGGTTGAAAGTGAGTGGTTCAATGTTTGGTTCAATCAAATGGTTTAAGCTTTGGTTCAACTGGAAGGTTTAGTGGCTCCAAGTTCATTGGCTTTGATTCACTTGGCATTAGAATGTAATGGTTGAACTACTTGAACTATTGAACCATTTTTGGTTCAACAGCTTGGTTCAAGGGTATGCCCCTAGTTGAAGGGTAGCTGAAAATTCAAATACCCTTGCAGAGGGTGGGCACTTCAAAGAAAAAGGTGGCTAAAAGGAATTTAGATTCTGTTTAAGTCCTAAATTCCTTCAGACTTTTTATCTGAAGGAATTCCTTCAAACAAAAATTCCAAAGGAATTCCGACTGCAGTTCGAAGTAAAGGCTTAGAAAAATATCTGTAGACAAAATGTCCATAAGAAAATGTCTGTGAACAAAAGTCTGCAGGAAAATGTCCATGGACAAAAAGTCCATAGGAACCCGAGAAGCAACCCAGAGGAGCATAACAACCCACCAAAGGACCCTGAAGGGAAGTTTCCCTTGCAGGGGACTCTCAACCCAAAATAAAGGAGTTCAACTAAGGACTGAAGGGGCACCTTCCCTTTAGGAAGGTGCTAAGAAGAGACTACAAGCAAAAAGAAGCCAGCGAAGGGCCCAAAGGAATTTTCTGGGGATGATGACATCCTAAAATCTATCAATTACAAGGAGGAGAATTATCCATTGGTTTTCAAATCAATGATAGCTGAGTGAACCTCAAAATTAACATAATGAAATAGTCATTTATTTTCAAACAAAAGGATGCCAGCCATGAAAGGAAGCCCAAAAATGAAGCAACCCACTAGAAGATCACCCATGAGGGCTAAAGGAGCTAGAAGAGACAAAATAGGGAAAATACAAAGTGCCAAGCATGGAGCAAATAGGTGGTCTAAGTGGTGAAGGGGAGCATCAATTTAAGAAGTTACTCCAATAGGTGAAACAATGGCTGTAAATTGCAATTAGAGGATACGAACAACCAACCGTGTGACCCTTTTTCTTCATTTCATATTTATGAATAGATAAGCTGTGTAGGTGCCTTCAAGAAGCAGCCTTGGTTAATGAGAAAACAATGTGGCCATGTCAAAAAGTGCCTGAATTCAAAGCCAAGGTTGACACAACATTTATTTTAAGACAGCCTACTCTTCCCAATGAGGGGATGCAAATGGGCCACTTGTAAAAAGGTGTGCCAAAAGGCCTCCCTTTCTTCTCCTATATTGATAACTTATCATTTTAGAAAGATATCTTCCACATTTGTAAGGCGTAGCCTTGGCAAAATCTCACCTAAATCAATAAACACACTTTTACTTCTATCTTCGATAGATATTTTTTGTGTATATTTTGAGTGTTAGTTTGTGTTTAGTCATTGTTTCTTGATGCTTTCATAGATTCAACACCAACATATATGTTGTCTACAAGGTGACATTTATATAGCTATCAATGAGAGTTCTATTTGAGAGTAAATAAATAGAAGAAATTACTTACAGTGTGCATCTCACAGCACCTTTGGTGAATCTCTATTTTTTGTATTTTCCATAAAAGCCTCCTTGCCAAGTTTCTTGCAACCTGGTTCTTCTGCCAAGTCTGAAGTGTATTTATGTGTATGTTTGATTTAAATGTGGATGTGAGAAGGTCAACTTATTTTGGTGCATCACCTCTTTAGAGTATATTTGTTTTCTGCATCTTTTTCACTTTTCATCCCCCCTCCTAGTATATATCTATATATACATATATGTGTTAGCACTTGATGGATTGAACATGATGCATCGAAGGGAGCTAGCCCTTATCTAGAGACTCTCCCCTCTAGCTTCACCAGTCCCACAAGTGAGAGGGGAGTTTACATAGTTGTGTGAAGAAGGCAGGAGCTTGGCTTCCTGCCAAGGGTGCAATCTTCTACATCAACACAATGAAATCAAAAGATGTTGAAGAGCTCCTCTTTGGCTTGGGAAGATAAATTATAGATAAGAAAGCACTGAGAACTTGTTGGATGAATAGTATAAAACCAACTCTCTAATATGAATATTTAATTTGTAGAATGATAATGGTGATTGTCTTAAAATAAGGAAACTCCTAAATACATGAGCTATTGATAATAATTATAGATTTATAGATCTTTGTAGATGGATTTCACCTCTTTTCTCCTCTCTCTTATATAAAAGGTAAGAGAGTTTCAACATCACATGAATTGGGCCTTCCAAATTTAATTCATCCATGTAATGACTCATAACATGATTTAGATAGATTTTATTTAGAAAAAACAATGTGCGTAGTTTGCAGGATTTTGAAAGAGGTGGACCTTGACCATTGATGGTCAGGGTAACCATCAGCAGTCAACATTAAAGGATGAAAAGTGGTAAATTACTAGGTTAAGTTAGTTTAGTCAGTTAACTACATGTTAGGTTAGTTAGGGGCCAAAAGGTAGGTTATTCAAAAAGAGGTAGGTTATTCAAAAAAGATGTAGTTTTGTTCAGAACATGAGAATTTAATGAGGTGTATAGATTTTTATAGCCTCCCATAGCTGAGGACATTTTAGGAGTGTCCCTTGGTATTTTATGAACTTATTTAGGTGATTATTTTTATCAAAAGCTCCAATAAATGAAGAAAATTACTTATCTCTCCTTCCACTAGGCTTGGCAAGTAAAAATGGTCTTCAGGTTTGTACTTGGTATGATAAACATTTGAGGCTTCAAGAAAAAATATATTGGGGGTGTATTATAAACTTAATGGAATTCCATTTTATGTTTTTTTTAGATTAATGGTGGTCTAAAATTTATAAACCATTCTTAAGAAGTTAAACTATCAAATCTGCTAGTTAATCTATGTACACTATAGGTTTTGCCTTGGTTTGAGTCATTACATACAATTTAGATACTAGGATTGATTCTATAGATATTTTACTCTCCTATCATATTTTCCCCATCCTTTGTTTCAATTTTGGATTTGATTTGAAGAGATAATCACAAGTTTGTAGACTAGTCCCATTTTATGTTGTTGGTAGGTTTTCACTATTTACAGGACCTTCATTCTTTAGTAATGGTTTTAAAAGGTGGGTATAGTTTCATTATCATGCTTTCAAATTATTATAAATCCCCTCACCTTTCAATCTTATCCTCCAAGGAAACATTCCATGATTTTTAGTCATATACCACACATACTCACAATCTACTTGCTACAGCTCAATGTGCACCTATTGGTGCTTTCATGGAGGCTTCTCAACATTCAAATGAAAGTGTAGGATCTTGTTTTGAGATTGAATCATCCTAGATTTTCATTTAAACACAATTTATGGGATATTAATTGACTATTTTATGTATATTATTTTAATGCATGGACTGTCTCATGCTCACTACATGTATACAACTCACCATACACCTATAGCCTCTCATGATTATGTCATGATGGAAGAAAAGTTTTGATAATTGATCCAAGTATTTTGGAGTCTTCTAGTTCATTTTAAAACTATGATAAGTTATAAATCTGATAAAAAAAACCTATATCCCATGTTTACTACCCAATTCTTATGTTACTACTTGTATAGGAAAACATCCACCTATATGTGGCTTAAAATAATGTTGAGGTGTCACTTAGAAGATTTGAACAAGTTGAAGCCTTCCCTTAATTACTAATGTGTTTATTATGCCATGTCAGACCCATGTAAAGGATTAATTTGGTGAATATAAGTTGGAAACTACCTCTAAGGATAAGATAATTGATTCAGGGATCAAATCCCTAAAAATATAAAAATAGAGGTCTGAGGTGTTTTATTGATATCTTGAAATAGGGATACTAAAGGGTTTGAATCATATATATCAATATACCTTGTATCCTCTAGAATATACAATATCCATGAAAATTTTAGAGGGTATATGATCATTTTAGGATGAGTGTTTAAGAGATCTATATGTACTTTTATGTACTGAGTTTAAGTAGTAATAGCTATAGGATTTTAACTCCAAGGTGACTTTCCATTTCAAGGTTCCAATGCAAACCATTTTTATTATTAAATGGTATTATATTGTATAATATAGTATTATTTACCTAAATATCACTTATAGAGGCTCATCTACTATGTTTTAGGTCCCCATGTTCACCTACAGGGGTCTTAAACCTTGAGGCATACACCTAATGTTGACTAAGTGTGGAAGTGAACCTGATCAAGGTGTTTGAAAGGTATGAACATGAATGATAAGGTATAGACATATCTTGGTGATTTAGAACATATTCAAGAGACATTAAAACACTATACCTACACTCCAAAAATGTAATTTACACCTACATGTAGGTTTTAAATGGCTTCAACACAATTAGTTATATTTTATTGTATGTTAGGTAGTAAGCTAGGATAATATGTCTAAGTGATGGTTTATAAAACCCAAGGTGGAATAATAGGTGTGAAATGACCATAATGGAAAATATTAAGGTTTTATAAATGGTCTCAAACTCTAATCATATAGGGTAACCTATAAGTGTAGTACCCCTAAAGTTATACATAGTCAGCAAAAGGGATCCTAAGACTAGTCTTGATACAGATCCAACCTAAAGGTATGCGTTGAAAAATTTAAATGATGAAATGAATTTTTGGAAACTTTATGAGATGAAAATACAATTTAATACGAAGGTTTTTATCATGTAAACACTACTCATAGGTTCACTTTTCTTGAGTAGGTAGGGTAAATTTATCACTCAGGCCTAACTGAGTAAAAACACAGTCCAAGATGCAAACATCGTTGATAAAGGTGTATAAGCATAGTAAAAACCTAGATAGTGATAATCACCAAATTTTGACACCTAAATTATTTTTAAATAGGGGATTAAAGGGCTCAAATGATGTATATTAATAGTCCACATGGTCAAAATCTTGTACACAACCTTTACTTAGCAGTCTGCTTTGGTTTTTTCTACTATTGGAAGGTCATATGAGATGACCAAGAGATAATATTTTTTTGAAAACATTCTTCACAGCTTGATGAATCCCATACAAAATTCAAATTTTGAGATAATAGGGGATGTACCCTCTATTTTGTCTCAGATAAAGGGTTTTTCCTCTTATGCATAAACTTGTAGTTTTGGGAAAAGGAGATAAAAAGGTGGACAAAAAGTTTATTTTTCCTTAAGGAGAGGTGTGCGTAGTTGAATTTAACTTATTAAAACATTAAAAATATTTCATATAATGATTAATCCTATTAGGGTGTCCTAGAAATCCAAGGTTGCAGTCAAGCCTAAAAGGCTAGGTTTAGGCCTAGAAGCCAAATGGGGGATTAACTTCCTTTTCATCCTTGGGTAAGCCTTCTAACCAACTGAAACATGTTCATAGGGTTAAAATACATGTTTTTTTATCTATTTTTATGTAGTATAAAACCATAAAAATACATTTTAGGCTTTAAGGTGTAGACATGTTTACAAGGTAGGTTTTAGGCCTAAGGTACAAATGAAAAGTCAAATCCAATTTTAGAATGAGATGAGCTTTATACCATATTTAAATATGTTTTTTAGGTCATTATATACATTTATAAGCTTATATAATGTAGATAAATCCCTAAAAATATCAATCCTTGCCTAAAGACCATTTAAGCATGTAGGAAATGAGAAAAGGAACTTGATAGGCCAAGTTGAAGTACTCACATCTTTCATTAGAATTTTCATGTAGGCTAACCATTTTTAAATGTGTTATCATGGGTCCTAAACAACCTTCTTGTATAATTTGTTTACAATTTTGATGTGCCATATTTATGAACAAAGACTAAGAGGGTAAATTAGTCCTAAACCCTTGGAGTGACCATTTTGAGTAAATGGGGCTAGATATGAATTATAATGGCCTATTTTGGTCATGAAAGTTATTAGACCTTGTAGTGGACTCTCTTAGGCACCTCCCCACCCTTTTGAGTTATACATAGTTGTATGGATAGGGTATAAAACACGGTATTTTTTACTATTTTACAAGTTTTAGGAGTCTAAAGATGCAATAAATTTTAGGGGGAAGCTTAATAATTAATATAACTCCATATGGAAATTTCATGCCTTGTAAATACTCTTAAGTGTGAAAATAATAGCTCTCATGTTATCTAGTCAAAATTGGCATAATAACCAAGCTAGTGAGAAGTGTGGAAACTTCAAGTGGATGGATTTTTAAGGTGTGCTTGAGTAGTCTAAGGCAATGTAGAGTATTTATAGGTTTAATGCACTACCTCCCATTTATTCTAATGGAAAACTAAAGCTAATTTTGAGGCCAAGTGTGAGGAGTGATAAAAAGAAGAGTTATTTTGAATGTAGATGGTGATGGCTCATTCCTAGATGATTCTAGGGGACCAATATTGTAACCAATTTAGGGAGAGGCATGTATAAAATCCTTCCCTCTCATTCCAACCATTATACCCATATCTAGTTATTTTTTAGACATTCAAACTGAGGTGAATAATGAAAGTAGTTTTATGATCCAAAATGAGAACTTTCATGCCACTTTGTAAGAGTTTCATGACTTGGAAATCCACTTGATCCTTCTGACCTTACATGGTCCATTCTAATTTAATTTCTCATGTAAAAGTAACTCATTTTATTATCTTGATAAGTGTCTTTCTAACCTTTGGACTTATCTCTTCTTCTCTCTCTGAAGTTATATAAGAACTAGCAATTTTGGCCTTTATAACTTATGCTCCACCTGAGTATGGTGAATCCCTACTCATTTTCATACCACTTTATAAATAATACTACTAAATTTCACCTATTCATGACTACTCATAGTGTGTTTTAATTGGATTATTGATCTTTCTTAGTGATAACTATGAATTCCCTATCATGTTGTCTCATTATTTCATTATATTTATATTTGAAAAGCTTCTTTTGTTAGAGCATGTGAAATATTCTAATAATTGTTAATGTTGAGTGAGTTAGTCTATTAAATAGTACCACTCAAGGCTTATTTTATAGTACTCATATTATAGGCATTCATCCATAACCTCATAATTTAATATTGATGTGAAAAGATGTAAATTAGAGAAGTGTATGTTTGGTTAGTCTCTTGGTTTCTTGTGTAACATTAAGCTGGTTATAATTCATCAAATTATTTGGTGTATCACCTCCCTTAGGATAGTTTGATTTTATTTTTCTCTCTCCCTTCCCCATAGAGTTTAGCTGTAGTAATGATCCAAAGTGGTACATCAAGGAATTTAACCCTATATAGAGATTAACCTCATTCATAAGCTACCCACAAGCCTAGAGGTGTTTCAATTGTTTAACTTGGATGAGAATAACTAAGAAATATTCTCAAAGAGAATAAATACAAGTGACAACAATAATGCTAGAAGAGGTGGGAAATGATGGGAGTTTAGAAGGATAGGAAGTCATCTCATTATAGGATCCTTTGTCAAAGTCTACAGTTGGACTGACAAGGTCTGTAGCTGGACTGATAAGGTCCATAGCTAGACTATTGAAGTCCATATAATTTTTTATACTTATTTTTAACTAATATTCTATTTATTCTACATGATAAATTATTATGACCATATATAGAGAGGATATACTATCACATTTTTCTTCTGGTTGATCTACCCATAACTTTCTCACAAGATTAATTGATGGTTGTGTAGATGGATATAAAGAAATGTGTTTTGATTTAAGACCATTTAAGATGGTCATATCTCTTGATCTAAAATTAATCAAAGATACCAATATTTCCAACTAAGGCCTTCATAGGATTAATAGATATCTAATTTGTTTTTTTAGGTTGGATAATAAAAAAATCAATGGGGTACTCTCATGACTCTATAGTTAATTTTATATCCTCAATGACACCTTATGGTTAAGTAGTAAAATGATCTACCATTTATATGATTGTGGTGGTGCATTACATATCTATTAGAGAGAGATTTCAGATGGTGTCAATAGTCATTAAATTAATAACATCTCATCATTCCACCAATACATTTTGTATTTCTTTCTTTCTAATCATTACAAAAATGATAGGACTCCATGGGTCCCCATACTTGGGTAAAAATAGCTTACCTACTAATAAATCAACAATCTTACCATTTGTAGATATAAAAAATTTTCTTCTAATGTCTTGATATCTGACTTTAGACCAATTCTTTCCAACCATTGAATACCTACATCAAAAAATTTGAAGTGTCTCAAATTTGGCTTCATAACCTTGAAATTAAATCAACTTGGCCTATAAATCAATTAAATTAGGTAAATACACATTAGATTAAATCATAAATCCATAAATGACCAAATCCTTAAATGGGATTAATCAAACTAATTTTTTTGATCAAAGATTAATTAAATTTATCCTTGAGTAAATGAGCTAATAAATTGATCATAAAAAAAAAAGAAAATTCAAATATCAAAAGCATGTTAAGTATCCTAGGAAGTGATCATTAACATTTTTGAGTTGTTACAAATGGAAAATATCTTAAATCACACCTATTCAAACCTAATCATGACCATTTATACACCTTTCAAACTCAACCAAGGCTAATAAACTCAATCAAGTTTAAATTTAACCCATTCCAAGCTGATTTGAAAGCCTATAAATACAAGCATATAGATCTTCATTAGGAGACCCCAAATCAAAGTAAGGTTATAATTCAAGATTTAGTTCATTAATAAAATTCATAAATTTATAATTCTAAAATTAAGCTGAGTCATTAAATTATCAAGCGAAGCCAAGAATTTAACATGGTGATAAAAGGAGATGAAGGTAGCCACACTCCATTGATGAAGACCTCTTGAGCATAATCCAAGAAAACAAATCAAACAAAACCTCTTGGAGAATTAATGGAAGGTAAGAATATATGTTCTTTTCATTTTTTTTTGAGCTTTTATCATTTATTTTTTATTCACTATGCTCCCCTCTTTGATCTAGGTAAGGTAGTGTTTGCTTTTGAGGGTGCTTATTTTTATTTTGAGTCATTTTGAGTTGATTTCATTTTTAACTAACATATGATTTAACCACCCTCCTTAGATTCCTTGATCATAAGTGGCATTCTTGGTGGGACACAACACATCCAAAGTAGCAAGGAGATCATTATGAATCTTTTAAATCTTCATTTAGATGCTTGAATCTCTCTCAAACTAATTTTTTAACCTTGATTTGGTCAAATTTAGTTTTTGTTAAATTCTCAACTTTACACAGTGATCATCAACAATCAAGTAAAACCACCAATGGTTGGGTTTTTGGGGAGAAATAGACATAAATATTTCATTTTTATTCTTTTTTGTTATCTCATTTGTTATTTTCTAAGATTCAAGATCATCTAAATCTCATTTTTAGTCGAAACCTTACATGTTTTATTGATCTTTGCACTAACCAAGCTTAACTTAATGTGTTTGATTTTTGAGGTTTTACATTTAGGTCGATAGGTCTTCACTGATGGTATTTATCAACCAATGATGATTATACTTAACCATCAAAAATTATATCTAACTGATTGATGATGGTTACCTTGAAATCATCAATAGTTGTTTGTGACCATCGATGTTCATTATGGTAGATTTAAATCAAAACCTGAGAGCTAATATTCATTTGATAACACTTGAAAGTTCTTATAAGACGGGGTTACTCTCTTATTTTTGTAGGGTCAAGGCAAACATTGAACATCAATTTTCATGCTTAAATGGTTTTTAACACTTAAAATTGCTGCTTAAATAAATTAGGATAAATCAAACATTTAGACTTAAGGTGTTTAAAATGAACATGGTTGTGTTTTGTTGTGTTTGTGTTTGTTCAAGTTATTTTCAATTTGTCAAATATTTCAAGGGGCCATGAACTTAACATAAACATTTCAATTAGTTCCTATCAATGAACCTAATCAAACTTGAGCATACTATCAATCTTACTCACATTGTCTTTTGGGTATCTAAAAAGACCTTAGCTCATTTTTTATGCCTTAGATGTTTTTTTTATGTTTAAAAAGTTTATAATCAAAGACAAGGGGGAAAACTTCACAAAACATTTTGTTTTGGTATCTTAAAATGAAATTAAGATCATGTTATTTTAAATACATTTTATCAAGTTAATTTTCATGCAAGTTGTTTATTGATTATTTGTTTAACAAATAGGGATTTATATGTGTATGCTCTCCCCACATCCACTTTAGGGAACTTATGGGATCAAAAGTGTCATTTCCATTACAAATTTTTCCTTAATCAAAAGACATAAAAAGGATGTTGTCAATGATTTCCCCAAGACCCATATGGATTGGGTGATCTAGAAACAAGCATAAATCCTTTTTACTTTGTCTTTTATTTCCATGCATCTTTGCTTGTGAGAAAAATTTCATCCTCTCCTATAAGTTTGTTAGGGAATATTTGACCTGAGGTTTCATATCTCAGCATCATCTTCAACCCCTCTCCATGGGGGGTATATAAATTAGGATCCCCTCACTGGGATGGTGGTTTGAGTGGTTAAATCATCTCCATTAGTGTAGACTAAGCCCAAGATATATGATTGATATGGACATCATACTACACTCCTTAACAAAAGGACTAAACCTTTTCACAACAAGCCAATCGATGTGGACCCAATTGACATGTTTCTTCTTTTGTGTGCATACATGAAAGTGTGTACACATGGGATCAATCTAAATGATTGAAAACCAACTAGTTTTAGTTAACCCCACTTGGCCACATCTTGATAGGATTTAGGATGATTATTTATACATATAATAGTTTCAAATTTTATTAAATACTAATATTTTACATCTTATAGGAACCCATCGACTCTCAATTTCTCTGAGTGCATGCCTTAAGGGGTGCACTAGTAAATGGGTAGGTAGACCTTTGGTGCTTCATAGGATTTTTTTCCCTTCTTCTCACATTATTACCAATCTAGCTAGCTCTTAAAATCATTCCCTAAGATATTACTCCTCCTTTACACACTCCTATATTTTTCATCTTTCCAACCCTCTTTTACTTACCATGGTCCACTTTATATAGTTGATTGTACTAGGCTTACTGGGTCAACCCTATATAGTTTATAGCTTTTTATTACTATACAATGTTGACTAGGTAGACCCTGTAGTATTTTGGGAATTTTTTACTTTGAGTTGTGTTGGCTCTTCAGTTGACCTAGCTCAAAACCTAGTGATTTATCTCCCAAAAACATATAGGGCTGATTGGGTCAACCCTATATAAACAACATATTCAAAATGATTTAGGGTGAGATCCACATATAAATACAATATCATTTCATCATTATTTCAAAATTCAATCAAGAGTTGTTATTTTCTTTACAATTTTCTCTTCCATAACTCTACTTAAGGAGTCTTAAATTAGGGTTTCTACATGGATAATCTAGTCTTTTGGATAAGTCTTGGATGCTTTAGCCTTTGTTAGTTATCCTTACAAACCACATCAGCCTCTTATGAATCACCTTTAGCTAATAGAGAGATTGAGTCTTGATGGGTTCACATTTAGGTAAGTATATTCTAATTTTTTTCTCCTCTCTCTAGTAGATATTAGTAGGAAAAGTATTGGCTCTAATAATATTACTCTTCATATTCCATATATTAGGGTCTTACTCATACCTTGATTAATTAAGATTATCTTATACATGTTTTGGTTACTTTACTAACCCCTCATGTTGTGCCATAAGCTTTTGTGTGCACTAGAATAGATTTCCTTTCTTGTTTATTAGAATAGAGTGAACATTAAACCTATGAATCTTTTAGGTTTGTTACATGATTGTGCTAGATTGTAGGCTTTAGAACCCTTCTTATCGTGGTGTATTATGACAATTAATCCCCTAATCAGGGCTAGTGAATCCCCATATTGTTCATGCCCCTACTTAACAAATGTATCCCTAATAAGAAGTGTATGTATGATCTATCTTCTCCAATACAAGATTGATTTATAGACATGATGCATTATTTATTACATTTATTCTGGTGAACCCAACACGAACTAGCCCTTGTATAATTTGTTCATCTTATTTCAATTCTTTCATTATTATTTTTATCATATATTTTCCATATTATATTAGCTCTATCAACCTAATATCTAACTTATGTGCATAGGTTTTCAGGTACAGGCACTAGATCAACCCTGTCCACCTAGTATAGGTTTTTAGTTTTCCAAACATCTAGTCTAGACTAGTAGGTTTAATTAATTGATCTCTTAATTTTTTAAACATCAAGCTCAACATAATAGGTCAACCCAGTCAACTTTGTACTTTTTTAGACACTCGGTAATAGGTTTTTTTAAAGCTTGATCGACCGATTTGGCCTAGTTAGCAGAATTTATGAGCATATATTAAGGTTATTGAACAAAAACCTTCATTCTCTACATATTTGATCCAACAATGTTCCTTTATATCTCTTTGTATCTTTATTTATAGTTTGTAGTATTCAAAACTACCCTTGCACAATCAATTGGATCAACCCTTCTAACCCAGTTCTATGTTCTGTGTTATCTAGATAACTGGGTCAACTCTACTGACCCTATTCATTTGCATCCTTGTATTCATAGTATATATTTTACCGTATAGACCTTTTTTGTATATTTTTTACATACACTATTGACTATATCAATAGTGTACCATGTTTCAAAGTTAGAATTAACCTTATATGCTAGTAATTAGTTAACACTTTCTTTTCTTGTTGCTTGCATGCTTAGAATAGATTACAGAGTTTAATTAGGTGGTTTTTAATTAATTATTTAGTTTCACTATTTTCTGCTTTATGCACACATGGCTAAATCACAAAATCTAAAAAAAAAATTAACATTTGTCTTCCCAAGGTTAACCTATTTGGATTTCATCACCAAGGGGGAAACCAACTTGATGCTCTTGTCAATTATAAATCATAGTTAATGGTATATTATATCTAATAAATTAAAACCCTTATCACTATGATTTGTGAAGAGAGGGGGTAGGCCCCAATACCAAGCTTGTATCATTTTTGCTATAGTCCCTTTTAGTCCAAACTACCTGAAACCATCCTTAGATTTCCATTACAGTTCCTTACTTACAACAAAATTCATATCACATTTAAAATCATATCTTAATAATATAATAAACATATAGGTTGACCAATTATTTATCTGTTTAATTTCCAAGTTGATTATTTTCTCCTTACTAGATTGTATTTTGTATTGAAAAATTTTGCATTAGTTGATGTTGGTGTAAGGTTTTATGTTATTTGCTTCAATTGTATTGGCCAACATTAATCCAATTGACTATTTGTTTCTTTTTATTTATTTCTTTTCAAATTTCTTTCAAAAGTTATCTTGTTTTAGTTCATAACCTATCATAGGTTTTTTTTTTAATTTCCCTATCTACTGTACTAGGTTAACCCAGTCAAATCTATATCTTTTTTATCCCATGTTCACTATAATAGATCAAATTCATCAACCCTATACTATTTTTAGGCCATATTTTCTATTCTAGGTCAACCAAGTTGACCTTGTACTTCTTTCTTCTTTCCATAGTTGTCAATCTAGTTCCCTATTTGTCCTTTGCATTTTGTTCTTGGATATCTTGAATCCATTTATATACCATATGGGATTTTCATTTCTCACTCTCTTTTCCTCCCAAGAGCACCATCACTCTTAGGGGACCTCTTCCCCTCCATCTATGACCTATAATATGGTGCAAATAACACTTCAAGATGAAGTTGATGAATCTAATCCTTTCTGTACTTAACAATAAACGTCTTATCTAAAAAATATTCAAAATAATGTGGATAAATTGATACATGTTTACTTAATAATCCCACTAATAATCCTTCTTCTAGTAATCCTCCCCCTAACACTAATTTGGGGAGTGATCCTACCAACACCAACCTACCTCATGATACATCTCAAAATTTTATCCCAAGTTATCCAACAAATGAACATAATTGAAAATTATAACACCAACCAAATGATGAAACTTCAACAACATTTAATCAATATGGCTAATCGACCTATAACTATGTATCCTCAAGCTAATCCCAATTTCATTCTTCCACCTCTTTGAGATGCCTCAGATAATGTTATTCCTCAAATCATAATTAATAACAAGATGTTTCAAACCATTTAAAATGAAATTTTATCCCCTTTCATCATTTACATTGATATTGGTAACATATCTCTAACTATCAAGTGTGATGGGACTAAAGACCCTACCTCAATTATCAAAGCCTTTGGCAACCTTTACAAAGAGTGGATCCAAACTAATACATTCACCACAAATAAAATATTATTGGAAACCTTCATTGGTGATGTATTGTAATGGTATAATCAACTTCCCCAAAATTATATTTTTCAACATGAATATTTGGTTAATCCTTTGGTTAAAGAATTTCAACATAATGATCTTCCCAAAATTTGTCTTAGTCACTTCATCAATGCTAAGTAATCTCCCACTAAATCACCTCATGACTTTGTCAAAATATGGAAATATTTATCTCATAAATCCAACCATAACATGACTCAATATATCTTATTCAATCTCTTTATCACCACTTTAACTCCCACTATTCAATATAAGTTTCAAACATTTGCTCCCCAAACACATAATGAAGCCCTCGATCAAGGTAAATGTCAAGACTTTCTTATAAATCAATTCAACCCTAATCCTAAACTTCTTAAAGGATATTTCAAAACATCTAATGATATCACTAGTAATACTCCTCGAACCAAACTAGCGATTTCCAAAAATAATATTTCTTCACCTTCTCATACACCTCTTTTGGTTCATCAAATGAAACAATTTTTACTACCCTCAAAAACTTTCATCTATCCCAATGTTCTTCCTAAGTGGTATGACCCTAATCAATTTTTTTGGTTCCATGCCAACATTAGTAATTCTCATGAATATTATAGAGGGATAAAAACATTCTACCTCCTACATGCTTGGTGATTCATTAAATCATGAAGCTATGATCAATATTCATCATCAAGAATACATTGCTATTTTTTTAAAACTAACAAGTTTTCAAAGATTATACTTAAAATAACCAAAAATCTTATTCAAATAATCAACCAAATATAAGGGATTTATATGACATTAAAACTAATTATGACCAATATTTAAAAAATTCTCAATATGTCAACACTACTAAGGTTAATTATCATCATAAACTAGATCACAAAGATCCCATTACCAAGCCTAAGAAACCATATTTAGAGGAAAAACTTCTTAGAGATACTACCACTACTAATGTTTCTTAGAAATCCCAAGAGGAACCATCTCCTACTTCTGATCCTCCAACCACATCTATTCCTCCAAAGTCTAATTTACCTTATAAACCTCATGTTAGTTCTTATAAATCTCATTGGAACTTTCTTTAAGAACTCAATTCTATGCCTTATAAGATTCCACTTATGGATTTGGTTCACACATCACCCTATCATCATATTTTCCTTATGGAAAAACTTCAAGAAATTGAAGATCCATCTTCCATAGATGAAGAACTACCTTCTATTGAATCTCAACCTATCAACATAAATACCATTAAAACTATGTGTCCTTCTTCTAAGCCTTCTATTCAATTCTTTGAAGAGATCGTGATCAATGATTAAATTATAATTCATGTTGATTATCAACCACCTCTTTATCAAACTACCCATTAAAACCACTATTATCTAAGAATTTCTAGTGGATGAAGGTTCTGGAATTAATGTGACATCTTTATGGCTCATCCAACAACACAGTTATAATAAGGATTATCTCAATCAAACCCATATTAATTGTCATGGTTTTTATAAGACTAATCAAGATCCACACAATTTTATTTGTATTCTTTTAACCATTAGAGATAAGACTATTAAAACCAAGATTATGGTCTTTTAATTACCCCTATGTTATATTATACTCCTTGGCCATTTTATGGAATCATTGAATGAGGGCCATTGCTTCTTTTGGTAGTCAATGTATTAAATTCTTACATAATGGAGAATTGTATAAGCATGAAGCTAAACCTAGCCTATAGATCATTTAGATTCATAATCTTAAATAAAAATATCATATTCCTACCATTCCAAAAATCAATAATGTTCTTTTACCTAAGTTCATCAATATGAATCTTGATTTACAAGTTACTCTAGTATATTCTAATGAAGATGAGCCTAATTATTTGCAACATACTTTCAATACTAAAAATTTACCTCCCTACATTATCTAATGGCTTCCTCCTTCTCTATTACCCAGGGATGATACTATTCCTCTTATTGATGAGATTATCAATTTTCCCCCTCCATGCAATGCTTAGGGGCCTTCTTTACCTGAAGATTCCTTCAATTGAAATTATTTTGGAGTGGCTAAATTATTTCAAGGTCCTCTCATCATTTCTCCTCATACATTTAATAATATTATAATTTCACCATATGAAACTCCCCTTAATTCTCAAGCATGTGTAATTTATTTAACATATGATGATAACTATATAATGAACCAAGCTCAAAATAGAGACTTAGATGTCGAACATTGTCATAAAACCTTAGCCCAAATTCTTGCTTTTAATTTAGATACGCATACCATTTATATGTATAATACCTTAGATCTTGAGGGCCATGTGCCTCCTGCCAATACTCCTCTTATCGATATTCCTTGGGTGGTAGAGAAAATTATACCTTTTGAACCTTTAAAAAATTTTACATATCATTTACCATATATTTATCCAATCATTATTTGTAGTCCTTCTCCCATCATTTTACCCACTAATATTCCAGCCCCTTATGATCTATCTACTTATTCTACTCCTAAAATTATGCTAGATTTTATGGCAACTGATGTTCATTAGATACATTCCAAGTATAATCACCATGGTAATCAAATTATATATATTTAAGTATATGTTTATTATTATGCTCCTCTTTCTACCTTGCCTAGTGACAAAAATATTTTCTAGTTACTTTATGCCTGAGAACCTCAACTTCTTTGACAACATCATAAAATAGGGAATTTCAAAACTAAAACTCCTTGCTTCAACAAATTTATTACTAACATTGATCCTATAACAAATCCAATTTTTACGTTACCTAATTAACCATACCACTTTTAATATGTCAATGCCATGCTTATATAATAAACCAATTGCATTGAATATGGTACACCATATTATCTATGACCAATTACTATCTCTCATGAGCTCTCACCTAATGAACATGATAATTTTAGCTTATTAATTGATAAATATCATGAATCTTTTGATTGGTCCTATTAGGATATACATATCACTAACCCTAGCATTATGGTGCATAAAATAATTAATTATATTGATGCCAACCCTATGCATAAAAAAAAAGAAAAATTTCACCTAAAGTTTCCACTTTATATCATAAGGAAATCATCAAACTACTTGATGCTAAATTTATCAAACTAATGGATTATTCATAATGGGTTTCTAAAATTGTTCATATTGAGAAGAAATTCACTACGGTCATTCACATTTGTATTGATTTACACAACCTTAATCTTACTTGTCCCAAGGATAATTTTCCTATACCTTCAATAGATGGCATATTGATTCTATGGCTGGTTATCGAATTTTATCTCTTATGGATGGATTATCAAGATACAATCAAATTTATATTTCTCTTGAGGACCAACATAATATAACTTTTACCATAGAATGGGGCACCTATTGCTATGTCAAAATGCCCTTTAGCCTCAAAAATGTTGTTTAGCTTCAAAAATACTGAGGCTACTTACCAATGAGTGATGAATCACATATTTCATGATCTCATTGATAAAATTAATGAAACCTATGTGTATTATATCATTTATATGTCTAAACATCATAATAATCATCTTTATGATCGTTTTATCATCTTTAACCATCTTAATAAATATGATGTTAGGCTTAATCCTTAAAAATATGTCTTTAGAGTCACATCTAGATAATTTTTAGGATTTTTAGTCTTTATCCATGTTATCGATGTTGACCCTGCCAAAATTAGTGTTATCATCAACATGTGCATTCCTCATTCTATTCCTGATATCTATACTTACTAGGGAAAACTTAGGGAAATTAGATGATTCATCCCTAAAATATAATATCAAATTCACTTCATCAATTCACTTCTTAAGAAAGGTACTACTCTAGAGTGGATGGATCCATGTTAAAAATCCTTTGATAACATGAAAGAGTTATTTCTTCATCCACCTAAACTTTTTCCAACTTCTAATGATAAAAATTTCCTTCTATTGCTCTTTCCACACCTATTTCAGTTGGGGTAATGCTTTCCCAACAAGATGATACAGGAGGAGAGTATGTGTTATGAACCTATGATATCTCTTCTCTTTAATTTTTTAATTTATTAGTTTTTATGGATGCATATTCTCTTTATGTCATCCTGTGAGCATTTTTTTTCCCACATTCATCAGAAGTAGTAGTTTCTTAGATTATAATTCATATATACGTAAGTGTTGAAGCCAATGAAGTCATCCATGAAAATATTGTATTGATCTTGCTCAAAGGAGGTTTCCCCCTTGAAGTGGCATGTGATTAATTCAATATTTTTAAGTGTTTGATCATATTTATTTATTTATTCTAATTCTTATTATTTTATGCCTTTATATTAATTATTGTAGGAGGATCCTCTCATCTAGTATCAAAGCACTTTCTAGGGTAATTTTTTTTTCAAAAAGTCTTAACTCTATTTTGCTGCATACTTCATTTCAATAATTTTTCAAAAAATATTAAATTTTTTCTACTGCATAACTCAATTAAATAATTTTCTGTAATCTATTTCAAATCGAGGTGAAAATCTATCTACTTAAATATGGGAAGTGTTTAGGTGAAATCTTTAAAATTCATCATGAGGAGTACCACAAGAACCCTAAAGTACTTGGCCCATTGAGAGGACCTACTAGTAAAATTGGAAATGGCCCCTTCTCTATTGAGATTTCCCATCCATGAGGAGAACTAAGAGCTATCGTTGAGAGGTAAATCTATGGCCAATTTTTTTAATAGAGTGGTACTCATTTAGACAACAGTAGTGATCAGAGTGATATTTTTTAAAAACCATAAGCAACCATTTAAACTTGGGGCCCATTTATATCAATTTTAGAATGTTTATAGAAGACAAAAAAATCAATCAACAAAGTATTCATAGACTATCAAAATACTTACAGACAAATATTTCATAATAATCAGAATCTATAAACCATTTGTAGATTATTAATAGACTCTTAGAGGATTTATCACTAGACAAAAAACAAAAAAAAATCAATTTTTTTCCATATCTCTCCATCTATAGCCTAATTGATCCCAAAAATTTATCTAGACACCTAAAATTCCATTCCATACATTTTCTTTCATAAGGTCCCATATCCCAATTCCACTCTTAATTACTACAAATCTCAATTTTCCTTTTTTTGGGTTTTGCCATAACTTATATTTATATTTGTTTGCCTCAAAATTTCCACTGGGTTCATCATCTCATTCTACTCCATTGTCCCATTTTGAAAATTTTTCCAAATTTTCAATTTTCACTCCTAAAATTTCCCTCATATTCATCAATCATACTTCCACTACAAAATTTTGTTAAAAGCCACTTTATCCCTTCCAAATTTTCCCAAATTCCAAACTTTCCTTAATAAATGTGTCTTAACTCTAGTTGTCCTATCCACTACAAAAAAAAATTGTTATTCAGGTTATGGTAGTAACCTAAATAGGAGAAAAAACCATGAAGGATGTAATTTCTACCCTTAAGACCCACATCAAAGATCTTGATGAAAAAATTCTTAGCCTTGTATTCAACATACCACCATAAAAAAAAGATGGCATCTAGAGTCTTATTTAGACATTGGTTTTTCTTCTTCCACCAATTATCTTGGGTCATAAATTAATTTTCCTTGATTTAATGGTGTAAATCCTAATAGATAGATCTATTATTTTAAATAATATTTTAGTATGCATAGTTGTTTTGATGCCAATAAGGTCCTATTTACACCCTTTCAATTGGAACTTGAATCCCTTCAATGGTATCATTAGTATACCAAGGCTCATGATCAAACCATATAGACCAATTTTTTTACCCTTATTTTGTAATGGCTTATCCCTACTACTTTTGATGACTTCACTGGAACACTCACTAAACTTTTCCAAATAGGAAGAGTGAGAGAATATCAAACATAATTTAAAAAACTAGCTAATCACATAGACAGATTATTTGATGATTTATTTAGGAGTTATTTTGTCAATGGACTAAAGTATATAATTCAATATAGGGTCAAAATGTTCCCACCCCACATGATGATGGAATCCTTAGGGTTGCATAAATTGATAGAGGATAAAATTACATCTCAACAATGATTTAAATCCAATTTTGATCCATTCAAAAATATAACTCCATAATTATCTCAGACACTGTCAGTCCCTAGAACCACTCTTATTAATAGTTTTAATAAAGTAGAGATGTAAGCTAATATATAAAAAGGACTATGTTATAATTGTGATGATAAATTCACTCAGAGACATCAATGTGTCAAGCAAAATCTCTACTTATTGGATGTGGACTGTCCACCCAAAACTAAAGATTGGGAAGGTGTTTATGATATAATAGATGAGCTAGAAAAAGATCAACCAATTATGAAGCCTACTTCTTAGGAAGACCAACTAGAGATCTCTCTCCATTCCTTATTAGGAGTCACTACCCTAAAAACCATGTAGGTTAGGGGTTAATTCAAGAAGTTCCCTCTCATAATATTCCTTGATTCAGGTAAGACTTATAACTTCATTGACCCTAAGATTACCAAAAAAGATAATTATTTTATCCATCCTTTCTCTAACTTTGAAGTCATGACTACCAATGTGGGTAAATTACCTTGCAAATGGAAGTGTCAAAGTATGTGTATCTCTATTGGATATTATAACTTATGATCCACCATGTCTGCCTTGCTCTTAGGTGGATGTGATGTTATTTTGGAAGCCCAATGGTTACATACACTTAGACCCATCTTATGGTATTTTACTCAACTTTGGATGAATTTTTTAAACCATATGCAAAAAGACACATTGAAAGGCTTACAACCAAGATCTCTTAGCATCATAAGTTCACATCACATGGAATAGCTACTTAAGAATAATTCACATGGCATCATTACCCAGTTCTATTCCATTAAAATGCAAACATCAATAGTCTCCCCTACTTTTTATCTATAAACCATTTTACAAAGGTATGTATGCATCTTTGCCAAACTAGTGGGATTTCCACCTTCATGGCTAAAGGACCACTGTATCTAACTCCTTCTTAGAATCATTCCTCCCAACATCAAGCCTTATCACTACCCATTTTGGAAAAAATAAAGATCAAGATGCTCATTCAAGACTTACTAAAATGAGGAATTATTCACCCTATTATTAGTAAATATTCTTCCCCAATTCTCCTTGTTCAAAAAAAATATTGGTCATGGTTCCTCTACATTGATTTCTATGCACTTAATCACCTCAAAATCAAGGATAAGTTATCAATCCCAGTTATTGATGAGATTATTGATGAGATTCATGGCTCTCATTTTTTGTCAAAGTTATATCTTTGATCTTGGTATCACCAGATCCAACTTCATGATGATGATATCCCTAAGATAGATTTTTAGATGCATGATGGCCACTATGAGTTTCTGGTCATGCCTTTTATCCTCACTAATACTCCTTCAATATTCTAGGCATTGATGAATAAAATATTTTGGCCCTACCTATGAATATTAATTTTAGTCTTCTTTGATGATATCCTCATTTATAGTAAAACATTTTCTAAGCATCTCCAACATCTAGAGCTCACACTGTAACTTCTCTCTAATCATCATCTTTATGCAAAACAGTCCAAATGTACTTTTGGCCAAGACAAAGTGGAGTATCTCGAGCATATTTTTTCATCCTAAGGGGTCTAAGTGGATCCTAAGAAAATATTTACCATGAAAAATTGGCCACATCCGTAGACACTCAAGAGCCTCCAGGGTTTTTTGGGGCTAGCTAGATACTATCACAAGTTTGTTAAGGATTACAGGAAGATTATAGCTCTATTGACAACTACTCTGAAAAAGGATGATTTTACTTAGACACAAGCTACTGAGTGTGCATTTGAATAATTAAAATAAGCTATGTGTACTACACCTATTCTATCTATGCCAAATTTTACTAAGACATTCACTAACAAGGGTGATCCTTGTGGAAATAGACTTGGTGTTGTTATACTCCAAGGACACCCTATTACATTCACCAAAAAATCCCTTTATGGTAATAATTTAGTGCTCTCTGCTTATGAGAAATAAATGATGGCCATTTTGTATGCAGTACAAAAGTGTCAAACATACCTACTAAGAAATAATTTTTGCATCAAAATTGATCATCACAGTCTAAAATATTTCTTGAAACAATGTGTCTACACCTCATCATAATAGAAATGGGTCAACAAACTCATGAGTTATGATTATGAGATCACTTTGAAAAATGGTAAGGACAATATTGCAGCCAATGCTTTATCTCACACATTTATGGACCAAGCTTCCCTTTCAACTATTTCCATGCCTATTCCAAATTGGTTTTATGTTGTACAATATGGGTATGTCAATGACTCTTCATTATCTACAATCATTTAATATTTAGCCAATAACCCCTTGGCTTTACTAAATTATTCATGATATGGTGATTTTTTGTGATATAAGGGTCATCTGGGCTTCCCCAGAGCATAGATCTTCAACAAGATGTATTATATGAACTTCATTCGTCTCCATCCATAGGGCACTCTAGGTTTCTCAAAACTTATGAGTGGGCATGATGAAACTTATTTTGGAAGGGAATGAAAAAGACAATTCAATATATGGTGGTTGAATGTGTTACCTACCAGTTCCACAAGGGTGAAATAACACTCATCCTTGGGTTACTCAAACCCTTGCCCATACCTACCAGTATTTGGATAGATATTTCTATGGATTTTATTAAGGGTCTCCCTAAATCTAGAGGGAAAATGGTGATCATGGTTATGGTTGATTTTTTGTCCAAATATAGTTATTTTTGTGCCCTTAACCATCCCTATATTGCCTCCATAGTCACACAAATTTTTCTAGACCAAATATAGTTATTTTTGTGCCCTTAAAAATCCCTATATTGTCCATACCTACTAGTATTTAGATAGATATTTCTATGGATTTTATTAAGGATCTCCTTAAATTTGGAGGGAAAATGGTGATCATGGTTGTGGTTGATTGTTTGTCCAAATATAGTTATTTTTGTTCCCTTAACCATCCCTATATTGTCTCCATAGTCACACAAATTTTTCATCTTTATGGCATTCCTTTGTCCATTGTCTTATATTTTGATGCAAACTTCACTAACCATTAATTGATAGAACTCTTTTGATGCACTGGTACCTGAATGAAGATGAGTTTTGGGTATCATCCTTAAATAGATGGTTAGATTGGAATTGTTAACAAATGCTTGGAAACATTCATTTTTTGCTTCACCTAAAAAAAAAACATAAGTGGCAAAAGTGTCTCCCTTTCACTAAATGTTGGTATAATACCTCCTACCACACTCCAACAAAAATGACTCCATATGAAGTAGTCTATGGTCAAGAACCACTAGTGCTCCTTCTGTACAACCCCAATAGTTCAATAGTTCAAGTGGTCAACACGATTATACAAAATTGAGATTAGATCCTTAGTACCCTATGGGATAATATTCATATGGCACAAAATTGAATGAAATAATATGCAGATCAACACCATTTTGAGCACACTTTTTAATTAGGTGATATATTTTTTCTTTGCCTGCAACCATACAATAAATCATCCCTAAAAATCAAAGTGTGTTATAAGATAACTGCCATGTTATATGGGCCCTATAAGGTTGTTCAAAATATTGGGTTGATTTCTTATAAGTTGGATATCCCACATTCTTCCCATGTTCACTTAGTATTTCATGTCTCTTGTCTGAAGAAAGTTCTTGGCAAAAACATTGGAGTTTAGACTATTTTATTAGAACTTGATAATGAAGGATCCATTCTTATTTAGTTAAAGGTAATCATAGATAGGCACACATTTCAACTTCACTCCCACTCCATCGCCAAGGTTTTAATTTAGTGGCACATAATGGAACCAGAGGATGTAACATGGGAACCACTATTTTATATTCAACAACAATTCCCACATCTGAAGCTTTGAGGACAAAGATTTTTCTCAGAGGGAGGGGATTTTATGAAACCCTGATATTTATTTTCATTACATTATTAGTTTAGTAGTTATTATAGATGCATATACTTTTTAAGGCATCTTTTGAGAATTTTGTTTTATCCCACATTCATGGGAAGTAGTAATTACTTAGAATATAATTTGTATATAATTAAGTGTTGATGCCAATGAAGGCATCCAAAAAATTATTGTATTAATCTTTCTCAGAGAAGGTTTTCCCCTCAAAGTGGCCTATGAACAATTCAAACTTTTCAAGTGTTTTGTCAGATTTAATTCATGTTATTAATTAACATTATTTTGTGTTTTTTTATTAATTGTTATAAGAGGATCCTCTTAGTATGATATTTACTACATTAGCTAAGGCCTCATTGATTATGAAAAACATTATACAAAAATTGATTATAATTGCCTCGCCATCTATTTCACATCTTAAAAGCTTCATCACTATATGCTTTACCAAACTTTTTATGTTATTGTGCATTCCAACCCCCTTCAGCATTTCTTAATGGAGATATAATTGGTAAATATATGGTCCTCCTTATGGAATTTTATCTCTACATCATTAGTCAAAAAACTATCAAAGGTAAAATCATAGCTACTCAACTTGTTGTATCTCCCATACCAGCCACTTCTTATCTTCAAGATAATCTTCTAGATGACAATATCCTTTACATGAAAGCTATTAATCTGGATATTTATCTTAAATATTATTTTCATAGCTTTACCACTGATCTTGAAGCAAATAATATTGATGAGTCCACTATCCTTCTAGTACTAGAAAACCAAAATTAGTTATCAAGGAGCTTCTTAAAATTAATGTCAACTTGCATGAAGATACTTAGACCCTTCACTTTGATGGTGCTAAATGCCTTCAAAGAGCTGGGGTAGATTGCATTCTCACAAGTCCTCTTGGCAAGATTTTTCCTTTATATTATCACTTCATCTTTGATGTCACCAACAATATGGCCAAGTATGAAGCTCTCATTTCAGGCATACAAGCTGATCATGACTTAGAAATTCAATACATTAATACTTTAGGTGATTCTCAGCTTATTTTTCATCAATTTAATGGTGATTATCAATGTAAAAGTGAGAACTTCATCACATATCATCAAATTACAAACACTCTTGCTAATGATTTCATCACTTTCACCATTGAGCCTATTCTAAGAGATCAAAATTCCATTATTTATTATCTTGCTTCTTTATCCTCTCTCTTTCATCCACATTAAGTCCTTTCTAATCCTACTTTTATTATATAAATAAGAAAATATCCATCTTCTACTCAACCACTGGATTCATTTATCTATCATATCAAGGATGTTACCATTCAAAAAATCCATGGTATTAGGACATCAATCAATTATTAGAACATCAAACTTATCCTCCTAACTTAGACTCTCATGAAAAGACATGCATTCGTAAACAAGATTTAAAATATGTATTTTGACACAACATATTTTATTATCACAACACTAAAGGTACCTTGTTCCATTATGTTATGCAATATGAGGTCCTTCCTCTTTTTGAACAAGCACATGGGGTTATTTATGGTAGCCACTATATTTTCCATGCTACAACATGAAAATGCCTATGTATGGGTTACTTTTTACCTACTCTTGAAAAGGATTCAATTGAATGTGCTAAAAAGTGTAATCCTTTTTAGCTTCATGATGATATAATCCATTTACCTCCATCCAAAATTCAAACTATCAAATCTCCTTGGCCATTTTCGATATGGAGATTCGATCTCATTAGCAAACTACCTCTCTCCTAAGATGGGCATGCCTTTATCATCACTACTACCAAATATTTTAGTAAATGGGTAGAAGCCATGCCCCTTTTTATCATCACCAGTCTTACCATTTCTAAAATTATTCTTAATAAAATCATTTTCTAATTTGGTGTTCCCCATACTATCATTTTAGCTAACGGTGGTAATTTTAAAAACAAACATGTTAAACAACTTTTTAATAAATTTAAGATCAATCAAAAAATTTCCATACCTTATCATCTAAAATGCAATGGCCAAGATGATGCCACTAACAAAATACTCAGCAAAATTCTCCAAAATAAAATCCATGAAACTTGAATGGATTGGCATCTTCATCTTTACCAGTCACTTTTGGCTTATTGAACTAACATACATACCACCACTAGGGCAACTCCATTCTATCTAGTATATGGTTCTTATTTGGTTCTTCCTTTAGAAGTTGAGATTTTATATCTTTGCATATATCTTCATGTTATTATTATTGATGTGTAATTTCATGAAACTCATCTTCATTCCCTTGATCTAATTGATGAACATCATCTTTCTATATTACAACATAACTTCCAATATAAGGCTCACATTCATAGACAACATAATAAACATGTTAAAGTATACAATTTTTATGTTGGTGATCTTTTCCTTAAATTAGACTATACCCATGATAAATAAGGTAACTATACCAATAAATTATGGGGCCCATATTTAGTCAAATATATTATTGGTGCAAGCACCTACCATCTTTAAACTAATGAAGGCCATGTTTTCAAAGAGCCCACCAATGTATAATTTCTCAAAAATTACTTTGCCTAAATAATTATTTATTTTCATGTTTTTTGTCTATATCTATCTAAAACTTTTTGTAAGTTACTTACATGGGTCTCTCCCTCTACAATAAGTTACTTCCTTTCACAAACCTTTAGTCCTCCTTTTTGGTCTTTTGTTTTCTTGATGCACCATAGTCTTCATTATCTTCTTGCATTTTCTCTTATTTTGTCACCCCTTGGGGTTTTTTTTGTGAATTTCCTCATAAGACCATGGATAGTACCCTACATTCCTCATAAAATTACCATATTTTACTTATTTTTCTCCCTTATGTTTTCCAGTTTATGTTTTTGACACCCCTTGGTTTTTCTTTTATGAGTTTTAATATAACACCATGGATAGGACCCATAATCCCTCAAAAAATTACCATCTTTTTACTTGCCCCACTTTATATTTCACATGATTTCTTTCACCCCTTAGGTTTTTATTTTAATAAATTCTAGTGTAAGATCACAGATAGGACCTGACCCTCCTCATAAAATTATAATTTTTTCATGTTTTTGTATCATGTTTACTTCTCAGCTTTAGTTTTTTCTTCTTTTGATAGATGGAATTTGTGAAAAAAATATATGTTATAATGTTTTAATCCATTTCCATCATTATTATAATAATTAATCACATATTTATATCATTGTATCCCTTTTTTCCCTTTGTCACATATTTTTGAAATTTGAATAGATTCAAATTGTTTCATGTGTCACTCCTCTTGATTTCACCTTCCTTTCACTTCACATTGGATTAAAAAAGGTCAAAGTCAAGATAGCACTTTTATTTCACCTAAATTTATGACTCTTAAGCTCCATTCTCTTTTAATTTCTCTCTCTTAGCAACCTTATCCCAAGTATTCAATGAAATTCATCTTTAGCACCCATGTTTGGTTTTCCAAATCCGTATGGATGAAGAATAGAAAAATCCATCGAGAAATTTAAAATCCAAATAATTTGAATCAAAAGGCGATGATATTTAAAAGGAAATATGTAAATCTCAAAATATAAACATCACACAAAAAGACATGACTATAAGCACATATTTATGTCTAATCAACTATAAAACTTCACAGTTGGATTCACATAGAGCTAAGGTCCTTTGGGGTGTAGTAGGCTAGTAGATTGTAATATGGGAATTCAAAAAAACCTATGGTATACCTAATTTTTCATGCAAATACCTAATCTTTTTAGTATACTGATGGATTTGTAAGGGGTTCTAGGGAATGGGGAACATGTTCTGGGGACGTAGGTCCATTTTGATTTTCATGTATATATACTTCATGGGATGATCCATATACTTAATTTTTTGACCTAAGACTTGTGTTACTAAGAGTAGTTCTTCATATTCCTTAAGGTTGAAAGTCCTCATGTCTTGACAAACCTAATTTGAGTGTCTTAACTTTAATAAAAGTTCCTTTACCTTGGTTTTTTATTCATTCTCCCCTCCACCCATTTCATTTCCCCCTCGAAAGACAAATTATGATTCCAAATCTATTTTACCTTCTTTAATTACTTTTTATTCATCTCTTAAAAACATGCTAGCACTAATTTATTTTAGTTTTGTCTATCCTTAGAGTGAAACATGTTTGAGTAACTATGGATTATGTTCTTTACACCATGATTTAAATTTCTAGACTTGTCTTACTTTTATTTTTACCATTTATCATTTTTTATACTATCTTATTTTTACAAACACTTGAGTTCATACCCTTTTTCCATTTTTTAGTGAGTTTGGATTGTTACTTCTCACTCATGAATGTTGTTTTCCCTTTTTATGCACCTTTTTCCATTGATGATTGATATGTGGATTGTTACTACTCACTCATCAATGTTGTTTTACCATTTTTTTTCTTATTTTAACACCGATTTGTTTTATTATCATTTTTTTTGACATGTATCCTTGGTTTGACTTGGTGATTTTTCCTTTCTTTCTTAAGGATAGCTTGTTTTAATTTTTTTGGTCTTTAGTAGCCTTGGTTTTTTGGTTATCCAATTTACTCTTGCCTTTGACTTGGTCATTTGATCTAACATATCACTTATCACCCTAGCTTACCAAATTACCCAAGTACATCTTGTCCTCATAGCACCAGTTATCTTAGCTTTTCTTGTGATTGTTTAGTTTTGGTCTTTAGTTTTATATTCTTGGGTTTGTCAAAAGTAGTCTCTGCACCATAAAAAATCAAAAATAACAACACAAAATACAAACATCCTATGATAAAGGTAACTCAAGGTATGCATTAAATTTAATTTTTAGTTTTTTCCCTTTTAAATCATTTACTTTCAATTATTTTTTCTTTAAAATACTATAACTATTTTTTAGCATCAACATTATGTGTTCTTATGTTCTTTCTCATAGCACCATCCCCTATTTCACCTTAGTGACACATGATGAGCTTAGAGTGGGGAATATGTATACACATAATATTTTCAAATTTTATCGAATACTAACGCTTTACATCTTTCAAAAACCTATTGAGTCTCAATCTCTCTGAGTGCATGCCTTAAGAGGTGCACTAGGAAAGGGGTGGGAAAACCATTGGTGCTTCATAGGATTTTTGTCCCTTATTTCCAAATTATTAATAATCCAACCATATCTTAAAATCATTCCCTAATCTATTATTCCTCCCTTTCACACTCTTCTAGTCTTTTTCCTCTTTCCATCCCTCTTTTCCTCACCTTGATCCACTTTAGCTAGTTGACTATACTAGGTCAACTGGGTTAACCTTGTATAGTTTTTAGCCTCTAATTATTATACAAGGTTGACTAGGTTGACCCTATACTATTTTGGGTATTTTTCATTTTGAGTTGTATTATCCCTTCAATTGACCTAGTTTTGGACCTAGCGATTTATCTCTAGAAAACATATAGGGTCGACCCTATACAACCAACATATTCAAAAGGATTTAGGGTGAGATACACTTATAAATAAAAGATAATTTCACTATTATTTCAAATTTAAATAAATATTTGCTATTCACTCATGCTTCTTTACAATCTTCTCTTCCACCATTGTTGATGAAACTTCCACTATCACTAACAAAATCTTAGATGATTTGACCAATTTTCCATTTTTTTTCTTTAATTTTTTTGTTTTTAATATGATAAAAGGCCTAATTTACACTATCTATTGTAGACGTTATCTTTAAAAATTGACCATTATCTGGTTGGAATTACCTTATATATATTTTGATTTATATACACTCTTTTACTTGACCATAACTCACAATGAAACATATAGACATTCATAGATTCTCATTTAGTCTCTTAACCAAGGTTCTACTCATAAAAATAATTAATAAACAACCTTATCTACTATCATATGTTGAATTAAAATAATTGTATGAGAAAAAATTACACGCATATTTAAGAGATCTCAATGACCGACAAATCCTCTTCATTCTTGGTACACTTACTGTACATATTTTAAACCTTTTCAATTAACTAAACATGACCATGCCTGCTCAATTCCATATGGAAACCATATCCCTTTTGAATATCATACCACTAATTCTTCTTGAGGTCAAGAAGGTATATATTCTCACTTGGTTTCTTTGTAAGACTCATGAAACTCTTATTTTCTTAGTTTCTCCTCATGCAGGCTACTTATACCTTTATACACAATCAACATAAAACTCCTTTGTCAGTCATTGAGGCACTACCTATGAGGTGGATCACCTTACATAGGTATTGGATAAGGGTCATATAATTTTAATAATCTTTATTACAATTTTTAAAGATAAAGATCAATACAAAAGGCAATCAACTTCTATTCTTGCTATCATGCTTGCTTAACACCTATAGGTTTATTGTAGGACATGTCTTTTCTTAGGCTAGTTAGAATTCAAAATAGTGAATGAGACTATAAAAAACCATTAATTTACTCACAACAAGTCTCATATTATTATGTCCTCATAATTTTTTAACCTAGAGGCTACCATGACATTGCATAATAGAAATAAAGAACAACAGTAGAATTGACTTACATATATTATAATCAAGAGATAGTCAATTGTTAAAATAACATTCTATTCATTTGTATATTATTTTATTCATTCAATTGAATATTCTTTGTCTCTATCTATATCATATCATAGTTCCTCTCTTTGGAATGGTTGTAGTCATGAATCCTTTCTTTGTTCACATTTAACACTCAAATCTGAATCTAATCTAACATTTCTATAGCTTAATAACAATAAATCATGAATTTACCTATCTATGAAGCTATGATAATTTGATTAATATGGATTGTATTCATAAATTACATATTTAAACAAATCTAAGAGGGATTCATTTAACACAATGACCTGGTTATAAATCTTTAAACTCTTACATGGGAATTGATATCCACTATAGTCATTTCCTTGACTCATGGACTACCCACTATGATGGATTTGTTATATTATTGATAAAATTGGTCCATTATAATCTATGCATGTATAATCTATCTTACTCTATTTATTTACACTATCAACATAGTCCCAGTTATGTCATTCTTCACAAATCATATTTACCAAAATCAATAATAATGAAAATATACAGAATTTTATTTCAGTCAACTTTCATACAAGTCAAGATAATTAAAGATATATGCTTACCCATTTTCATTCCATCATTATCTTGAATCCATAAAACTCTTTATTCACATTTTGAAATCCTGCTCGCCTTTTATTTTAATTATAATTTGTGAAGCTTCCATTAGTTTCCTCCTGAATAGTATACATAGTACTTATGACTTTATTAGCAAACTTTAACTCACATACAATTCATCCTTATAGATTCATACTTCTACCTCAACATCCTCCTTTTATTAACCAATCTCCATATATTTACATAATCCTACAAATACATATAGGCCTAGAGGCATTTATTGCTTTCCCATACCTATTCCCTACGTAAAAAAATTCCTTCACCTATATTCTTGTCCATTTGCCTTATTAGGATCCTTGTTAAAAGGTAGGAAACTTATCTTCTTATGCAACTTTAGATTGGTCTTTATCAAGACCAATATTCACTCTAACTATATGCCCTCTTGATTCCTATGTAGAAGGTTTCTTCTTCTAAATGCCACTTAGGATAAATTTCACTTTTAATATTGACTTTTACATAATATAATTATCTTTATACTATTCTTTTATGGCCTTATAATTTCCTTTTTTAGTTCCATGCCCTAGAAAAGACCTTACAAATTTGTTTTAAACATTTAATTTTATATTTAGAGGGAGACTCCAAATGGTCTAGTTACAAAATAAATGAAGCATCTCATGGTTTTTTTATGACCCCTAGTAATTTAAGAAATATATACAAACATATTTTATTATATGAAAATATAATATGTCTTGAAGCTCCTGCATCAATTCTACTTGAGGAGTCTTAGCTTAGGGTTTCTACTTGGAGAATCTAGTCTTATGGATAAGTATTGGATGTTATGGCCTTTCTTAGTTATACTTACAAACCACAAAAAAATATTTTAAAGCCCCTTTTTCCAAGGGAGAGATTGAGTCTCAATCAGTTCACAATCAGGTAAGTATATTCCAACTTTGTTCTCCTCTCTTTAGTAGATAAAAGTAGCATAAGTATTGTCTCAAATACTATTACTCTTCATATTCCATGTATTAGGGTCTTAATCATACTTTTCTTAATTTATATTCTCTTATACATGTTTTGATTTCTTTACTAACCCCTCATGTTCTACCACAAGATTTGGTGTACACTAGATTAGATTTAATTTCTTTTTTTATTAGAATAGAGTGAACATTAAGAATAGAAATCTTTTAGGATTATTATGTGATTGTATTAGACTATAGGTGTAGGCATTAGAAACTTGTACTAGATGTTGAAATTCCTTAGCATACCTTAGGTACCACCTAACCCTCCTCAACCCATTGAATAGCATATCAGACCTTGGGTCTAGTTAAATATTTAGCTAACTAGACTCAATAACTTACTAACAAATGATTAACCCACCTCTCTTTAACTCACCTTGACCTTTACCTCAAAGACACTTGACCATTGATGATCATCTTAACTATCTATGATTGGCCTAACTATCAGTGGTCAAGTCTTCACCCTTCTAACACATCACCAGTTGTGTGTGAGATAATGATTAGAAATTAAATATGTTCGCCTTATGAAGTGATAATGAACTTAAAAACATTAAAATCAGCAACCAAACATATTAGTGAACCTTATATACTCCATATATCTTTGCCTATAAAAAAAGGGGAGCATGAGGTGAAAAGGAATGAAAGAAGATCTATAAAATGTAGGTTTTCATTCTTTTAGTATATAAAATAAAGACTTGAACCTATACCACAATAATTCTTTAGGAAAAGTACCATTTTTCCAAATCATTCCAAGCTTCACCAACATCTTCCAGTAGCTTCAACAATATGAGATAAGTATTTTTTTCATGTATTCATTTACCTTTTTATTATTACTAACCTACTACTTCTGACCTTTCAATCAATTACCTAACTCCTAACAACATGATTTACTCATATGCCTTTTTCCCTCTAACCTCTAACCTACAAATAAACCTTTACATGAATTAGACTTGTCAATAGTAACCACTAATGGTCATCCTGACCACTGACGATCGATTGTCAAACTATTGAATGTCAACTTGACCACTGATGCTTGGCTATCAAACTATTGATAGGTATCTATCAAATTGTTATTATTCACCTAACCACTGATGGTTACTCTAACCACTGATGGTTACTTTAACCACTGATGGTCTTCTTGACTATCAATAGTTAGTATATGAACCAAACCAATAACTAACCACCAACCTCAACTAAATCCCTATTTTCTTGACCTTTGTTACCTCATAGACCAAAAAAAATAACTTGACCCTACCCATACCATTATCTAACCATTTAGAATTTACCTTAATGTTATCTTATTGGAAATAATATTTCTTTTGAAAATTATTTACTTTCTTTCAATTAAGTACCTTCTCTTATGTTATGATATGTTTCTTATTAGCATCTTTTATCAACATTGACTTGTCTTATAAGGTGGATTTATAAACTCCAAGATAGCTCACAATTCTCGGATCTAGATTTTTATGAAATCTACCCATCTCCTTAACTAAACAACCCTTTTCTAGTTATCTCTTATTACAGGTCATCTTACCAAGCCAAAAAGAGTATCTACAATTATTTATATTATAGAGTACACACCACATATAGGTTCTACTAGCCTCTACCCCTCTCTTAGTTTTACCTTTCTTCTATAAAAATAAAAATAAATTTTTTGAGTAAAACATTCTCACATGCTCAGTTGGACCTAGTTACATCTACTCCCCATTTATTCTTTATTTTATGCTCATACAATGAAACTAAAAATTTATTTTGGGTATAGACTTAACTATGTACATTGATTGCTTAAATTTTTAGCTCATTTAGTTAAATTAAAATCAAAGTAATCAATCATACTTCACCTCTTTATCATACACCATACAAAACTACTTATCAATCAACACATCTTAATACCTGAAATAAGGCCTAACTAGGATTTCATCAACTAGAAGTAAACCTTCAACATTTGGCTATCTTACTTGGTCTTCACTACCGAGAAGAAAAACCAAAACTCAGCTATCTAGTTGAGTTTAAACTCTAGAAATTAGTATATAGCGGCTAAGCGTAGGACACCCTTATCATTGTGGTGTTTGAAGTGAGGGTGTAGGCCCCAATATCAAGTCTCAAACTAAATTTCAGTATATATTTTGATAGCCATAACTAACCTAAAACCAACCATAGACTTCTTTTTTGGTGCCTGCTCTACAAACCAAGTCTTCACATATTCTTTCTAACTTAGGTCATAAGCCACAAGAGAGACTAAAAATAACCTTAGGACTTAGAGTGCTTTAGTTTATGTTCTTTTCCCTTTAAATTTTTATTTTCCCCTCTTTGAGTTTTAAGAAACCCAACTTGCATCATCTTTCCTCCATTACCTTGTCCAAAGGGGAACTAGTCTATATTCTCCCCTGGAGATCCTAACTTTTTTAGGATCTTGGAGAAAAACCATCTTGCCTTAGAGAGATACCTTGTATAATGAAACACTTATGCTCATAAACTTACCTAAAATCAATCTAACCACATCAAAAACCAACCTAACCTCACCCATAATCAATCAAACCTTATCTATCACCTATACAACGTTAACTAGAACCAACCAACAAACTATCAACTACCACCCAAGCTAGTTACAATGTTAATGTACCAAATAATCAAAGTAAATTCATCTATTTATAGTAACCATGACCAATAAACCCTCAGCTACAACCAATCAAATCTTATCTAAAACCAACCAAAAACATACCAATAACCATTTAACCATCATCATACCTAGCCAACAACCCATCAAAATTAATCTAACAATTATCATAACCAACCTCAACTTCAACCTATCCAACCTCATCAACTATTGGGTCACCTACCCCAACCATCATATCAATTACCCCAACCTTCTTTGAGAGATCCCTCTTTATCTCAACACTAATATTTGGTCTATCCTCTTTGCCATCCAACCAATAATTATGAAACCAAACTATAAACCTTAACTAACATATCAGACCAACCCACCTTATCAACCTTACCTAAGTAATCAAAACCACCCAACTTATTAACTCAACTAAACCTATCAAACCAACTAACCTCATCAAACAAATTGATTAGCTCACAAACTAAAGATTAATCCATCATTGAACCTCTTTTCATACCCATTATTGTGCACACTCATATCCAAAGCCCTCAACATAATGAGGCCCATCCATTAGATTTAGTTCTTATTCAACCTATAACTAAAGAAACCATAGTTCAACTCTAAAAAAAACTACTTGTTAACCAAGGGGGACCTTCTCAACTTTCCTTCAAAATCACACTCAAGGAAACTAGCCAACCTCTTCCATTTACGCATGTGGAACCAATCAACCTACCTCTTCTACTTACCCATGTGGAACCAACCTACGTAACTCTTCCACTTACACAAGTGGAAATAACCAACCAACCTTTTTCACTTACCCATGTGGAACCAACCATTTCTACTCACCCATGTGGAACCAACCAACTAACCTTTTCCATTCACTCATGTGGAACCAACCAATGTACCTCTTCCACTTACCCATGTGGAGCCAACCAATCAAAATCTTCTACATACCCATGTGGAAGCAACCCTACCTATCATCAACCCAACCAAAACCATCATCAACTGAATCAAACCAAATATAAACCCAATCTTACCTACCATTAACCTAAATTCACCTAAAAACCAAATAAACTTTACCTATAACCAAACATAACTTGACTCACCAAACAAACAAACAAACCCAATCAACAAACTAAATCAGCCATTTATCTTACCTCTTTCAACCAATCAAACTGGCCTTTAAACCAAATCAATCAAACATAATCATCATACGTTTTAACACAACCATAACCAACTTATTTATAGCCTAAACCTAGATCAACCCATCAAACCAACCAAACCTACCCTAACCTACCTAGATCATATCCAGCCAAATTTTCCTAACCTTGGTATAATAGAGGAAATCGCACTTGAACGACCACCTACAACTTGAACCAACTAACCACTAATACCTAACACCTAATGACTAACAACTAAAAACCCCTTTTGGGAGGTGGTTGGATTCATCTTGAGCCATCCTAAACCTCTTATTAATAAACACCTAACCTTGGGATCATTATCCCATGTTTGAGTATCCATGGAGAGATCAAATAGGGGGGAAATTTCCTTCCATAAATCTTTGACCATTTATCCACCTAAACCATACCTTAACAATTAACCAAACTAGCCCTTGGCATTTTTTTTGCTTCAACCTATAATATATCCAACCCTAAACTATTGGATATTACCTTTATCCCTCACCAAACCGAACTTATTAGAGAATCACCTTTCCCCTTATCTAGTAGAGTCAACTTCTCCACCAACCTACCTAACCATTAGAGATTACCATTCTCCACTTTAAAAACCATTTAGGCTTTCTCAATATCACATCCTACCTTGGATACTTGAGAACTAACCAACTATACACCTTACCTTAACCATAAAACTATTAGAGATTACCCTTCTCCATCAACCAACCAACCAAATGAGTTTAACCTTAATGATTTTTGGCCACCTTTTTAACATTTTTTTTATTTACAACCATTAGAGACTCACCTTCTTGCCCAACCATTAGAGAATAACCTTCTTCACCAACTTATTTAGGAGTCACCTTCTCCCCCAACCTTTAGAGAGTACTTTCTCCATCAATCAAACCTAAACCAAGTGGATACCAAATTGGGGAAACCCATTTAAACACCACCCAACTTATTTAGGAGTCACCTTTTCCCCAGCTTTTAGATATTACCCTTATCCACCATACTATCACCTAACCAACCTTGCCTTTTTATCAATCCAAATATTTTCCACATCTGATAAATCATCCAAAAATAACTAGGGACATCAACTCTCATCACTGACATTAACCATTTACATAAACATGGATTAGGAGCATATCATAACCTCAACATAAACCCTCAATGCTTTGCATTTATATGCATGTTCTTTGTTTAAACCAAGTTACTTGTCAGCTCATCTCTAACATAAGCTCATATCTTGTTTTCAATCACTTTCATCTTCTTATCTTTAAGGAAAACCAATTACAAATAGGATCAAGTGATTATCTATCACAAAATTAACCTAATCCTTAGTATCGATACCATGGCTCTACTTATGACATGCTCCTCATGGTACTTTCCAACCTTTTTAAGATTGATTACCATGGTCATTTTCACTCAAAACAGCTCTTTTACCCATCATCAACATCCTTGTGCTATGGCTTTGCTTCCATAAATGAAAACCCTAGGTATATATAGATAATCCATACCTACACTAGCATATAAACAATTTGAGATATCAAACTATCACTTGGGTCAACATTTATAGCATGTAGACTACTCCCTTGAAGGATAACTACCTCAAAATAATCTAAATTTATTGAAAATATATACTGCTCCCTTGAAGGATAGATATCAAACATGAACAAATCCAAACATAACCACTCCCTTGAAGAATGGCTAAGTTAAATTTATCAAAAGTAATCATTTGAAGCTTCTTGCATCAATCATCTTGCTAAACCTATCAAACAAAGTAATAGTAGACCTTATATCAAAATTAAAAAATAATCAATGCCAATAAAGTTGTCATCAACTTTCAAAATAACATTAGTAGACTTTTCACATCAATTAGTTTGCACTTAGCATACGATATTGACTTATATATTATGGTTCTTAGGTCACCTAAAGAACGGGCAAGTTATCCCAAAAATAAGGTTACCCTACCTATCACCCACTACCTATCATATATATCTTCTTTTATCCCCCACAAATCAGGAGATTTTTGAGCTTATTTAACACCATGTTATCAAGCTACCTTTTTTTAACCATTGAACTAGCAATACATAAAAATCATGACAAAGGTTTATGTTCATAAGCCCACCCATCTTTCCATCATTTTCTTTATTTAATAGATAATTTAACCCTCTCGTTATAATTTCATGACCACTTAGGAAGATGTGTCTCCCCCATTTTGATTCATTGAAACCAACCCATCAAATTAACCAGTCAATGAACCTATTTAGGAGTTAGCTTCTCCACAAATTAATTAACCTAACCATGACCCATAAGAGAGGACCTTGTCTATGAAACCATCAAACATTAGAGATTAACCTTCTTAAAAAAACCAAGTGGTACATTAAATTATGGCAATCCATTCAAATGCCACCATCTAATCCACTTTACCTTAACCATGAACCATTGGAGATTACGCTTCTCCACTAGACCTTTTTGGTACATGAAATTGGGGTAACCCATTTTAATACCACTAACCAACCTTTAGAGATAATATATTTTCTAAAAACCTACCATGAACCATTATATAACACCCTCTCTAGTTAACCAACCAACCATTCAACCATGTCTACCTCAATGTTGGCCATTTTTGACCTAAACTATTTTCATATTTTGTGATGACCTTTCTTTGGTCCTTTTTTATTACATTGATTACCTTGTAATATTGAACATTTTAATTTGCACCACCTCACACATGATCAAACCATTTACATTTTTTAAGGGAACACTTCCTACCTTAGATACATAAAAAAACATTGACCCTATCTAGAAGACTTATAGAATGACTTGATCAGCTATGACCAATGTTGTGGACTAGTTACCTTATCACTAGTCCTTTTAAAACAAACCTTATTTTTACCAATATTTCCAACATTAGTCTGTGTGTGATCTTGACTATCACACTTAGTTGAATTTTATGCATATGTTTGTACCTCAAATGCCCAACCCATTTTTATCACCAACCTCATGACTCGCCATATACTACTTACCAAACCCTAACTTAGTTTTGGTTTCACCTCATCAACTCCTAGTTTGAGGTGGAACACCTCATCCCATACTCAAGTAAAATAGACTTTCAACCAAGAAATCCATTTTTTTTTATAGATTATTCATTCAAGGCCATATAACAAAAATGGGGAAAAAATAGACACTAAAAAACCATACTAGATGTCAAAATACCTTGGGATACCTTATGGACTACCTAACCCTCCTTGACCCACTGACCAACCTATTAGACCTTAGGTCTAGTTATATATTTAGCTAACTAAACTAAATAAATTACTAATAAAAAAATTAATCAACCTCTCTTTAATTCACCTTGACACTTTACCTCTCAGAAAATCAACCACCAATAGTTAGTTTAACCATTGACAGTTGGCCTAACCATTGATGGCCAGGTCTTCACACTTTTAACACATCACCATTTATGTGTGAGTTAGTGAGGCACAATCAAATATGTTTATGTTATGTAGTGTTAATGAACTTCTAAGAATTGAATTCAATAACCCAACCTACTAGGGAACCTTTTATCCTCCATCTCTCTTTACTTATAAAAGGAGAGGGGTAGGAGGTGAAAAAGAATGAAAGAGGATCCACAAACAAGTAGTTTTTCATTTTCTGAAAAGCTAAAACCAAGACCCGAAACTCTACCAAAATCATTCTTCAGGAAAAGTATCATTACTCTACCCAAATCATTCTAATCTTCACCAAAATATTCCACCAACTTCAAAAACATGAGCTAAGTATTTGTTTTCATGTATTCATTTACCTTTCTCCTATTTCTAACCTGATACCTCTAACCTTTCAACTAATTAACTAACCTTCAACAACCTACTATACCTATCTACCATTTTCCCTCTAACCTCTAACCTATAGATCAAACTTTACCCATCTATACCTATCAATAGTAACTATTAATGGTTATCTTAACCACTAATGGTTGATTTTTAAACTAGTGATAGTCACCCTGACCACTGATATTTGGCTATCAAATTACTGATAGTCACCCTGACCACTGATGGTCACTATCTAAACCAAACAACAACCAAATCAATAATAAACACCCAACCACCAACCTCAACTAGATCCTTATTTTCTAGACCTTTATTACCTCATAGATTAGAAATAGCAACCTAACCCTACCTAAACCATTATCTAACCATTTATCATTTACCTTAATGTTATCTTGTTAGAAGTAACATTTATTTTGAAATGTATTTACTTTATTTTTATTAATTACCTTCTCTTATGTTATTATATCTTTCTTATGATCCTTGTTTATCAACATTGACATGTCTTATAAAGTGGATTGATGGCCTCCTATATAGCTCACACTTATTAGATCTAGATTATTAATAAATCCACCTATCTACTTAACTAACCAACCCTTTTCTATTTATTTCTTATTTTAAGTCATCTTCCCAAGCCAAAGAAGAGTGTCTACAACTATCTTGATTATAGAGTACACACCACATCTAGGTTATATCAACCTTTATCCCTCTTTCAGTTTCTTTTAATTTTTTCTCACTTCTTAATTTTGGAAGAAGATAAGAAACTATTAATAAGGGTGTGGTATAAATAACTAGTTGGTGATGTGTACATAATATAGAGTAATATGGAGAACTCCTCTTTGGCTTGGAAGGAATAACTTGTAGATAATAAATCACTAAAAAAAAGGGTTTTTAGAAAGATAATTAAGTGGACTACCTAGCATGAGCTAGATCCAAGAAGAATAAGCTAGCTAAGAGGCTATCAATCCACTTTTGATAACAATTAAGTTGAAAATGATAAAAGTAAGGTACTAGCATAAATAAAATGAAATGTAATACAAGAAGAAAGTAAATGCTTGTTAAAAAAATGACTAAATATATCAAAAGTGGGTCAATACTCATGCTAAAGTGGGTGTTGTCAGGTTTTGAAAATAAAAAAATGGTCTATAAACAGGTAGGAATACAAAAAGTTAGGTTTGATTAAGGTTAAGGGGCTGAAAATAATTTGTTATTTCATGCCATAGTGACTGCTGGTGGTTGGGTTAATAATCAGTGGTTAAGTTCATTATCTATTATTAGATGACCATCGGTGGTTAGAGGTGACCCTTAGTTGTTTCACTACCCATAGGTGGTTACCTATGGATTCTTGAAGGTTTCTCAAAAGGAATTTCTAGAATAGGTGAATGGTCTAATAATGGTTTCATTAAGGATCTTAAAGTTGGAAAATAATGTACAGATAGGTTTGCTCAAGTCAGGGGAAGGTTAGAAATCCAATGAAACAAAGAATAAGAATAATATACCTATAGGTTGATAGATGGCCAATGGTTGAAGGCTAGGGAAATTTTGCCAAAGTAATAGTAATTTAGCTTTAAAAGATAATTTGATATAGGTTCAAGTATCTTTTGCTATTGTTGAGTTGCTAAAAGAAGACTAGATGTTAGAAAGCTTGAATACCTATATGCAAGAATGCTTGTGATTATCTTGGATCTATTTCACCTCCTACTCCCCTCCTTTTATAGGAAAAGAGAGATGGAAGATAGAAGGTTCTCTACATGTTGAGGATACTAATTTAAATGCTTATGAGTCTATTAGCACCACATAAGGAAAACATATTTAATTGTGCCTCATTAGCTCACACACAATTGGTGATGTGTTATAAGGGTGAATACCTAACCATTGATGGTCAAGTTAACTATCGATGGTTAAGATGACCATCAATAGTTGAGTATCCAAAGGTAAAGGGTCAAGATGAGTTAAAAAGGCTAGGTTAATGTTTTGGTTAGTAATTTATCGAGTTTAACTAGCTAAATAGCTAACTAGATTCAGGGTCTGATGGGTTGGTTAGGGTTAGGTGATCCCTAAGGTATCCTAAGGAATTTTGACATCAAGTACAATTTTTTAGTGTCTAAATTTTTCCCCTTTTTATTATAAAACTTTAAATTAACAAGGTATTAAACAAAAATGGATTTCTTGGTTGAACGTCTATTTAACTCAAATATAGGAGGAGGTGTTCACCCTCAAATTGGAAGTTGATGATGTAAAACAAAAATTAGGTCAGGGTTTGATAATCAATATATGGTGAGTCATGAGGTTGGTGGAAAAAGTGAGGTTGGGAATTTTATATGAAAACATGCACACAAAATATGACTAACTATGATAGCAATATCACACACAAACTAAGATTGCCAATGTTAATAAAAATAAGGTTAGTTTTAGAAGTAAAGTGATAGGGTAAATAATCCATAGTGTTGATCATAGCTAATTTGGTGAGTTTGTAATTTTCATAGATACAGTTTGTGTTTTCATAGGTATTTTAAGTAGTAAATTCTCTCTCAAAGAACATAAATGGTTTTGTCATGTACGAGGTGGTGAAAATTCAAATAATCAACATGACAAGGTTATTTGATGTGGTAAAAAAGACCAAGTAAGGTCATCATAGAATATGTAATTTTTTAGGTCAAAAATGCCCAATGTCAAAGTGGCCATGGTCTAATGGTTGGTTGGAGAAGGATAATCTATAAAATATCAAGTTTTTGTTTGGGGAAGGTTAGGCAATCTTAAAAAATTTGAACTTTGGTATAGGTTCCTAAAAATGTTTTTAAAGGTAGGCTTCCTAAGAGGACTAACACTAGATAGTAGTGTAGGTGCAGGAGCAAGAGCAAGATCATGAGGGGATAGTGGTAGGAGTGCCCCAAGGGCATGATATATTATATGATGTATAGATATACATGATTTTTATACCATCCTATGTGATGATGATGTGAGATGTAAATGCTTTGAGAGAGATTATACATTATTACATGTATCATTTATTTGATGGACATGATTTATATAATGTTAGTTATAATGCTCATGATGATGATGATGATGATGATGTTTGTGTGTGTGTGTGTGTGTGTGTGTGTGTGTGTGTGTGTGTGTGTGTGTGTGTGTGTGTGTGTGTGTGTGTGTGTGTGTGTGTGTGTGTGTATTTATTTTCATTTTTCATGGTTTACATGTTTTGATGTTTTATGCTTTATGCTTATGAGATGTGTTCTCAGTAACTTTAGGAATGTAAAGATTATGGATGATGTTTTGATTATGGTTATTGATGGGATTTATGATTTGATGTTATATAATGTTGATGGTAAATGGATAGGATGATATTTATGATTTATAGATAGATATATGATGTGATTCATGATTTGTTTTTATCATAGATAGATATATGATGTAGTTCATGGTGTTTTGATCATTATGGATGTTTTTAATTCATGATCATGGACATGTGATGTGATGATTTTTAAGTATGTAATGAAAAAACATAAATTAGGTTAGATAACAAACTAAATGTAAGAAAAAGAAAATAATAATCATGAAAGTATGTCTACATGAACAAATGATAAGAGGGTAAAGAAAAATAATAATGCCTTTTCATTGGTAATGACCTAAAAAAACTAAAGTTAGATTAGCTTAAGGAACATAAGCCATTTGAATGCTTCACATTATCATGCTTTGATGGATAAAAAAGATGTCTTGATCACATTATGTCAAGTAAGCTCATAATCCCTTGATTTATAGATGGTATATGGGGAAGATAAGTGGTAGGTTAAAGGTATATGTGTTGATAGGTAATGGTAACTTTATGTGGGTTAATTTACCCCTTCTATAGGTGACCTAAGAACCAAATTAGACAAGTCCATGTCTTCATGTTAGGTGGAGATTGATTGATGTAACAAGTCTACTAATACTATGTGTGAAAGCTAATTACAACTTTTTTAGGAGAATTTGTTCAATTTTTTTTGATTTAGGGTCCTTTATTTCTATTGTTATTTTAGTAGATTTGTTAAGTTGATCAATGTGGAAATCTTCAAATGATTGCTTTTGATCCATTTGACTTATATATCCTTCAAGGGAGTGGTATAGGTTTGGGTTTGTTTGTTTTTGTAGCTGTCCTTCAATGGAGTAGTCTATCTTTTAAGAAATTTAGTTTTTAGGGAGCTATCCTTCAAGGGAGAAGTCTACTATGATAGAAAATATGTGACCCAAGTTAATTTTTTGTATCCCAAATTGTTTTGATGCTAGTTTCTAGACATGGACTAGTCTAATTATGCTTAGAGGTGTACTTTTATGAGGGAAAAAAGTTTAGCAAGAGAAGGTAATGATAGGTAAAGGGGTGGTTTGAGGAATAATAAATATGGTATTCCATTTCATTACAGATGAATAGTATCCTTGAGAACTATGCCATGGGTATAACTATGGTATCCATAATTAGGACTAGGTTATGACTATGATGGTTAATCACATGGTTTTATGTTGTAATAAGTTGTCCTCAAATGGATAAGAAGAAGGGTGTAAGGGTGAAAATATCATAAATTAAGGGATGAGTTTAAGTTAGACAAGAAGGTGAGTTTGATCCTTATTTAACAAAATAAAGGACACAAATGTGAAGCATTGAGAGGCTCATGTTATTGTTTGCCTTTGAGAGAGGAAAAATGGTAATCTCCTAATCCATACTTATGGGTTATGATGTAGGGTCCAAGACAATTGAAATAAAACTTAGACTATTTGCTTTTAACCATATTAGTTATGATTGTTAACATAGAGGTGAAGTCCCCTTAATATTTTATGACACTTGATTATAAGTGGAAAATATTTGAATTGACAAAAAGGGTGAGGTTGGGTAGGTGATAGTTTTGTGGAGAAGTGTAATTTGCAATGGTTGGGGGATAAGGTGAATCCCAAATGGGTTGGGTGGAGAATGAAATTAATATTTAACAATTCAAGGTTTGTTAGTTGATAGGTTTGTTTGGTAGGTTGAGGAAAAATTTCCAAGGGTTGGCTTGGTTAATTGGTAAGGTATGGTTTGGGGTTAATAAATGGTCTAAGCCTCATGGAAGGAAAGTTCTCATAGTTTTTTATTTCTATGGATGTTTTAAGGTGGAAAAAATATCCTAAGATAAGGTATTGGGTTAATAAGAAGGTTTAGGATGTGTGAAGATGACTTCATCCACCTCTTAAAAGAGGTTGTTAGTCATTAGTTGTTAGTGGTTAGTTAGTTCAAGTTGTAGGTGGTGGTTTGGGTGGGATTTATTCTATTATAGGAAGGTTAGGAAAAAAATTTTAGGTTTGATTTAGGTATGTTAAAATAGAGTTGGTAGGTTTGATGGGTTGTTATTGGTTTGGGTTTTTAGAGACGTTGGTTATGGTTGAGTGAAAAGGTGTATTGATTGTGGTTGATTGATTTGGTGTAGAGGTTGTTTTGATTGTTTGTTTTGGTTGATGAGGTAAGGTTAAGTGGATGATTATAGGTAAGTTTGGATTTATGGTAAGTTTGGTTGTGTTAATGGTAGTTCAGGTCTAGTTAATGGTTTTTAAGGTATGATTAGTGATTGGTAAGGTTGGGTTGATGGTAGAGTTCACCAAATTGATAAGTAAAAGAGGTAGGTTGGTTGGTTTTATATAGATGAGTGGAAAATATTGATAGGTTGATGAAACATGGGTAAGTGGAGGAGATTGGCTGGTTTCCTTGATTATGATTTTGAAGGAAAGGTGTGAAGGTTCTACTTGATTAACAAGTGGTTTGGTTAAGGGTTGGATTATGATTTCCTTAGTTATAGGTTCACCAAAGACCAAATCAAATGGATGGGCCTCATTATTATAAAGTTTTTGGCTATGGGTTTCCTTAAGAATTAGTGAAGGAAGGGGTTCAATGATTTATTCTTTGAAGATATTCAAGGCTAGGTTTGGAGGAACCTGGAGAATATTCTTTGAAACCTCCTTGTGATCGATAATGTTTTGGATGAGCATATTAAAAGAGCCATATCTATCTATGTCATGTCCATTTATGTAGTGATAATCATAAAATTAATTATATATAAACCAAATTGGATTTGGAAGATAAATATTAATGAGTTTGATCTAAGTAAGGATAATGATAGAAGCCTCTAAGAGTTTGTCAAGGATTGAGGCATATGATTTCCCTAGTAGGGTGTACTACCTAGGAAGAGGGTGAACCAATGGATCTTGAGTTAGAATGTTATTTAGCTGATTTTTTTAGGTTTTTTAGTTTGATAATTTTTTTAAGTTGATTAAATTAGGTAAGTTTGATTGTTATTTATTTTTTTGAATAAATAAGTTTGACAAGTTGGGTAAGGTTGCTAAGGTGGGTTGGTTTGATTGGTTTGATTGGATTAATAGGTTGGTTAAGGTTGATAAGGTTTGTTGGGTTGATAAGGTAGGTTGAGGTAATTGATATGATGGTTGGGGTAGGTTATCCAAGGATTGATGATAGATGTTGATAGGTAGGTCTAGGTTTGATTGGTATGATAAATTTTGATAGGTTGTTGGTTATGTGTGATGATGATCAAATGGTTTTTTTTATATTTTTGGTTGGTTTTAGTTGAAATTTGATTGGTTTTAGGTGAATTTTGATGGGTCATGGGTACTAGAAATAGATGATTCTACTTTAATTATCTAGTCCATTAGCATTGTAACCAGCTCAGGTGTAGTTGATAGTTTTTTGGTTGGTTGAAGTTGAAGTTTGATTGGTTATAAGTAAGGTCAGGTTGATTGTAGGTGAGGTTAGGAGCATGAGTGGCTCATAATGGAAGGTAATTATTTAAGGAAAGAGGGTTGTCTTCTAAGATTCTAACAAAGATAAGATCTCTAGAGAAGACTACAAGGAGGCTCTCTATTAAGGTAAAAGAGGCAAGATGGTGGAAGGTAGGTTCTAGGTGGGTTTAATTCCTTAATTGTTGTCTAATAAAGACCATGTGAGGAATATAAATGAGTCATGAAAGCTTACCACTCAAACACAATGCAAGCAAATGAAAAATAATCTCAAGGAAATCAAAACATATACTAGATTGTGTTTAAAACATAGGATTCTTTTTAGATCAATTTTGGCTTATGCCTTAGAAAGTGTGAAGAAGAAATTTAATTTGTAGATCAGCTACTAAAGAGGAAATCTAAGGTTGGTTTTAGGTATTAAAGTCTCCAAAAAAGAATCAATATTGAACATCATTACATGGATTGATATTGGGGCCTACCCCCTCACTTCACACACTATAGTGATAAGGGTGTTAGGTGCTTAGCCAAGATATAGTAAATTTCAAAGTTTATACTCAATCAGAGAGCTGAGTTGGTTCTCCCCTTGGTAATGACCTCCAAGTATGATTGATAGGAAAGGGTAAGGTTTACCACTAGGTGATGAAATAGTAGTCAGTCCTTGTCTCAGGTTTATTTTGATGTGTTGATTGATTATGTGGTTTGGTAAAGTATGTGAAAATGAAGAGTGGAATTATTATTAAGTTTATATTAAGCCCAAAAGAAATTTTAGATTTTGTTTTATAAAAAAAGAATAAAAGAAGAAATGGGTACCTAAATGATGGTAAGGCCCCACCTGACATGCCAAAATGTTTCTCTTAATTTCTACTTATTTTTTAATTTTGGAAGAAGATAAGAAATTAGTAATAAGGATGTGGTATAAATACCTAGTTGGTGACGTGCACGTAATCTAGATGAAGATGTAGAAATCCTCTTTGGCTTGGAAGGAATAACTTACAGACAAGAAAGCAATCACAAAAGGGGTTATTAGTAAGATAGTTAAGTGGACTTCTTAGTGTGAGCTAGATCTAAGAATCATAAGCTTGTTAGGAAGTTGTTAATCCATTTTCTATAACAATTAAGTTTGAAATGATAAAAGTAATATACTTGTATAATGCAAATGAAATGAAATACAATAAGAAAGTATAATGATTGCTAATAAAAATGACTAAATATAGCAAAATCAAGTTAATACTCATGTTAAAGTGGGTGAAGTCAAGTATAGAAAATAAAGAAAGCGTATGTGAGTAAGTAGGAACACAAAAATTTAGGTTTAGTTGGAGTTAAGGGGCTAAAAATAACTTTTTTTTTACATGCCATAGTGACCATCAGTGATTGGATTAACCATTGATGGTTAAGATAAATCTTGGTGCTTACGTAATCATCAACAGTTGGAGATGACCATGAGTAGCTATGTTAACCATCAGTAGTTTCATGTGGATTCCTAAAGGTTGCTCAAAAATAATTTTCATAATAGGTGAATGGTCTAATAATGGTTTTGTTAGGATATGGAAGTTAGAAAATAAGGTGTAGATAGGTCTCATCAGGTTAGGGGGAGGTTAAAAATCTAATGAAACAAAGAATAAGTATAATATACCTATAGCTTACTAGATGGTTGATGGTTGAAGGCTGGGGAAATTTTGTTAGAGTAATAGTAATTTAGCCTCAAAAGCAAATTTAATAGAGGTTTTAGTATCTTTTTCTATTTTTGAGTTCTTGAATGAAGACTGGATACTGGAAAGCTTTAATACATGTATGCAATAATTATTTTGATTATCCTGGATCCTTATAAAAAAAGAGAGATTGAGGATAGAATGTTCTATAGAAGTTGAGGCTATTGATTTCAATGATTTGGAGTCTATAATGACTACATAAAGTAAACATATTTAATTATGCCTCCTTATCTCACACATAGTTAGTGATGTGTTAGAAGAATGAAGACTTCACTGTTGATGGTCAAGCTAAATATCATTGATTAAGCTAACCATTAGTAGTTGAGTGTCTGATGGTAAAGGGTCAAAGTGAGTTAAAAAGGGTCGCTTAATGTTTTGGTTAGTATTTAGTTTAGTTATCTAAATACCTAACTAGACTCAATGTCTGATGGGATGGTGAGGGGTAGGTGATCCCTAAGGTATCTCAAGGCATTTCAACATCTAGTACAATTTTCTATTATCTACAGTAGGCTTTGGAACCCTTATTAACATGGTGTATTGTGACAAGTGATCCCCTAAATTATTCTAGTGGATCCCCATATTGGTTTTATATTCTTAACAAATGTATCCCCAATCAGAAGTGTAAGTATACTCTATCTTCTCCAAGCTAAGATTGGTTTATAGACATGATGCATTGTTCATTGCATACAGCTTATACCTAATTGAATTTAGGTCATTTATTGCTTGGTGTGTTGAAACTATAACTTTTTATTTAAACCATGTTATGAATGAGTCATGTATATAACACCACTCTATTATTTTAGGAGGCATTACGCCATCCATTTGACACCTTGATTTAACATAACAAATGTTTGTGTCAAAACATTATGAGTATAATTTGATTGAAATGGGTACCGTTGTGTTGAAAAATAATTTCAAATATTGTGCCTTTGAATTATTTCAAACAACCAACCATTTTCACATGTTTTGGGAGTGTGAACATCTTTATGCTTCCCAATTCGATTCAAAATACTTGTCTTGTCTTGCATCCAAACTATCATTATTGTAATCAATAGTTTGAGCCTTGTTAGATATTTATCTAACCCAAATCACATTGTTCAAAATTATCTATCTTATTTTCATCAAATCATAATTTATCTTTAGCTAAGTTTTTTATTAGATATTATAAGTTTGGATTCAAACATTGATTGATTTTTGTTTAGGCCTCAATTCATGGGGCTGATACATAGATCTCTCTTTTGGGTTATGTAACTTGGGTTAGTTCATCACTCAAATTTGGAAAATTTAATGTTTATTCCTTTGTTTGATAGAGTTAGTCTCTCTTCAAAGTACCTTTTGTTTATTTTTTTCATCAATCAGATCACATTTAAGCTTAGAAACATGTGCCTTATCTTTATCAAACTATTCCAAGTTTGTTAGATTAATCATTATCATCATCATTTTAAATCCTAGATTTTGATGTCATTTGGCCAAAAGTCCTAGCACATATTGTTTGAGCTTAGATTTTGACTCTAAATTTGGATAAGAGGCATAGTAACATTTCACTTTTCTAGTTTAGACCTATTTGGAACATGTTTAGACCTTAGACTTTGGCATCTAGTTTTTTAGATAATTTTACCTAACCTTATTTGTGTCAAATATTTAACATTATAAATCTCAACTTTATACTATTTTTACCAAAACTTTTAATTAGACATTTCTAGAGATTTAGATTCACCCTTGACCAAGCTAGATCATGTTTAAACCCATTGTCTTTTTAGACAGTTTTTTAGAGTTTAAGAGAAACATTTACCATTTGATTTACCCATGGGTCACTACATACATGGTGGAACTATGTACAATCTAGGATATGAGAATGTTAGTACGCATGAATTTTTTTTTAATAACACTTATGGAGATGAGGTTGTTTGGGAGATGTATTCCTATCCACCATAAAACACTCAATCATGAGAATAGAGTTAATATCCTTTGGTCAACTATTTGGTTAGCATACCTCCCTACATAGAGTAATAATAACAATAAATAGAGTAATAATTGGTTAGTATCCCTTTGATTACAAAAAATGTTCAACAACAACCTTATTATGGTACAATACCATTAAACTATTAGGTATGTCATGATAATTTTCCAAATCTATCAAGAGGGCCTTATAACATGACTTATAAAACCAATGATTAGGCATCTTCTAGTGATCCTAATGCCATATTATTGATACCTTATCAAGACATTAATATGCTTATGGACGACCACTTCATTCAAATGTAGAAAACATAATAGATGTATCAATACCTAGCATGTAATTTTAATCAAATGACCATGTTAAACAAGCCTCTTATTTTTATATCTCTTTCAAAAATAATTTTAAGAGAATTAATTAGTCAAGAAAATCATGGTTTAGACCTATTTATGCAAAACACTTCAATAAAAAACATGTTTAATAATCCAACTATCAAAGAAGTGTATTATGCTTTTACATAGAATACTAATTAAAACATAGAGGAAAACATGCAAGAAACATCTAATTTAAACCAAAATGGTGTTAATACACAAAAAAATAGTCAATGATATAATGTACCTTTAAATAGCAACATTAGTGGTTCTCAAAATTATGGGGTGGGAGATTTTACATGACAACCTCAATAAACTACCTATAATCTTCAACTAGATCCTTTTTTAAGCTTACAACCAACATGATTAAGTAGTCAACCAACAACCAATGGCATACCATAACAAAATGTGTTAAATCATACTCCTCCCTAATAGATGATGAGTAATATTCCATAATAGCAAGCATCATCAAAAATACCATTGTATCAAAGGTAGAAAATATTTTGACTTAAATAGGAGGAAACCAATGTTCCATCTCACCAGGTAGTAGTGAACATACCTCTTTGCTTACAAACTAATATTCCAATCTGAAACTCGATAATGTCTAACTAACATTGTATTAATGTTGGTCATCATCAAATGTTTAATCTCCAACATGAATCCACTTTCCATCTAATATTCATACAATAAAGAGGTTATAATATTCATAAATTACCTATCAGACAACCTTTACCTTTCATGCAAAGTTTTACACAAATTTAGAGATAGGGTCTTGGGTCACAAGTTCCCCCTCAATAGCTAGGTATGACTATTTGATATCAGGTCCCTATTTAAGCTAAATAGGAATAGTATAGTTATATCCCCCCATCCCAACCTCAATATTCCCAACATGAGACTTACATACCCAACCCCAACAAAAATATTACACTGTAGTATGTGCAATTTCATCAATCAGACCCTAATCTGTGCATGTGTATTCCTTATCCATTCCGTATCCAATCCACCATACCCCAATAAATACCTATATCATAACTCAATTAGAGTAATCCACTTGTGACCACTCAACCATCCCCTTACATCAATATTCCCATGAGTTTCCTCAAACAAGAGCTACAACAAATGAAGGATGCAATTGCCACTATCCAATTTCGGAAACCAAACCAACATTTTAAATTGGACATGTGTTCTTGCCCTTTTAATATGGAGTACTTGTAGATACCATTTCCTTTAGGGTATGAACCACCAAAGTTTAATAAATACAAGGGTAAAGGTGACCCCAAATCACATCTAACAAAATTCTTTATCACATGTCAGCTAGTGGCCTATAATGACATATACTTTTTTTTATTTTTTCCATGTTTAATTTTAAAAACCTTGGAGTGGTTCCTGAAACTACCAAATAATTTAGTTTATGATTTTGATACTCTTTTAAATAAGTTTGTGTAACACTTATCTTACAATATAGAGCATGATATTTCATTGGTAGATTTGACAAAAGAAAAAAAAAAGATGGTGAAAGATTAGTGAGAAATTTGAAGTGATAGAGAGCCCTTGCAAGCTAATTTATGCACAATCTAGCAAACAAAAAACTAGCTATTATGTTTACCAAAAATTTACATAATGAGATATCTTACTATCTATAGTTACAATGTGTGCACACATTCAAATAAATCATTAACAAAGGTTTCTTCATTGAATGATATCTTATTAACAAATGGATCATTAAGCTAACCTCATCAACTCAAAATAATAACTAGAACCAAAACCAGGATAGTGGTTAGACTCAGCATGTAATCCAAGTGCAAGTGTCACAACTAGCATAGGCCAATAATAATGATATAATTAAGAACTTAAATCATAAAAATAATGTTTTAGGTAATGGAGTCACTAAGTCTCAACATGTCCAAATGTTACAATCACTATCTACTCAACCTATGCCACCTTTCTAGCTTATTCCTAACTAGTAATATTTTCAATAACTATAACATGCAAAATAAGAACAACAACCTTAACTAGCATAACTAATGCAACAAATGTATCCAATGTTTATGCCTTTTCAAAACCATCCTCCTCTAAGGAGAAATGTGCTAACTCATTTCATTTTTATTGATCTTTGATAACGCATAAAATTAGTCTTTCACAAACTCACAGTAGCTAACTTGATTAGATGGCATGTTCCAAAAGAATAATATCATGAGGGTACTAACATTCTAGACTGGTACAAGTGAGAATAATTATATGATTTTTAAAATGTCAATGGTCATAATTTGTATCATTATGTACAAATTAGGCATGCAATTCAAAATATGTTGGAAAATGGAGATATCACATTAGATCATGGGGATTTCACATTCAATCAGAGCCTTGGCATTTATTAGAATCATTTCCCTTAACATAACAATGACCAATGTAACAATCAACCATAAAAACAACTAGTGCAACATAAAAAATAATAGTATCAACAACCAAGGCCAAACTAACAGATCAATAAAATTAATAGCAGAACTAACAATGTCAAAACAATGGACAAAACCAAGGTCAAAATAGTAACAACCAATACACCTACCATGTAGTTTCACATGAGTACAACTTGGTTATAGGAAATATTATAAGAGGTCACATTAACACTATTTCTATTAATCCTAAACCAAGTACCAATAAAATAGGATCCTTTCTAATAATACCAAATCAAGCAAACCATTTTGGTAATCCTCCTTTGACTTGTGATTGCACATAGGCAAACCAATATGCATGGAGTCCATGTGAAAACCTTATACTAGTAACTCATCATTATCATTTGACCATGCTCAATTACATTGACAACCAAGACTTATCTTATCTGATCCCCCTGCACCATCATTTGTTAACAATAATGGTCCTATATCTAATCCTGATTATGTAATCAAAACTTAACAATAAAATATTACCATACCATGCCCACAACCATATACCACTTCACCCATCATCCAACTAGCCACCTTAACTTAGAACAGACCATTTACCACTATCCCAAAAAATATTTTTGACATTATGGAACAATTTCAAAAGATGCCAACACTGATTTCCATTTCAAATTTGTTGCGTACATCTACTACTCATAAAAACATCTTGATAGAGTTCCTTAGTCAATCCATAGTTACAAATGACATATCTCCTAACAAATTTCAAGATTTGGTTGGACACCTAGCTCTAACCCAATAAGTAACCTTCATCTAAAGCTATTGTCATCCCTTGGGTTACTTCAAAATAATCCTTTTTACATTGAAGTTTAAATAAAAAGGCACAAATTGAAATGTGTCCTCATAGATAATGGATCAGGTCTGAACATAGTATCTGTAAAGATCATCAAACTTCTTGGGTACATCTCAAAATATATCTAAGAAAAAATAACTACCATTAAAGCCTATGAAAACAAATAAAGAGAATCACAAGACACCATTAACTTTCTAGTTATCATAGGGCCCTTGACCCATGATACACTATTCCATGTGTTAAATCTTTACTTATCATAGAACATAATTTTAGATAGACCTTAGTTACATGATATTCATGCAGTCCCATCGACATTGTATTAATGTATCAAGTTCTCCTATTCAAGGATGGAAGTTAATATTTTTGGAGATTTACATCTATATGATCATTGCAAACATCTAGAGGTTAATTTCAAGAGCTACGATTACCATTTTGGAATGAATCTAGTTGCCAAGTAGCAAAAGGGAAAAGTAATACTTATTGATTTAGCAAAGGCTAACTACATTAACCTTAATACCCTTGATTTCCTTTCCCACATGTCACCTCCTAAAATTTACAAACACTATACCATCTTAGATAATGACCTAAGAGAGTATTTGATGCATGAGACCTTTCACATTGTAAAACTTCTAAAAAACCTAGAGTCCTTTAGAAGATCAAAATCCAAACCACTCATTCACTAGAAAAGAAAGGAAAAAGGGAATTTACATAATAAACAACCTATCACATTCATACCAGCTTCTAGCTAAGATCAAGGCCCTCTTAAAGGTGATGAATCATGGCTATGTAATGACAGGTTGGATGATTGTTATAAAAAATATAAGTATCTCATTCCTAATCAGATCATGGAGAACCAAGACTATGAAAGAGGAGGCCTTGGGCTAAATCAATAGGAAACACTCAAGCAAATTTATATGACTAAGTATAAAGTAACCTGTGGACTTCGATTTAATCTACCTAGGGGTGACCCCATGTATTTTATTCAAATTCAATCATGAACAACTAGTAATGATAATTTTTGTAGTGAAGTAGAGTCTAACCATAGCCTATTTGATGACTTAGCCCAAACCAACCTATTTTAACATAATGCCATTTTTACCCTTTGACCAATCATTCATCAAAATCCATTACCATTATATTATCCCCAATTTATAAACTTAGCATGACAAGAATCCAATGTGATAATTGATGAGTTTGAGAATAATGAAGTTTTTTATTATTTTCTAGGCCTTAGAGACAATGTTTCATTGGGAGATCATAAATTAGGATTCTCAATAAAAATGGATCTTAAAGCCTATTTTGGAGAGCATGTTAACACCCTTATCCAAAATCAAATAATTAAAACATTGAGGTCCTAAAGTGAAAAACTATTTGAGGCATTTTCTAACCAGGGAAAAAGTAAAGACAAAGGTCATTCTAGTGTTAAAACCCTATTTTTCGCACCATTAAATGGGGGTGTTCATCCTTATTCAAATTTAGACTAGGAGACCATCAATGACAAACTTGTCTATGAGTCCAAGTTTAGTCTTGAAGAGCATCAATATTTTGATCACATCATCTAGGATCACAACAATGACAAAACTACATATGGATCTAAATTTAGTCTTTAAGAACAACAAGACTTTGATCAAATCACACACCAGTTTCAAAATAATTTTTTTCACATGGCCATATCTCCCATTGGGGATTTTGATTCATTATCTCTAGGAGGAACTAAAGAACTAGTCCAAATAGAGGAATCTAACATAGCCAAATAATTCAAATCTTTGCCCAGTATTCATGAAGATGGTTTGACCCTTCTAGTGAAAGACACAACATAGGTAAACATTGGGTCTCTAGATGACCCAAAGTGGATTAAATTAGGTGCATCCCTCACTAAGGAGAAGCATGAAGTCCTTAAATCCCTATTACAAAAATTTATAGATATATTTTCATGGGCATATTATGACATGCCTAGTTGGGATTCTACCTTAGTTATTCACCACCTTGTGGTATATCTTGATGCCAAACCAGTGAAACAAAAATTATGAAAAATGCATCCTTGAATTACTGTATTATTAAAGAAAGAGTTGGATAATCTCTCAGAAGTGAGATGCATTAAGACAATAGACTATTCTGAATGGATTTTTGATGTTATTCTTATCAACAAAAAGCTAGAAGGAATCATAATCTATACTAATTTTACATATGTTAACAAATATTTCCATAAGGATGACTTTCCATTGCCAAAAATTGACATGATTATTGACTCCATATTAGGTTATGAGATGCTTTCACTGATGGATGGTTTTTCAAGCTACAATTAGATTAGAATAGCACAATAATACCAAGACAAGACAATGTTCACTACTCCATGAGGAACATTCTCTTATTAGGTATTCCATTGGGCCTTAAAAATGTAGTGTCCACCTATAAAAGAGACATGATAGTCATATTTCATGATATGATGCATGACATTGTCAAAGACTATGTCGACAACATATGAGGCAAATCAAAGATAGGGTTGATCATCTAGTAGCATTGAGGAGGATATTTGAGTTATTATTTTAATATAAAGTTAGACTCAACCATAATAAATATTTTTTTTACATCACATTAGGAAAATTTCTTGGATTAATTATTTTTCATAGGGGAATATAAGTTGATCCATCTAAAGTCTGATCCATAATAGAGAAGCCACCACCAACCAATTTGAAACAACTCTATAGTTTATAGGGAATTATATATTATATTTGATTCTTCATATCTCAAATAGATGATAAGTGTCATCCATTTACACACTTACTAAAGAAGGGTGTAACATTTCTTTGGGATGATTATTGTCATAAATATTTTCAACATCTAAAGGACTATTTAGCAAATCCACTAGTTCTATTACCTCCTATGCTAGGAAAACCATTCCTTTTATATCTATCATCAATAGATCAATCCCTCAAGGTAATTCTAGCTCAACACAATCATAATGGAAAAGATCATGTAATGTACTATCTAAGATATATACTAGTCGAATATGAATACAACTATATGCCCATAAAAAAAGCTTATCTATCTATGGTATTTATATCTTAAAAACTATGACATTACATGTTAAACAATAAGACCATGGTCATCTCAAAATTATATCCACTCAATTATCTACTATAAAAAATAGCACTACAAGGCCATATGGACAAACGGATCATGTTTCTCAGTGATTTTGAGATAGAATATTTAAACTATAAATCTATCAAGGGGCAAGTTCTTGCTAATCAGTTTATCAAAACACCCCTTATAGATAGAGAACCACCCATATTTTAATTTCTTGATGAATCCATAATGACCATAATTGACACACCTCTTGAGGATTAAAATTGGAAGTTATATTTTTATGGATCATTCATAATGCATGGATTGGGGTCAGGCCTTTTTTTATCACTTTATAAGGGGATCTAATCCCCAAGTCATTTAGAATCATCTTTCCTTGTACAAAAAATATGGATAAATATGAAGCACTCATCATAGGGATTTTAAAAGTAGTATAATGGAACATACATCATCTAAAGGTTTATGGCGGTTCATAGTTAGTCATAAATCAAGTCATAGACCACTTTTAGACCAAACATGATAAGCTAGTTCCCTATAAGGCCATGGTCGACACTCTTAAGCAACAAATTATTGACATCTAGTTTGAACATATACTAAGGGAAAGAAATAGAATACTAGATGTAATGTGCACCATTGGGTCACTCATTTGACATACAAAAGTTACAAAGGACTATAAATTTATCATTAAAAATCTAAAAATACCAACTTATGAACCTTTAAATTGTGTAATGATATGTGATATTTTTAGTCCCATTTTTACTTGGTATTCAAACCCATATACCTATTTACATGACCATGTTTTACCACTTAAATTATCTAGAAAATAAACCAAAACCTTCATCCATAATTTTCAATGTTATACCTTACTCAAACTAACCCTATATTGTTATAGTTTTGATGGAATTATGATTCATTGTTTACCTTTGATAGAATATATACTAGTGTTACAAGAATTTCATGAATGGGTATGTGGATCCCATACCAATGAGTTAGTCCTATCAAAAAATCTCCTATGCACTGATTATTATTGGCTGATGATGGACGCAGATATACTGCATATGTCAAGAGATGTGATAAATGTCAATGGTATGCTAATCTGATTCATGCCCCAGCCAAGACATTAAAACCAATGTTAACACCATGGCCATTTGATACATGGGGCCTAAATCTCATTGGTAAGATAAACCCCACCTCATCAAATGGCCATAAATACCTCCTTACCACCACTAAATATTTCACTAAGTGGGTTAAATTTATACCCCTCACTTACATTACTAGAAAGAAAACTTCCAAATTAATTTTTAATCATGCCATCGATCACTATAGTATCCCCTCCAACATTATATCTGATAATGGAGGATCATTCAAGAACAAGGATGTCAAAAAGCTATGTGTAAAATACAACATCACATAACACTTTTACATAGCATATTATGCTCAAGGTAATGACTATGCTAAAGCATCAAACAAAACCATTGTCAATGTTTTGAAAAAGATTTTCAATGATGTCAGTAATAATTGACACCTTCAGATATTTCACTCCCTCTAGGCATACGATACCATCACTACACCTTGATAGGAACCACTCCATACTCACTTATTTATGGAACTAAATCCATTATCCCCATTGAGGTTGAGCTACCATCATTGCATATCTCTTTCAAACATTTTATGGATTAAAATGACTATCTAGTAGATCACTTGTAATACTTGGAGTCACTTGATGAGAAACACATGGATGCAATGAACAATATATAGACATATCAGAATCAACTCCATAGCCAATACAATTGGTTTGTGAAACATAGATAATTTGAAATTTGTGATCTTATTCTCAAAGAAAACCAAAAAATACCATAGCCAAAAAGAATCATAAATTCAATTTAAAACACAATTAGGTTTTTCCTTTCATCATTGTTTTAGATTATGTTGTAGGAGAATATAGACTCACCACACCAAAAGGGGATGAACTTGATGAGCCTATGAATAGTATATACCTCAAGTAGTACTATGATTAAGTGATATGATGTATTTTTTATGAACACTATTTAAATTTGTACAATATTATCAATATTATTTGTTATATCATACAATTCTTCCATCCTATCACTATCTTATCACTTATCCATTCTACCATTTCATTCTATCAACCAATGCCTATTTTGATCCATCATATCCTATCCTATTTGACCTTGGTTCACCCAATAGTTTCATATTTTTATCTCAAAGAATTAAATTAGTCTTAATATTTGTTTCAAGGATTTCATATAGAGGTAGTATGATAGAATTTTGGTAGTTTAATCCTTCATTTCTTGTTCCCTTTTAATCATGTTTGTTTATGTGAGCCTGATTATATCACTTGTTAGGGAAAATCAGTGTTTCACTGATCTTTCTACTAATTATAAACATATATGTGAAAATTAGTATCATTTATCTTATCCATTATATTCTTTTTATAACCTCCTATAGAAAAACTAGGGGCAACATTTGTTTATTATGACTTGACATACCAACTATCCATTCTTATGTCATACTATGCCATCATATAAACTATGCTTATTTGAATTAACTACTATTATAGTTAGATTCCTTCATTTTAAGGTGGAAATATTATGAAATAAGGCCATTTTAGTACTATGTGTGTCATGTTTGATTCATGTTGAGGTCACCTCAATCCCCCATTTCTTCACACTCTCATTTTTTTGTGAGCAACCTTTCATGTTTTCCATGCTCTCACTATTTTGGGAGCTTGGTATATTTAGTTCCTCATCATTATCAATCAAGTTTAGATACCTAAAAAATTCTAATAACATTTGAAAATAATTTATAAAAACCAAAAACATTAACCACTTCTTTGCCTTAAGGATTTTGGTAACTCTTACTAAGTCACAAGAAATCACTTGTTCCTTAGTTTCTTCATCCTTTTTGGCCTTATCCCACACACTTTCAATTTTTCAAGATTATTTATATTATTCTATCATATCAATCATATTTCTAAATCATCATCATATTCTCCCCATTCCTTAATATAAATATATTTAGCCTAAAGTTTTTATTGGATATATCATACATAAAACTATGTAGGCAACATCCACTTGCCTAGTGCATATGGAGACAACTTGGCCACCCCCTTCCTTTTCTTCTCTTTCCCCATCATGTTTTTTCATGTTTCCACCTATTTTATAGATTCAATTTTCATCATGTTATTTGTTTAATGTTGTTTATACTAGCAATGAGACTAATTTTTTTTTTCTTTGTTTGTTTCTCTATTGTTTGTTTGTGTGCCTGTTTGATTGCTTTCAACATTATTGCCTTGATTCAAGTCCATGTTTTTTAATTGGGTGATTATTTATGAAAATTATAATTTAATCCACTAATAACCACACATCATCATTATCATCATGATTTTTATCATTGGTGTATTTTTTCCTTTGATTTATTTATCGAGAGTTAGCCCTTATGTATATCTCAACCAAGTCCTCATGGTGTTAATGATGCCTACTATCAAGTGTTATAGAAAAAATTAGCTTTAATAGGTATACACCATAAATTTAATCATAAACATCCCCTTGAAATCATCAAAAAAAAAATCTAAATCACATCCCAAATAGATTAATTGAACAATGAAAGAATTTCATCTTTTGTTAGTTTAGATGAGCATCTCCTTGCTAGCAGGTTGTCCTAATTCATCTTTATCCTTTGTATCAAGTTGTCATCAACTATCAATAGTGTTTTAAATTATCAACTATGAATCATGTTTGTCATAATAAGGGTATAATGATTATAAATACCTATGGGTAAATCATTGAACACCATCCCACCTGCATTCTCATTGATTATAACTACCTTTGGGAAAATCTTTGTGTTGTCACCAATCCTAACCATTTACTTTCTTCTTCTTGACCAAGAAATGTTTTTATCCTATTTTTCTATCCTAAATAGTATAGTTCCATCTTCTCACTGATTATAACTACCTCTGGTAAAATCATTATGTTATCATACCATGTTGCCATAATCATGATACAATGCTTATAATTGCATTTGGGAAATCCATTGTACACCATCCCACCTACATTCTTAATGTTTCTACCCAAATTTGGGTAAATAATTATGTTTTAACCACATCATATTCATATGTTTGGTCTCCTCATCTCTCTTCTTTATTTTTATAGATCATTTGTTACTCCTTTTATCAATTGCTCCCTTAAGGGGGCACACTAGTGTTCATCCATCATCATTGACATCGTAAGTACAATAAAACATTTTTATTATTTGAGAATATTTTACTATGATTACAACTTGAAATGCCTTCCTAAAAAGGGGAAAACTATAGACATGTAAAACTAGCCACCAATGGATTCATATCTGACTTTAGACCAATTCTTGCCAACCATTGAATACCTATCCAAACAATTTCTAGGTGTATTAAATTTAGATTCATAACCATGCAAATAAATAAACTTGGATCATAAATAAATTAAATTGGGTAAATACACATTTAATTAAATCAAAAATCCAATAAATGACCAATTTTCTAAATGGGGTTAATCTAACTACAAATCTTGATCAAAGCCTAATTAAATTCATCCTTGAGCAAATGAGCTAATAAATCAATTATCAAAAAAAGGAAAATTCAAATATCAGGACAATCTTAAATATCCTAGGAAGTGATCATTAGCATTTGTGATTTGTCCTAAATGGAAAATATCTCAAAACACACCTATCCAAATCTAATCATGACCATTTGGACTCTTTTCAAACTCAACCAAGGTTAATAAACTCAATCAATGTCAGATTTAACCCATTTCAAAATGATTTGAAAGCCTATAAATATAACCATATAGATATTATTTTGGATAGATCAAATTAAATTAATGTTATAACATGTAATTTCATTCACAAATCAAATACATAAATTTATAATTCAATAATTGAGCCAATCCATTAAATCATCAAGCTAAGCATTGCACATGGTGCCAAGAGGAGATGAAGGTAGCCACACTCCATTGATGAAGACCCCTTAAGCATAATCCGAGAAAGCTAATCTAATAAAACCTCTTGGAGAATTCAAACAAGTTAAGAATATATGTTTCTTTGCATTTTATTGAGATTTTATGATTTATTTTTTATTCACTATGCTCTCCTCTTTGATCTAGGCAAGATAGTGTCTATTTATTAGTGTGATAGTTTTCATTTTGAGTCATTTTGAGTTGATTTCATTTTGAACTAACATATGATATAACCACCCTCATTGGATTAATTGATCACACTATCTACCTATATAGTATTGGGATATTGTATTTTCCTTCTATGTGTCTTAATACACAATTTTTTGATCACCTGATTGAGTTATAGAATGTCCCTAATGGCTTACAATAATGGAATTTTTATATTGAGTTTTCTAAGTTACTAAATAAATTTATATTCCTTTTTGTCTTCCACTTCCTTCAATATTTTTGGAAAGGTAAAAATTGGATGATTTATGGTGACTTCCTCTATTTTTATAGGTTTCTCTTGTAATTCTTCTTCTTTCACTGGTTGAGTCTATTGACTTGATTATTCATGAGGCATTTCTATGATGATAATTTGAGGTTCTTGTAATGTTTTCCTTGACCTAAGATGTATGTCTTCACATTCAATATAACATAGCTCTATGGTTTCACCTTGTACATTTACATAAACCTTCACATTCTTTGGATTTACTATTAGTTGGGAAAGTAGCTAAGGTTGGTTTACTTACTCTGTAAGTGGTGCTTGAGTTTCCAAAAGAGCCATCAATGTCTGTTACTATGGAAACCTTCTTTCTTGTTGATTATAGTTTTGGCTAGGGTTCTAATTTTGATTTACCCATGTTTGCTCATGAGCTTTGGGTGTATAAGTTTGTTGAATATATTAGGGCATAATCCATGTTTGTGGCATCCATTCCTCATTTCCCCATTGAGGTGGTGTTACCCAAAATTGTGAAGGTGTATTCCATTATGTAAAAATAATCCTTGAGCTAAATTATTGATGGGAATTTCATATAGATCATCACATCTATACAAACTATCCAAAAAGTGTGTCCTTTAGTTATATATTACATTGCATTTAATAGTTAAGGTTGTATCTAAGTATGAAATGAATAAAATTTATCCTTTGTTTGTATGTAATTTATCATTGATTATTTACCATGTTATTATGTCTAACTTGGATAAATAACACAATATTGATTAAAAAAACACATCCAAATGGTGGAGTAATTTTTAGAAGATAACAAATAGTTTTGGAAACTCTTTTTGGCTATAATTTTGAGGATTCAATAAATGAGATATGAAGATATGACACTCTGATGATGCTCCAAAAGAGTTATGATGATGCTCCAAAAGAGTTATGATGATGCTCTAAGGTCACTCTAAAGACATATATAGGTTGATCTGAAGATGTCTAGGCATGCTATGAAGACCTATATAGAGTGATATGAAGACTTGTACATGATGCTTCTAATACACCCAAGTATGATCCAAAAACACCCAATTGGATCCTATTGATTGAGATATTAATGCTAAAATTGTCTATTGTCTATAAATAGACTTTCTATATTTAGATACATTATTTTAGATATTAACATTCATGATAATGTTCTAAAATAATTTTGATATATTTGTTCTTCTATTTTGTAGATTTAGATAAGTATCTTAGGATATATGTTAGTTATTTTTTATCTATAGTTAGTTGAGTTAGTTCCAATACCTTCCTAAAAGCATCAGATTTGACTCCTAGATTGTATATATTTTGAATAAAGAGATTTGGGTCTTGATAATCACCAATATTTTTTACTCTATGCATAGATGTTGAGATGTACTTAAATACACATCTCCTTATAATTCTAGATAGTTAAAGTTAGAAGAAGTTGTAACAGTTAGTAGTTGGTGAATTGGAAATCAAAAGAAGAAATTCATATATATATCTCTGTGTGTGTGTGTGTGTGTGTGTGTGTGTGTGTGTGTGTGTGTGTGTGTGTGTGTGTGTGTGTGTGTGTGTGTGTGTGTGTGTGTGTGTGTTCCTTTAAATGAAATAAAGATCAACATTTATTTTTACTAATGAGTAAAGCAATTATTATTCTGAGGAAGGATCAAGGGCCCACTTCTTTTTGAGGATTAGGATAAATTGGTACTTTTTATTTTAATAGTTTAGAAGTATTACTTTAATTTAGGTATATTTATTTACTATAGAGTATTATTTCCTTTTAAATGCAAGAGTGATTTCTTTTGAATGTAGAGTGATTTACTTTCAAAGTAAAGAGTGATTGTTTTTAAATGCAAGTGTGACATTCCTTTTCAAAATCAAGTGTGACTTTTTTTTAATACAAGTGTGTTTCATTTACATGCAAGAGTTATTTTAATTTAATATAAGTAGGTTTTTTTTATGCAAGAGTGTGTTTTTAAATTAATTTAAGTTTTTTAAGTCATCTTATATTAAGAATTTGTCAGGAGTTGTTTAAGTGACAATAAACAATAATCTTAGATTCTATATTATCACACTATCCAATCTAGCCAAGCAAGTCAAATGAGGAAATCATATATCTTATGTCAAATGCTTAAGTTATATATTTTGATGGTGTGAATGTAATCGGAGATTTTAAATTAACAAAAAAATTAGATTTATTTATTTATAAAATAAAGATAGAGTTTTATTTACTATTTTTAGGATTTATAAATCACAATAGAAGTAAAACACCATAAATAGTAAAATGTACAAATCTAACATCAAATGGTATCATTACATACAGTCATCAGATATTTCCCTTACTGAAAATGGCACCAATCCATTGATTGGTTAAATGATAGGTATAATGACATCCTTTTTTTTGGCATCATTATTGGGGCCACATTCATCAATAAGTCTTAGTGAGATCCTATATTAGAGTTATACATATAAATTAAAAAACATTCATAAAATTCAAAAACACAAAAACAATTAAGGAATCTTTAGTTTTATAAACCACCCAAGATATTATCAAGGATGGTTCATATCTAAGGGATCCAAAATAAATAAAAAATAAGAAAGGGTAAAATAATTGATGTAAGGATTAGGAAGTGAAATAAAATCACTTAAAATCCATTTTTCTAATTTCTCTCTTGAATAAGTTTCATCATCACAAATAGATCCTACAATAAGAATCCTATTCAAAACATCTTATCCTATAGGGAGAATTTATCTTAAAAATCCTCCTCCTAGAATAGTTGGATTTGATCCACAATCTCTAAAAGAAGAAGACCTTATAAAAAAATATGATCATGAGATATACCATTGGTTGAGCACCTAAGAAGTGAATTTATATTGGATTGATAACCAAAGTTGTGAAGAAAATATGGGAGATGAACATGCACATGTAGAAAACCCTAACCGACAACCCCAATAGGATAGATCTATCTCCTATCCAATCAACATAGGTCCTAATGATATAAATTCCATGAAAAATATTTCACCTTCTATTTTACCTACTTTCAAAGGTAAATCTTTAGAGGATATAGTTCAAATCCTCTTTGAGTTCTAGGTTCTCTACCAAACATACGGTTATATTATAGATAATCAAAAGATGAAATTATTCTCAACTATACTCAATGATGTAGCCATGAGATGGTTCATGGCCTTGAGGGTAATTCTATAACCACTTGGGATGAAATGGAAACTACATTTATAGATAAATATTAGGATTATTGTAGAGTTAGATAATGGAAGGAAGACTTTTTCAATATCAAACAAAATGAAGATGAAACCTTAGAAGATTACCTTGATAGGTTTGTATTTACCCATAAAAGGAGTAGTTATAAACTCACTAAGGATGTTGTAAAAATATTCTTTATTAAACGGTTAGATGATGATGCATGTGATTATTTGAACCTAATGGGAAAATATAACATTGACAAATTAACCTTTCATCAAATTTCAACATTATGTACTAACTACTCTAGAGCAAGACCTATAATAAGGAAATCAAGTTAGGAAAAACACTTAAAGATGGTTAGTTAATAGAAGAATTTATGAATTTGAAGATATAAATTTTAGTAAAATTGACATCTACTTTAGATGGACTCAAATAAAAATCCAATACTACCAATAGTAAATAATTGTCAATCTATTTTCCTAGATGCAAACTTAAACATGGGGTAAAAGATTGCCCTTTAGAAAAAATAGACGTATGAAATATTTGTGATCTAGACCATGACACCAAAAATTAAAAAAACATTTATAATATAAGAAACCAAGTGAAAAAATAAGTACATACATTTGATGAAGCAAGATTTATTCAAAGATAAGGAAACCAGTACTCCTAGCCTCAAAATTAGTTTGGTCCAAGATTTTCTCCCAATCCATGGATGACACCATTGGTTGGACAAGTCACACCATTAATGTGGGGAAAAATATAACCAAAACCATGGGGTACTCAAGTATGGATGCCATGAATGTAGGGAATGCCTCAAAATCAACCTTGGGCATAATAATAAAATCAACAACCACATTAGGTACAACAACCACCACCTCAATGGTCAAATCAACAATATCAACCACAAAGAATATTTCCTCCATAATAGGCCTTATTTCCTTCAAAACCTTAGCCACTACCAATTGACCAAAAAATTAACCAACCGTAGTTACATACCCAACTAGTGGAAAATCCAAAGGATAGGAAAAATACACCTCTATATGGAGTTGATCAAGAAAGTAATATTGCAAGTGTTTTAGTTGAATGTAATAATATTCAAATTAATTTAAGGAATTCAGTAGTATATATTTCCATTACCATAACTAAAATTCCTAATGATGAAAACAATATTAAGCCACATACATTTCAATAACTAGTAAAAGAAAATGTAGAAACCACAACCATACCAAACTCAATTCAAGATCCCCCTCATATTCCATTTCCTAAAATACTTAAGGAAGAGAAACCTAGGGAAGATTATAAATTGATGCATAGATTAAAATACATGAAGATAGAAATTCCATTTTTAAGATCCATTAAGACATTCCTGATATGAATCAGATAATTAAAGTATTATGAATCAAAGCACCAAGAAGAAAGAAGTAATATCCCAAAATAATTTAAGTAACTAGAAAAAGTGTTGATTTACTAGTAAGAAACATACCCATTCCAAAATATGGAGCTCATGTCAGTATTTTGATGACTATGAAAATTGGAAACAAGTCCATTTAAAATGTGCTTATAGATCTAAGTATTTCTATAAACATAGTCATTTTCAACATAATAGAGTCTTTATATATCATAGGGCTTCAACCTACTACAATAATCTTGAAAATGGTAGATTAATCCACTAATACCCTTGAAGAAACCATAGAGAATGTAATAGTAACCATAAAATCCTAGGAATACCCTATTGATTTCATGATCCTTCAACCTAAACCAAAGAGGGTAGGTTATCCATTCATTCCTGGTAGTCCTTGGTTAACTATAGTTGTAGTAAGAATTGACTATATATATACAAATATAACCATTTATAATTGAATTCATGTTGAACAAATATCTCTCTATCCATTTTTTAGGCCTTTAATGGGTCTTTTTGAAAAAATATGGGTTGATCAACTTGAACAAAACTAAACTAGTGTGTCTTCCTTAGCCATGGTTACCATCAAAGAGTATACCCAATAGTTTGAGGAATAAATAATATAAAATTTAGACCAAGAGAGCCTAGCTTTAAAGTTTGATAGTTTTTCTTTGAAGTCTGACATTTTTAATTTAAAGTCCAATAGTTTTGTTCTAAATTCTAATAGTTTTGCTCTAAATATTGATAATATTTCTCTAAAGTCTGAAAGTTTAGCTCTAAAGACTAGTAGTTTAGCTTTGAGACTAGTATCTTAGCTCTGAAGACTAGTGGCTTAGCTCTGAATAATGATAGATATTCTCTAAAGATGAAAAATAATGAATAGGAATAATCCAACTCCATTATTGAAAATAAAAACAATGTCATAAGATAACCAAACATGTTTTAGTTTAAGGTAAAAATAGGTTTTGAAGGGCCCCAAAACCCTAAAACAAAGGAATAAGGATATAACAATAACATCCATAGGTGAAACAAACCTAACACCTACTACTAAGCAGTATCAAAATAGGTTTTACAGGGACCTGAAACCACAATTCAAGATCATCAAAAGACAAGTTATCTAGTCCATAATACATTGCAAAGTTGGTTAACTGACTAAAGAAAAGAAAATTATTTGATGTTTTGGTATAACACATAATTTTTTTTTGCCTCATATTAAAGTGACATGAAAGGAATAAATCCCAATTTCTATACACATCAAATCTACACCAAAGATGTTAGATCAGTCAGACAACCACAATAGAGGATTAACCCATGTTTGAAAGAAATTGTTAAGAATGGAATAGAAAAAAATATTGGAATTTGGTTTTATCTATCCTATATTTGATATCCAATGGTTTCACCTTTGGTTATTGTGCCTAAAAATAATGATAAATTGAGAGTTTGTGTAGACTACATAGAACTAAACAAAGCCACCATGAGAGACTATTTCCCCTTGCCTTTTATTGATCATGTTTTGGATAATTTGGAAGTAAAAATAGTATTTTTCTTTCTTAGATAGAATTATTAGATACAAATAAATTAGAATAACACCTAAATATCAAGACAAAACAAAATTCACCTGACTCTAGGGAACATATGCTTATATAATCCTTCCTTTTGGATTATGTAATGCACTCACTATATTTCAAAAAGAAATGTTAATAATATTTTACTATGTTACAAATAACTAAGTGGAAGTGTATATTGATGATTTCACTATCCATGGTACCATGTTTGATTAAGCTTTGAACAACTTGGATAAAGTGCTTAATAGATGTAAAGATCACCAAGTATCTTTATTTCATGAGAAATTCACCATAATGGTTGATGAAGGGATCATCTTAGGAAATCATATCTATTTATAAGGGATAAAAATAGATCCTAAAAAACACAAATTGATGTTAAAATTTTTCTTGGTCATGTAGGATATTACAGAAGATTCATTGAATACTTCAACAAGATATTTTCTCCTATGTTTTTTTTTAGCTAAAGATAGTGAATTTGTATGGATTGATAAATGTCAAGAAACCTTTCTAACATTAAAGAATAAACTTATGACTTCTCCAATCTTGAAAGGACCTAATTGGGAATATATTTTTCATATATATATATATATATTGATGCTTTCAATATTGCATTAGGAGTAGTCTTAGGTTAAAGATATGACGATGGAAAGATGTATTCCATTTATTATATCAGCAAGAATCTTACTCACACATAAAATAATTGCACTACCATAGAAAAATAATTTCTTATTGTTGTCTATACTATAAACAAGTTTAGGAATTACATTATTGGTTATCAAAATTTCATCTATACAGACCATTAAAAAATTAAGTAATTAATGAATAAACTAGTAGTACGTAGGAGAATAATTAGATGGATACTATTGTTACAAGAATTTGACATTATTATATTATAAAAACTAAGGAAGTATAATGTTGTTTCTGACTTTTTATGTAGATCGATCACTATAGGGGAAGATGAACTTATGGGGGACTCTTTTCTAGATGAATAATTATTTTACATATCCACATCCTCCCCATGGTTTGAATACATGAAAAATTATTTGGAAATAGGGAATCTTCCTCGTTATTTTACCTCTAAATAGATAAAATATTTGGTTAGAGCTAGTTCTCATTTCAAATGGTTTAAAGTCATGTTGTTTAAAATTGGACTTGATCATATACTTTACAAGTGTGTCAAATAAGATGAGGCATATGACATCATCAAAATGTGCAATAGTAAAATAGGATGACATTATTCATCAAAAATAACCATTCATAATATCCTTGGTGTAGGTTATTACTAGCCATCTTTTAACAAATATGTTAAAAGGTATGTATGGTAATGTGATCCTTACCAAAGGATGGGTAAGCATACTATGTACTTTGAAATGCCTCTTCATCCTCAAATACATTTAGAACCATTTAAAAAATAATGTTTAGAATTTTTTGGACCAATCAACCCACCATCCCAAGGAAAGGAATATTTATTAGTTTGTACTAATTATGTTACTATGTGGACTAAAGTACAGGCACTCTCATTTGCTAAGGAAAAAATGATTACTAATTTTCTATACCATAAGATCATTCTAAGATTTGGATCTCCTAGATATATTATTTCATATTAAGGACCCCAATTCATGTCCAATATGATCAAATATTTCATAGAGCTTTACCAAATCAATCATATAAAATCTTCTCCATATCATCCTGAATCTAATGGGCAAGGAGAAGTCACCAATCAAAATTTGGAAAACATACTGACTAAATTATGAACAATAGAAGAAAATATTAGGTAGAAAAAGTACCTAAAGCAGTTTGAGCATACATTACAACATGGAATAAAAATACAAGATTCTATCTATATGAACTTGTGTATGGAAATAAACCTTTTCTATATCAATAGAATTTGAATTGTAGACATTAAAGACAACACCTGATATGGGAACTGATCTTGATGAAGCACAAAAATAAATAATAATGTAACTAAATAAGCTAGATGAATTAAGAATGGATGTAATCACTCAAACCAACATGATCCAAAATTAGACTAATTAGTGGCATGATACTCATATCAGATAAAAATAGTTTTAAGGAGATTGGGCACTTCTATTTGATTATAAATTCCAAAATTTCAAGGGTAATCTATGGACAAGATGGTTGGGACTATACCTAATCAAAATCATTTTCATTAATGGCTATGTCTAGATTTAACTAATTGATGGTGATAAAAGAAAACTTTTGTTCAATGGTCATAGGCTTAAGATGTACAAAATACCTCTCAATGAGGAAGAGTTTATTGAACATAATCAATACCAATTTGACTTTATGGAATAACCTATTTATTCCACTAAATCCAAATTATATTTACAAAAGATGTCTAATAGGAAAAGAGTGTTGAAAACAATCAAATAACAATTATTCTCCCTTTAAAATTCAAAAAAATATAAAATATAAAAATACTCAAAAGTGAAAACTAGTAAATGGCACTTTTTAGAATAAAAAATTCTGCAATAAAATAAACATTGTTGTTAATTAACTTATCTTCTCAGACTTGTTTACAACTATAGGACACATGGAAAACTCTAAGAGATAGGAATGTATTCATAAAATAAGGTATAGTTCTATTTATTTCCCAAAGGATTAGTTATTTTTTTATTTTATGTCATATCATTAAATAATCAACACTTTTCAAATGGATAAGTTTTGGTGATGTCACCTGGGTATGATGAGTCAGTAGCATCATTTTGTATTCCTAGATTTTATGTGATCGTTTATTCAAAAGACATTTTCCAATAAAATTGATGAGATGTCATTGTAATGGACATTTTCAACAAATTATTTGATGTGATGCATAATTCATTGAGAATATTGTCTCAAGTGCTACCAATTATGGTTTTTACACCACATCATTAAAAATGACGAGATAAAACACTTTATCATTATATATCACATGCTTTAAAGTGATAACTATAATTTCTACCATAATTCTTGTAATAATATCATAATATACACTAATTTACTATTAAATATTGTATTATTATTTCTATCCATTATTGCATCATATCCCTAACCTCTTGCCTTCCCTATTTCCTATGTAATTATGAGATATATTTTTTCATAGTGTAATAAGGTTTTCAATCAAATAGTGTTATCTCCAAAGATGGGTGGTAGAAAGAAGAATAGAAAACTAAAATCCTTAGATGCATTATTGTAGGATGAGGCAACTATATACATCTTTAAATCAACTAGGTGGTTAAATTTCTTGAAAATGTTTTAGGGTTTTCATGAAGAGATTATATAAGAATTCTTTGATAATTTTGATGAAGACCATTCTATTATCAAAGGTAAAAACATTCTAGTGAATCCATATATGATCATTTCAGTCTCCAAGACTCCTAAGTGTGTAGTTCTTATTGATAAGATAAATTTTTTTGACCTAATTCACATGTTCACTAAAGGAAATGAGCCCTACCCTAGATTGGTCATGTCCCCATAAGGAATGGCTAGGATAAAAATGAGATATATCCTTCCTCAAACATAATGGAATGTTGTATTTTGGATTATGAAATACCTTACTTATGGTGGTTAATTTATAGTAGTTGGCAAAGATTCCATATGACTTCTTCTTCACCTAAGGAAAGGAGCTTCCTAAAAAGAATATAAGGTATATATTCAATTTTTCCTTCATAATTCCCTAATCAATGTTGATCAAAAATTTATAAGAGGTACCATGTCCATCTGACACCATGGATTGGTTACCCTCATCTATTATCATTATTTTTTAAGTAAACCTAGGGGTGAAAAGGCCTGATCATCCATCCTATGAAAATTTTCTCAAATTTCTATCAAGAAAACACCACACCCTACCTCTAATCCTTCTATCATAGTATAGATTAAATAAGTCCCATATTTTTTTCCATCATATTTAAAGATGTTGCATTGAGGATCAAAAAGACAAATGAGAATTTCCTTAGATATCACTAATCCTCTAGTTAAGCTTTGATGCAATCATTGACTTATTATACAAGAAGAAAATATGTATAGGCCATTGAGACTTTGGGAAGCTTAAGATATCCCATTGACATTATAGATGATGAACCAATTTCTAAATAAGAACCCCATGAACAAGATATTATATTTGAAAAATAAATACTTATAGTAAAATTTGTGACTCAAGAATCAAAACAACCTTTACCTTTTACCACTGATAAGGGTAAAGTTCCCTAAATAGAAGAAGGCCCACATTTCACTCATCCTATTGATTGCAAAGAAGAATTATATCATGTCATGGCTCTATCTCAGCATGAATAAATAATCTAAGAAAAATAAGAAGAATTAGATTTTATTCATTCAAACATGCAAGGTAAGAACCTACTTATTTCTAATTTGGTACATAGATGTGAATCTATCACTAGAGATAGAGAATAATAGATAATTATTACAAGAATAAAATATGAACAAACAAGAGTACATAATTTGATGTTTTCACAAACTTAGGAAATGAGTACTTTATAGAATTCTTTTGTTATTAAGGATACCTAAATTACTGATTTACAAAATACTACTGTTGATAAAAATAATCAGATTAATAATCTAAGACAAACTATTTTTGATATAAATGCATTGATTATTTAATAGACTAATAGAATAGGAGAACTAACCACTTAGATTACTAAGTTATAATCCTCTATACAAGAAATGTAGAGAGAAACAAGAGAAATAGTAGTCCAAATTAAGGGACTTAAAAGATTTATTCCCTCATTTCTCATTCCACTCCATGAAATTATCTTAGTCTGAAACAGAAATACGAATAAAATTTAGAAGTTGAAGGAAGAAAGTGCTAAGCTTAAATAGGAATCTTAGAAGTAATTGGTAGAATCTCAACAATAATTGTAAAAATATCAAGCCTCCATTTAGTACATTTGCACAATTTTTGAGAAATTATTAACATGTCATCAACCTTCCTCTATTTATGTTCTTTTTCTCCATGATAAATTTTCCAAGTGGTAGATTCAATTAATTTCCCTTGGTTTTCCACATAGTATTGAAGATGAGCACATGTTTATGGACATTTTTTTTTATTTTGAAGAAATTAAAGATGTAATTTGTGAGTTTTATAATTTTAACATGTTATTAGGTTATAAATTTGGTTTTATAATAAATCTATTTGTTTGGGAGACACACTGACATGCCTTCTTCTCTATATTGAGAAACTAGTCAGCATGGAAGCAAGCCAACAATAAATTTATATAATTACAAAGCACCACCAAGCTATATATGAGACCAAAATTCCTAGAAGAAAGGAAACTTATTGCTTATTTTCAACTAATAAATACCTCATCAAACTCTCAAACAAAAATTATTTCCAAAAGTGCTTGTTTTTTGTGCTATAGGTGGCATAGGCATGTGTTTTTCCATTTTATCTCTCATTAGTGGGTTTAAAAATATAAAACCACATGGAAAAATTTAGAGACATCAAAAAATATCTCCACTTTAATTTTCATTAGGTTTTGTTTAGTTAAACTCAATATATGCGCTTTTGATAACCACCTATAGGTAATATTATGCATAGTCAACATGCTTACTAGTTCTCTTGAAATTTTACCCAATTGGTAATATAATAAGGTATATAAATATTTTAGGTGTTTAAAATTTTATTAGTCCAATACACAACTTATTTCATCCTCAAGGATGCCAAGACGTCAAAACCTTGCATGCCACCTTCAAGAATAATGATCCACAACTATTTTTTGCTATTATGGATGCTAATACATGCCACTGGTGATGGAGGATAATGTGAGAGGATTATTTAGGTATTGAAGGATATCAAACAACCATTCATTTTCATTAATTATCTTGTAACTTGCTATAACAAGAAAAACATTCTACCTATGGGGTTTTAAGAGGGTTTTGGGTTGCTAACTTATTAATAGTTATTCATAAATTTAAGCTTACATATCCAAAAAATAATTATTATAATTTAAATGGGATAATATTCCTTATAAACCTCTAAGATCACTAGTTCCAACTATTCTTCCTCTTCATGAAATGCACATCTGAAAATGGCCTTTGCAAGTTTGTAAAGGGGTTGATAGAGGAACTAAGAAAATATTTTACATTATTTTGACCTAAAAATATTACCACAAGCTTTATATAACTCTAAAAACCCTTGGGATACTTTTAATAATAAATTTATAACTTGAAATATTCTCTTCCATGTTAAAAAAATGCTTTAGAAGCTCTTGACAAGTGTATTTATGCATTATTCTTTAGTTTCTCGATATTTTGAGTGTCCCACCACCCATTTCATGTTTATATAACTTGTATGAACATATTATAGGGATAAATAACTTTGAAAAATATTATACATGCATTAGAGGTCTATAAATAAACTTAATTCTTCTTATTTGCAAAGGTAAACATTACCTTAATATCTTCAAAACTACCTTGACATTTACTAAACATGAAATAATAATATTTTCACATTCATATGTCATGTATCTATAAGTCTTCATCCACCATAATATATTATATCACCTTGGATTTCAATACACTAGCATCTTACCATCATGGGTCAACATACCTCAATCTTGGAAATTAACCTTAACATTTTCAAACTTACCTTAATCTCTCCAAAACTCAAATAAGACCTCCATGAAGGAGAAAATGATAAGACTAATGGAATGAATCACTATTATTTATCATTAAATATACCTTAATATGATAATAAATTGACAATACATCCTTTCAATTACCAAGTTTGACCAATAGACCAAGATCATGACTCTATAAAATCTACTAACAAGTTATAAGATTAATCTTCCATTTTATCTTTTAAAATCCTTATAATACATGGCCATGAACCATAAAATTAGTGATAATAATGATATCATACATCATGGGGTTATTCTTATACTTTTCCAACATTGTGAATCCATACATGGGAAGCCTATCCCCCAAGCTGAAGATACCCTACATAAAGACATGTTGGATGAAAACCCTTTCAAAGATGAATCTAGTCTTCTAGAGAAAGAGGAAGGGTCCCCCACTCCCATCTTCCCCAAACCAATTTCATCCATATCTAGCTTTGACAAGTACCCTTTAAAAATATAGACTAAGTTTCCCCTACCTCTACAAGTAAAAGTCCTATAACAATTTTCATATCCAAGAAAGAGGATGATCGCTATAAGAACATGGAAATTTGTAGCCTAGCAAATATGGACAAGTACCACAAGAAAAAACTAGTTGTTTTCTTGGATAAATTGGAGGGTATAGGGAGGGTCGTGGCCTTCCTAATCAATGATTAAAATGAACTAAAAGTCAAAATAGTAATGTTTAAGAAGGAATTGGACAAATATAAGGAAAATAACTCCCCTTTGTTGGAGAAAGACATCATTACTAAGATATAATAGGAGGATATTGAAGACACCTAACCTACTCTAAAATTCAAAAGGACTATATGAATCCCTTAGGAGAAATCTAAATTGATCCCCTGAAAGGTCCTTGAAAATGTACATGAGGTATAATTAATTAAGAATTGTTGTTGGAGAATATTAAGGAGATAGAACAAGTTACATCATAAGATAAGTCCAACTCTAAGGAGTTTTAATTTTATGTTTAGGGTTCTATTTGATATATTTTTTTTCTTAATTTTTATCCTCTAGATATTTTGATTCAAATTATTTGAAGTTATTTTACTTCACAACCTATGGGGATTTATTTTTTTAATGTGGGTCTTAGTCTGTTAGACTTGTGGTTGTTGGAGCCTTGTAAAACCAACATAATTTACCCCATCTAGTAAAAAATATATCATCATGTGTTGGTGAAATTTAATGTGTATCTTCACTAGATATGAGTGGAATTCATATGTTATCATTATTTAATGGGGTCAATGGTATACGAAATAACAACAATGTTTTCCTTTGGTATATTATGACATATAATAGGAGAATGGTTAGAGATATTTGAATTATTTATATTTTGAATGAAATCAATATCTCAAGATTCAAATGTAAAAGAAGGTGACAAAATATTATCATCTAATTTAGTTTGTAAATATATAAAATGTGTAAAAGTGTTTACACTTGATTTTTTGAATTAAATTGGAAAAGGTGAAGAAGATGCATTTGATCTATGCTCATTATCACTTTCATTTTCATGTTCATAATAATCATCATATTCATATTTACTACAATAATCATCATTATTTAAAATTAAATCATCATCATTATCATGTTCTAGTGTAAAATTTTAAAAATTAATCCATTCATTTATATAATTATACAAAATAGTTTAAAAATAGGTCAACTGGGTGAGAGGGAAGAGGTCCCTAGAAGTGATTTTAAACATACCACAAAAGGGAATGTAAAAGATGAAAAATATAAAAAAAATGGGTAGAAGATAATCCAAAATAAATATATTTTAAAATATGCTATATATTCATCCCAAAGTATAGAAAAATAAAAAATTGACTTGAAACCCTAAGGGCTAATATTTGGATGTGTGAGGACCTATTATGTAGATCTAGGTTTTTAAGGGTTTTTAGACATTTTTTTAGAATATTTAATAAATTAAAACGTTAATAAAGGACTAATATGGATCTTTTAGGATGTGTAAAAAAAGGAATAAAATATAGTAGCTTAGATCCATTCCATCCATCATACATAATTATCTTAGGTATATACATGTTAATTAGGTGGTTATTGTCAAGAACCTTACATATGAACATCCTTTATGTATTTTATAGATAGTTACATAATAGACACTAATTACCACTTTAAACACACATTCTATTATCATACCTTGATATTAGTTGAGCCACTAGTGTAGGTGAGGTCTAGTCTTATAACATTACCATGTACACATCCTCTTCCATGGATACCTTTATTAGAGAGAACCCTACATTAGATACATGTTGTGTATTCTAGATATCTTCTCTCTAACCCATTACCATCTAGATCAATGTTATATTATAGAACACACAATAGTCATAAATTCTTCTACTAGATGGGTCCCTAAGAACCCCATAGTTCACATACATATCCAATTAGCTCCATATATTCATATCCCTACTCCATAGGTATTTTCAGCTACACATTACTCAATACATCTATTTCATAGATATTAGATACCTCCTCACATAGCACATGAAGTCACTCTTCCTTTATTTGATAGTGATTCTCTTGCAAGACTAATTGGTTAGTATGTTCATCTCTAATTGTACATAGTTTATCTTACCTTGATACTTGTATATAGTTTAATTTTAATGTTGTTTATATATAGCTTATACTCAAAAAATATAAAAACATTCAAATATTTGCTAAGAAAACATAAATTTTATATTGTCTGTATTTCCATGTTTACATTACTTATATTTGCTAGGTACTACATATGTGTGTTAACTTTTTATAACTTGGTGTATGTAAATCTTAGGTTGTTAAAGTGTTTGATTATAGTAAATCAGGGCATAATTATGCAATAAATATAGCCCTTTATTTGTATAAAGATTGACATAATTGATTATTCTAAAAATAGAAATGAATCACAAAAGTATGTACTTAGCTAAAAATTGATCGAGATGAATGATATGGAAGTTGAAAACTAACACAAAAGTTAATCAAGGTGTCATTAATAGGGTCCAAGTGTCATAATTGCTCTTAGATAGTAGCATAGTTCCTTGAATAGTATTGAACTATGCTAGTGTCATCTATTTTATGATAGTGTCCTTGTGTATCAATTGATGTGAACTTATGGGGTTAGATATATCTACGTTTTATAGGCCTATTACTATGTGGACAAAACCTAATTCATTTTCTATTAATTTTTTTCACTAATTTTATATGCAAACCATAGATCTCTATGTTGTTATGGTATTTAAGGATCACAAGTAGAAAAAGTGTGATTCTATTTGGGTAGGTTTTATGTCCTTAACACCAAAAATATTGAGATTTTCCTACATACCAATACCTAAAAATGGGATCAAGTTCGATGTAGTCATCCCAATCTAAGTGTTGGTGCAAGTTCAAGTGAATGCTAGTATGAATTCTATCTTGAGTATTTTAAGTGAGGGATGAGACTGTAAATCTATGTAATCTAATCTTGGGATGGTTGTAGTGTTCATGCCTCTAAATGTATTGCAAGTTCCCCTAGTTTTCAAATAACACTTCTCATTTCAAACTTTTGGGAATTTAGAGCATGAGTAGTAGGTTTTATCAACTTATTTCCTATGGTGAAATAGTGGCAGAGCAATGTTTAACTCTTCCAAAAAATTTATATTAATTGATGGTTGGAAACCGCCATGGTCCAAATTTTTTTGTAAGTGTAATTATCTATGCTAATCCTAGTGAATTATGATCAAATTTTAAACTATAAATGAATTATAAATGGACATTTACAATGAAATCTAAACTAAAGAGATCTAATTAAAAAAGAAGCAAAAGAGAAGGGTAAGGTAGAAAGAGAATAAGTGATTGTTAATCTTAGCCTCAAAAATTATCACAAAGTTTCAATTAAAAATCAATATGCATTAAACCAATATATATTGAGAAATAACATAAGAATAGATCTTACTACACACCAAGAAAATGTATAAGGATGATATAAATAAGTATAAGTAAGAACTAAATTTACGTTAAAGATTTGTGACCATACTTCAAATAACATGTGCACATCCTAATTTGGAGCAAATAAAATGAATCAAGTCCAAGATCATTCAACCAATCTAGTGTAGGCAAAAATTAGTAACCCTATAATCAAATATGGAACTCAAAATTCATAAAAACCATTCAAATTTAAGAATCAAGACTAGAAATTGAGAGAAAAACCATGTAATAATTGACAAAACATATTTGGAAAATAGTTTCAAAATTCCTTGATTGTATTAATTACTCAAAGTGTATAAATTTTGCTCAAAATTATCTCCCTCTTTACAAAATGGTAGTACTACCTTTTAGAAGAGGAAAAGGTAATATACCAATCAGTTACAAAATACAAATGTACAAGAAGTAAGTGTAGCTATCCTTTTTATAAAAAGTTATAGAATACACTTGATTTTCTAAAATAGACTGACCTAAAGGCAATACACTAACAAACTAGCATATACCTTTACAAAATAATATTCCTCTTCCAAAATATTAAAAAGCCTTACAAAATAAAATATAATTCAACTAATTAGATGGAAGACCCTACTCTTGAGAACTTCCTTTTTATTATTGGAAGATGTACATAACCATTTGGTGTTTCTCATTGACTATCTCTAAGTCCAAAGTCAATTTTAAGAGACACTCTTCCTCTTTGTCATCTAGCTCATTCAGTTCTATGTCATTTCTAGACATGCCTTATTTTATGCTTTTGGCCTCAATTATTATTTCAATTGCAATGAATATCATGTCTAGGATCCTACTATCATCTCCCCCAAATTGGCCTTGACTTTTACTTTTTATTTCATGAGTTAGCAAATTAGCCCCATATTTTAATTCATCCTCCTTAATGATGTCTAGGATAGTAGCATCTATAGGGTCTTTAATAATTGTCCCAAGGAGTTGTCCATTCCTTTCTATTAGCTCCACATCATCTTTCAAGAGTCTCTCTAGATACTAGGACCATGCACTTAAACATTGGACTTTGTTAACTATAACTCTCATAATTATATTGAAATATCCTAAACTTATTGTTTTGAATCTAGGAATTTGCATTTCAACTTGAATGTTGATTAATCCTATTATTTTCTCCTCTAAATCTTGTCATTGGGCTATTAAACCCTTAGCCACTTTATTCTATTGTGCTAACACACTCTTCCTCATCTTTAGTGTTTTCAATGCATCAAACATGTCATAAATGACTCATCAAAGATTTTGATCATTGCCTTAGGTACTGATAAGATAACTTGTGTCTCTAAATTCTCCTTTTCCTTCTCCAAATTATATATTCTTTGTTTCATACCTCTGATGCCTACTTTGATATAAGCAAATGAGCCTCAATCATTTCTTTAATGTCCTCTACATGGATGGGGTGCTCACCAAGTCTTTGTCTTCCAATTAGGGTTAAGCCTAAAAATGGATAAACCTTTTAAAATGTGAACTCTTTAGTCCCTACCATGGATTTTCTAATTGTCACTCTTCCCAATCCTATAGTCTCAGGGTTGAATTAGACCTTGGTATTTGGTTTTGTATATTTTGTAGGTTTAGGGGCATTTATGTAGGTACTATTTGATGCTCTTAGAGTATCCATATTCTATTTATCTAACCTTACAATAGCTATTATTCTTCTTTCTTATTCCTCCTTCATCAAAGCCCTTATCCATGGCTCGATATCATCATATACATCAATATTGATAGTTTGGGTCAAGGCCCATGAGTGTGAATAGGAGGGGATCTTTTGAATTTTTCCATAAATGAAGCAATCAAGGATGATTGGTTTATGAATGTGATATTCATCATTGAATGTGTTTATTTCACTTTTAGGGTGAGTGAAAGTCAACCTAGGCTTGTTTTTCCTGATTGGGACCATTGCCAATTATCCCTTTCTCTTCCTCAATGGTGTTACTAGGAATAGATCCAAGGTAGGCACTTCCCATTTTTATTTTTCATCCTCCTCTATTTCATCCTAATTTTATTCAACATGTTCCTCCTCTTCATCAAACCCATATGCCTTATCAATGACCTTGAGGGCATCCTTCCCCTGTCTCATCAGGCTACAAGGCAAACATCTAGGAATTCAACTAGAGATGTTGGTTTATCAAGAGGGACTAAGGATGATGGGTTGTCACCAGGTCTCTCTTCCAAAATTTTTTTATTGAGACCTTGTGTAATCTATGCTTGGGGTTGTTGTCCTTCCACTTTTGATTTCTCTTGATGGGGTCTTAAAAGGCTAGGTAGTAAATGGTAGTATAGAGGTCCCATTTAGCATATATCACCTAGGGGATTCTAATCACTAGTTAGTTTGTGTTTAATTCTTAATTATGTCTCTTGAACCTAGCCAAAACCTCCTCAAAATTATTGGCTTTGATATGCAAAGTGTCATAGGGACCAAGTTGATGCTCATAAACTAGTTTTGGCAGTTGTTTGATCTTTAAATGATTGGAGACCTTATCATTAGGGTCCCACTGCCTTAGGCCATCTAGCTAGAATTTGAAGGATTTTCTATGTTTGGAAATAGTGTCTACATGTTTAAAATCTTGTAAAATAGTTCTACCAATTTTAAAATGAAAGGGATGGAGGAGTCATTTCCTTTTCTCTTTACACACTCCATCAATGCCATGAAGAAGTTGATATGCAATTTCTTTCTCTACTAGTTTGTTGGGGATATAGATAGGCAACTTCTAAGGTTAAATCAAAATCCCTCCAATTTTGATCATTATATAATTTGGATACAACCAGATGTCTCCCATTAGTTTCACATACTTCTTGATTAGAGGGCTAATCATGGGCATAGGAATCCTTGTAATGGCTTCTACTAGTGTCGATATTTGAGAATATGTAGTTTGAAATAATTATGGGAGACTATAATTATACCCTTAGGTGACCAATTTTTGATATAACAAATTTGAGTGGAGGCTAGCTTGGCATATAATTGATATGAAATCATGAAGAATTGGTTACTAGTTTTTTTTAATGGTTGTGAATTTTTGTTCTAAATAGATGTTTATCATCTCTCCAATTGGGGGAGTTATCTCTTTCTCTACAATGAAGTAGATATAGGACACCCAAATCTTGTTGACATAAGAGGTTGAAGGGGCTCTATATATTCTATTTAGTAGAGTCATAATTACCCTAATCCCCTCTCTAAGTTAGGCCACTAGGATATTTCTAGCAAGGTCTTAGATCACATGGTTCCCTGGGAGAAACCATGGCCTAAAGAAGGCATCTAAGTCATTATTGCTAGTTCATTCCTTAATAATGAGAAAATCCACTTGGGTTTTATAAAGCTTATAGTAACTCTTGATTGCTAATGGGTAAATTAATGCAATTCTTCTAAAGGTCCTTCCATGAATAATCTAATGTTGTTGAATTTTATGTTATTTAAAAATGGGAGCAAGGATGTCAATATAATGGATTACCCCTAGTTTGGTACCAACATGATGAAGACTATTATTTTGTACTACAACTATGTCATAGTACCTTCTATTCAAGGTGGTAATATTTTGTTCCTCCTTCATGATGGGTTGCATATCTTCAATGGTCCAAAAGCACTTAGACCATTTCTTATTTCCCATGTTTAATGCAATAGTGTCCAGGTCTATGTCTTTAAACACCCTTCCTTAATTATCTATAGATAGATACAACTCTATCTCATCCTTTAGCTATTTTCCATGAGATACCATGGCTTATAAACTTGAAAATTTCTTGCCACTATGTTATAAATGGTCTTTGGGTTAATTATTTCATGTTCAAATTATGGTTAGAGTCTTTTTAGTTGGACTATGATCAATCTGAGCTCAAATTAGGATAATTTATATAATTTTGGGGCTCTCTTAAATATTTAATGGCGATGGATTATTTATAATTTGACTCATATTTGTTTTAGATTTGATTTTGACCTTTGCCTTTATACCTTTACATTTTATAGCACACAAAATATTCATTTTTGTCATTTTGTACTTGTGTGTGCTTATTTGGCATCTATATGTCAACTTTAGTGACATTTTTCATAAACACCTTCAAATTTATTGCCATTGTTATTAAAAATGTGCCTTTTCCTTCACACCATCATATCATCACCTATGGATCAACATGGGATGTTGATCATGATCTAAGTTTTCCCATGTCATTGACCATCTTTGCATCAAGCTTCATGGTTGTGCCACTTGACACTTCAACAGGATTTTTGAGCTCTGTATCCTACATCAGTTAAATATTGAATGTGCATCCACTACATATCAATCCCATAGGATCTTAGAGTTCTATTGAATAGTCATCAGTGATTTCATGCCATTAGATCATTTAGTCCCAATGGAACACAAGTCATTGATCCTAAAAGATGCACAAAATTTAATCAGTATAAGGTTATAGAAATGACTTAAGATAAAGTATTTTAAGTTAAGTTTATTTCATGTTAATAAACATTCCATATACTTAGGTTAAAATATTATATGCTAATTTTTAAAGCATGATATCAAATGACCCCTTGAATGATATAAAACACGTGTCTTTGTCTATGATTTTTTTAAGATGAGCTTGAATTTGATAGCCTCATGGATGTCAAATATAGACTCATAAACATCAAATGACATTCATAAGAACATCAAATTTTATCTCATGAAGTTATTATATTATATGGATCTTAGATTCAATTCACTCCATCTAATTAAGGGGAGCGATGAAGCAAGAGCCATCCAATCAAGATCCAAGTGAGTTCACACTATTGGTTTGGGGTTTTTTTAACATTAATCTTAAAATGTAGGAGCACCATGTGGTGGTTTTGTATGGCTCCCAAGATTTGACCCTATTGACCCCAGGGATGACCCATGGGTTGTTGATCATGATCTAAGTCATCGATATGATGATGCCTATCATCTTTATAGGATTCCTTTTAGCCTTTGATATTTCAACATTGTCTTTTCTCTATTAGATCAACTTTGGGTGAGTTCCCATGAACCATTGATCTTTGATCTAGACACTTGTACATGATTGGTTATTTTGAATAATTGAATTCAAAAACCTAAGTTTTAAACTAAGGTCTCATTGTATTAAAAAAAATAACAAGGCTTTATAATAAAACATAAGATTAATATCATATTTAATATTGGGGCTGATATAACCTTTGGACCTTCCTCATACTATTCAATATTTATTTCTTCTCAAGCACAAAATATTGATCATGATTTATGTGATGACATAGAATTGGCCTAAAGGGTGAAGGATTTATGATCCTTAGGCTAATATTTTTCATTGCCTGATCAAGGGGAGCGATGAAGTGAGAGTTGTTTATTTGCAAATGGCCAGTGTTTAAGTTAGGACTCAGGATGAAACAAGAGCTTAAGCTAAAGTGTTAAGGCTAAGGTCCCATTCATGTTGATAAACATGAATGGGGACTTAACATTAAGACTTCAGGATAAAATAGTAAATAAAGGGACTATTTTAGAGAAAAAAATCAAAAGGACCATAATAATATGAAAGTTAGACATAATTAAAAATAAAGGAAACAAAGGGAGGAAAATAAAAGTGACCAAGTAGGACTTTCATGTTAAGGTTTGGTCATGTTAAGAAATATGACCTAGCCTTAACATGAAAAGTAATTTTAAGTTTAAAGTAATTTGAAATATTCTTGCCAATTAGTTACTGCCAAATTTAAATTTGAAACAAGGGTTTATGTTAGGGTTTTTTGAAGGAGATCTTTTAGAACATGAATTCAGATTAAAATTTTCACAAACCAAAGGCTAGTGATAACTTGAATAGAGTCAATCTATAAACTATAAGCATGATCCATAAATAAGATCTTGGTGAAACCTATAAATTAAATACATAAGGGCCAATCATTAGCAACATTAGGTAACTTTAGAGAATAATATATCTTACATTTTTTAGCGATGGTTTTGGCTCCGGTGACTACGCGCGCAAAGCCACATTTGAAATTAGATGCAGGGTTTCGAGCGACCGGCGAGGCAGTGGCTGCTGTTATGAAGGAGGTTCTTCTTGATAATAGAGGAAGGAACCAGAATACCTGCATAGGGAGTTCTACTGTGGGGATTGAATATTCTATAGCTGTGTGTCTGGCCAACATTCCTGGTTCAGGGCATGGACCAGGGGGGCGAACCTATGCAGATGTGGCAGCCTTCGAAGTAGATTTACATGATGCTCAGCCTCATACAATACTTGTACCTACCTGTGTATCACTTGTAAGTGCTTTAAAACCTATTAGGGTAACTCTAGACCCTGAATTAGCAAAAAATATCTTTCAAGAAGAAAAATGGTTTTCCTCTTGTGCTGCCATCTTCCGTTTCCATGGTTTCTGGCCTTCTTTTGTAGATATATAGAACTTGATTACTAAGAGTTGGCTGCATATCAAAGATGGTCAAATACAACCCTATGCCAGGGGTTTTTTACAGTAATATTTCAAAGCCCTGAAGATAGGAAGTCTATTTTGTGCCACAATATTTTTTCTTGGCAGGGCAGATTTCTCCTAATGGCCAAACCTTGGCACAAGGATTTTAATCCTCTCTCGGAATCCTTTAACAAGATCCCTATATGGGTGTGGCTCCCTTATCTTCCGATACATTTATGGTAGGAGGTGGTTTATAAAACCATTGGAAATGCTATAGGGGAGTTTTTATATGAAGAAGATAGTACTAAGAGCCATCATTCGACTTGTGCACGATTTCTGGCTAACCTGGACATTTCAAAGGGCCTTCCTGAGGCGATTTGCATTGATTCCCCAAGGGGTTCCTGGACACAAATCTTGGATTATGAGGGGATTCCTTTTAGGTGTAGGAAGTGTCACCAGACGGGACATATTGTTGCCTGTTGTGGTGATGGGAAAAACAATCCTAGATGTTCACCTTCTTGGTGGCCTAAGGATTTCTCTAAATATAGCATAAACAAACAACCTTTGGAGACAACAACAGATTTTGAGACCGAGAACGAGGAAAGGTTGCAATCCAATTCGGAAGATGAAGAGGAATCACTAGAGAAACAATCTAATGTAGCCTTTGAGGAGGCTGAAGTTAAAGATATAGCTGAGCCTAAGGAGGAGGTGGTGATCTCTTCCCCTATTTTGGAGGATCTTTCTAAGAGCCAGACTGTGTTAGACTGTCACAAGGAGTTCATACCTTCTGGTGTCCACAGATCAGTGTCTTCTGAGGCATGGGTTGCTGAGGCAGCTAAGGTAGAGGATGGCTAGACAGAAGTTAGAAGAAAGAAGGCTAAGCCTTTGGTCCCTCCTCTTGTAATGAATCTTCGATCATGCAAAAAGAAAAATCTGAATTTAAAAGATTCATCCAAAGTTCCTTTCTGCTGATTGGTTTTTTTGGGGTAGCAAACCGGTCATTTTTCCTTGGTTTGTTGGTTACGGATCTAGAAGATTGCTAATCCTTTTGGTTTTCTTTCAGTTCAGTGTTTTGACAACTATTTTTTTCATGTTCTTATCTGTCGGTAACAGGTCCCTGTAAAACCTGGTCTTGGTTCTTTTTTGTTTTTAGGTTCTTGTGTTAACCTGGCTGTGCTTAAATGTATATCTTTCTTTTTGTTCAGGGTTTTGGGGTCCCTTCAAAACCTATTTTTACCTTAATCTAAAACATTAGGTAACTTTAAATCAAAAACATAAAATAGTAGGTTAGTTTTATCAAAGTGGATGACCTTCAAATTTTGATAATGTTCAAAACATTCCATGTTTTCAGTGATAAGGTTCAAATTATCTCAAGGGTCCCAATTTTTAAAAATGGGGGTATGTTGACCTCAATAAATGGTAAATTCAATGGGGTGCATAGTAAAATGTTATAACCTAAAGACTCTAGTTTAGACAAATAACTAGGTCATCCACTCCACTTGATCAATGCCATTATATAGATTAGTTTATGGTTGAAACAAACCTTACACATGTAGAATTAGGATAAAATATTAAGACATAACCATGTTGTGTGTGTGATTTTATTCTAGTTACTATTTTCCATGGGGTTTAGGGGGCAAATTCTATTTTTCATGTCTTTAATCACTAACACTAACTTGAAGCATGTTTAGATATTCATGAAGAACCATGCTTCTAGTTTAGGGAAGGCCTAGGTATTGATATACTACCATGTAAGCATCCATATCCCTAATAGAGATGCCTTTGGCTATTCTAAAGGTCTTACTAGACTACTGTCCTGACATCCATAGCCCTGATGGAGATTATCATAATCATCTATGCTTGAAAAGCTTTTGATTTTACATTGAATTCTTATTTTTTAGTATTTTTAGGTCTTTTATGATTTTATCAAGGTTGGGAACCAAGGTAGATAGTTTTAAATATTTATTCAAGTGTTTTATCTTCCAAAAATCACCTATAGTTACAACCATTATTTAAAGTAAGGATGTTGGTTAAGTTCAAGTATGTCTATGTTTAATAGATTAAGATTTCATTCGATAAGTGAAAATCTTCTTAAAACCAAATTGAGGTGAAGACAATGTTTAAGATCTTATGAAAAAATTGGTTTCTTCCATTGGTCTTTACTATTTTCTTCAAATCACATCATTAGGATCACATTTCAGACCCACGGTCAGCATATGTATAAGTTTCATACCCACATTCTAGAACTTTGGAGTTTCAAGAAAACTAAATAATCTTTGAGATGCTAATTGTCAAAAAGGACTTATTGGAAGTAAGGATCAAGTCAAAAAAATAAAACACACAACAAAATTATGAAATCAATAAATAAAATGAAAATAAATAGATGAATACACATTCATGTACAAATAAGGGATAGGAAGGAAAGAAATAAAATAAATAAACTAGCCTACCTACACTAAGTATAACCATTTGACTGATTTACTCCATAAATACCTCAAGGGGAATAGTAGTGAAGTAATTCTTGAGGTATTGACCATTGGTGGGTAGTGTGAACTCTGCTCCTTATAAGTCTTTGAGTCTAAGGTGTTGTCTCCTAGTGTGTCTAAAATATAATAGGGGCCAATCCATAGAGGCATGAAATTGTCATGTTTGACTTTAGGCTCAAATGATTTATCCCAAAGGAGAACTAAATCCCCTTGTTTGAACACCTTGATATTTGATCTCTTATCAAACCACCTCTTTACCATGGTTTGATGTTTGCTAAAATTATCAAAGGCTTCCTCCTATGCATCTTCTATTTGGCTGATGTCTAACAATCTTTGAATTTGCAATCTCTTGGCCTTATTTCATATATTATTTCATGAATTTGTACATAGTCACCTTTAGAGAGATAGGGAATATAGGGTCTTAGCCATACACCAAAAAATAATGGTGACGCTTTTAAGGATTTATTGATCCTTATCCTATCTAACCATAGGGTATAATTAAGAATCTTATGCCAAGTTGTGGGTTTATCTAAAACAAAATTCTTGATTACTTTCATTAATTTATTATTGGTAGACTCAGACACTCCACTTCATTGAGGTTAATGGTTGGATTAAAAATTAAGATAAATTACATTATCATACACCAGTTATATCATCTCTATGCATATAAATTTAGATCCATTATCACACACCAAAGAGACAAGAGTTACAAATATGGTACATATGTTCCCCTTCAAGAAATTCATCACTTATTTAGTCTTGAATTTTTTCATGGCTATATATTTAGTCCAACTTATGCAATAATCTATGGCATTCAAGATATACTTGTGACATTTTAAAGAATTGGGGATTACTACCCCTACAAATTCTAGCCCCTATTGTGTAAAAGGTTTATCAACCATGATTGGTTATAAAGGCATTACTATTTTAGGATCTTTGGTGATAAATATTTTGCATGAGTGACATTCCCCTATGTGCTTATCAACATCTTTAAAAATAATTGGCCAATAGTAACTATCTCAAAGTATCTTGTGGGATTTAGTCTTCATAGATGGGTTCCCATTACCAAACTTCTCATGGAAGGTGTTCATGATTTGGGTAGATTCTTCTCTTGAGAGACATCTTAGGTATACCCCTTCAAAGTTCTTTCTATATAAAACCATATTTTTTATTAGATAATGTCTTTCCTTGAGCCTAAGGATCCTATTTTTCTCCCTAGTTAGTCTTATAAGATAATTAATATTAATTATTAAATTAATGATGGAATCATACAACTCACTAGCTTTAAATCTTTTCTAATCAACTTGCATAATACTTCGCTTAGGGATGGTATTAGCAATCATTTGAATCAGACCTTGGCATCTTACTAGTTTTGTAGTTTTCATTTATATGTTATATTCTTGAGAAACTAACATCCATTTACCTTTAAGTTCTCCAAGTTCATTCTAATTCAATATAATCTTTTTGTTAGGGTTAGGTATAATATCATGCACCTTATTTCTAAGGATATAGTTCCTAAATTTATTTATTTCCTTAAATAATGCATATTCTTGTTTATCAACCAATGAATAATTCAATTCAACATTCTTAAAGTTAGTACTCATGAAAGTTATTAGGTGATCATACCAATTAATATTTTGAGTTAAAACTATAGACAGAATATGGTTAGATGTAGAGGCATAGAGATAAAATTATTTTGAAAATTCAAGACCCATCAAGACTAGAGCTTGGCTAATTGCTTATTTGATGATATTGAATGCCTTCTTGGATTCTTCATTCCAAGTGACATAAGAATCATTATTTAGCATATCATTCAATGGTTTAACAATTTTTGAAAGACCAAACATGAATTTTATTACAAAATTTATTTTTCCAAAGAATGATTTTAACTCTTTTCTACTATTTGGAGGCTCTATCTTCAATATAATTTCCACCCTTTCAATATATATGGAGATCCCATCCTTCATTATGAAATTTCCCAATAATTTGCCTTCAGTAACATAAAATGTGTTTTTATTGGGGTTGAGGGAGTTTCCATACCTTCTGCACCTCTAAAATACTTGATGTAAATGCATAAAGTAATCTTCCCCATTTGTTCAAAAAATTGTTAGATAATCCATGTTTATAATGATACACTTACCAATCAGACCATGAAAGGCATGGTCCATCACCCTTTTAAAAGTATCTCCCACATTTATTAATCTAACAAGCATTTATTTTTAGGTAAAGGTTCCCCATTTAGTTGTGAAAGTTGTCTTCATTTTATCTTCTTTGTCAACCAATACCTTGTTGTAGCTTGAAAAACCATCAAGAAAAGACATCATGGATGATCTTGAAATAATTTATATTACCTGGTCAAGAGAGGGAAGAGGATAATTATCTTTTCTAGATGATTTATTAAAATTTCTAAATTCAATTCATAGCCTAATCTCACCATTCTTATTTTTGATTGGCACCAAATTATCCACCTAGGTAGAATGCCTGATGGGAAACACAATTTTAGCATCTAGCAATCTCTTGAACTCTTTGAAGATCATTGGTTTTAAGATAAGGCTCATAAACCTTTGATTTTGCATGAAGGGTTTACAAATTTCATTGAGTATATTATTGGTGATCACTCTTGGATGAAATATCTTTAAGTCATCATAAGACCAAGTTATGACATCTTTATACTTCATTAACATCACTATAGCTCTTTCATTTTTAGCACTAGTGCAAGCTTTTCTAACATTGGCTAGCTGAGGTTGATCTTTAGGGCTAAGATCAATTGCATTTTAATATTTACCATTTACCCTAGGAACATTAGGGGTCTCAGCTAGTTTGTCTTGATCAAATAATCTCTCTAAGGAAATCATGGCTTTGGGAATCTTATTTTCATCTAGTTAAATGACTTTGCCATTAAACTTGCCTTCTCTACAAGTACTTTCATCAACTTCATCAATGACATGAGATTAAAATGATCTTAAATTTTTCAAGAAATCTAATATCTATTGATCATCAATAAATACTTGAAAATGATGCAAATTATAAAAAACCCAAGGGCAAGGTATCATGTCAATGCTAAAGTTGGGTGAGTCTTGGTTAGGCATGGAGTTGGGTGTAGTAAAAGCTAGTTCATCAGTTGATTTTTTATCCTCTTTATGGATGGAGAAAATGTTAAAGGAATTAAAAGACTCAATTAGATACTAAACCTTAAATTTATAACTCTTAAGGTACGAAAATTTGCATTGATATTTGCTTCTCACTTGGTTGACTACTAGTTCTGAGTCACCATAGACTAGTAGTTCTTTGACCTTGTTTTTTATGGGAAATTTCAAGCCTAGGATGAGGGACTCATATTATAAAAGTTTATTGGTGAAAGGAAATTAGAGTTTAAAGGAATCATGGTATATCTCACCAACAAGGTCAGTTAGAATAATTCCTACTCCAGATCCAACTTTACACTTAGCCCTATCAAATTGCAACTTCTATAATCTAGGAACAACATGAGAAGTCTTAGGATCACACACCTTATTATTTTATAGGGTAAAAACCCCTAATATAAATCAATTATTTGTACCCTTTAATTCACATCATTGTACTCAGTGATCATGTGCTTCATTCTTATCTCCATTTCAATTCTTATCTAGTCTGGAACTCCTTTATAAGGTAGCCATAAATGTGAAAAATATATGGACATGTAGACATTTAGATATTTGGTCCATTACTTACATAAAAATATTCCATAAGCACCAATAATTTGAACAAATAGGATATCAATAAACTACTATACTCTAGGATTAGAGGCCAATTACATATGGACATTTAATAATTTTCCAATCATCTTGACTCTATATTTATCTTATTAAGTAACAACTCTATTAGACATAATATGTGTCAAGCCAAGTTGTTTTCAAATACCTAATGGCATAATATTTTTGGATGTACTAGAATCTAATAAACAATTGTGCAAATTCTTACCAAACATTGAGTATGAGTAGGAAAAGAGGAGATCCTGCTTTACCTTTATGCATTGTCACATTACCATTATCAACTTTAGGTGGTTTGTTAGATTTATTTGATAATGATTCTAGTAAGAGGTCCATTTGTTATATGATCTATTTTAATTCATGAAATGTGATGTTATATTTTATATTCTTCATATCTTCAATAATATTATAACCAGTCTTATTTAAAGAACTAAGAACATCAACATTATGTTTAGACGTATTCCCTTTGGGTGGTTTCAAATCATTATTTGAAGAAGTGTCTATAGGAGTTACAAAGTTATTTAGAGGTGTTGAGGTATTCAAGAGATTATTATTCCCTCTATTCCATAAATGATAAGTCTTCTTCAATAATTATTTGAAAGCCTGGATCTCCTCAGGGACATGATTAGGTTTGTTATCCTCTTGAAAAGGGAATTTGAATGCTTCTACCATGTTGACTTGATTACATGATTTGGATCCTGAGGTACCTACACCACTATTTATTTTAGGGACCACCTAAAATGTTTTTAACTCTTCTTTAAAATCCCCAAAATCTTTACAAAATTCAATGCAATCAATCTTACCATGTTTGGTTGTATAGTGCACTCTACAATAACGAGACAAAAAAATGTCAATAACATTAATATCCATGGTTTTCTTGCTATAAGATGGTTATTTAGACTTGTTTTTATATAAAATATCATTCTAAAACATATTATTAGGTTTATTAAACCTTTAGAATGAAAATTTCCTACCAGATATCTTTATAGTATTACCAACTTATTTTTGTAACTAAAGGAAATTAGTGCTTAACTTTTGGACCATTTTTAGGATAAACTCATTCTCATTCTTGAGAGTTTCAAAATTGTGAAATTGGTTATTGCTAATACCAACAACTAGTATTAAATTTATTTTATCATTTGAAATAAATCCATTAGCAATAGGATGGCTCAATAATCTTAAATTCTAGTTAGGATCAACATGAATCAAAGGTAATTGATTTATATTTGGGATTTGATTCAAGGTTGGAACATTTGGATTGTTATTGGGGAAGATGTTTATAGTGGGAAAATGTGGGTTGATAGTTGGAACAAATTAGGCCATTTGTGCTTGGGGCTGCATTTTATCACTGATGATCACTACTTTAGAATAAGCCCTAGCTAATGAAGTTATATGTGGAAGAGATCTTTTTAGGAATACATAAGTCATAGGATCTATTGCATCCCTATATATTTCCATAACTAAAACATCATCAACTTTATAAGGGTTTATGGTCCTACTATACATTTTATAAAACATGGCATTAAAGGACATATGGGCTCATTTACATCCCTCGTAATGGTGGTGAACTAGTGGTATATGATACATGGACTAACAATTTTGCCAAACTAATCTATGAAAACATTATTAAAATCATCCTAGCTAGTAATGTAATTGTCAATCAATTTAAGAAACCATTTGTATTAAAAATATTTAAAAGTAAAGGGGAATAACCTAAATGATACATCTTCTTGTGTCATATTTAGCAACCTTAAAATATCTTTGAAAGATTTAATATGCTCTTCAGTAGTTATAATACAAGTTTGACTAAATGTTGGCAGTATTTCTTAGGATCATGTGGGAGCTCATGTACCACACCTGACACATTGATTGAAGATTATCCAAACCAATCCATATATAGATGAAGGTAAAAGGTAGGGGTGCCTTGAAGAGGTACAGTTGGCAAATATTTTTAATGTTTATTCCTAGCTTTGTCTATCCTAGCTATTCTATGGATTTTTAGCTCAAGTAAAGGCTCGTCTCTGAACATGATCTTGTTTTAATCCTTGGTAATTCCATGTTGAATATTAAAGATCCTATTTGAAATAAAAAATTTCAAGTTAATATTTATAAATAACAACAATTAAACATGTACATTAAGCTAGTTTTTAAAATATTTGTATAAATAATAGTAAAGGACATCAAATTGTAACTAAGTTAGTGTTGACCAATTTTGACTTTTAGGTAAAAATAGGGCACTCCTAGTGAAAATTTTAATTTTTAGGCATATTAGGGGGTATAATATAATGGAATAAGGTATTTTATAGGTCATTTCATTCCTCTCAATGTTATATTAACTTTGGTCACTCATTTTATTAGCCTATCATGTCATTTGGGGTCATTTCAAGGGTCTAAATGGTGCACTTAATCCTTTGTATGGGATTTTTGGGACTTGTGAAAGTTAAAAAATATGATTTCATGCCCCATGTGTCCCTATAAGTCTTAGGAATCTGACATAACTAAAGAAATTTTAGGTTGTTCAGATAAAGGTAGCCTTCTTGGCCAAAGAGAGAGAATGACATGTGTATAATTCTTTGAGAAGTGTGACACTTGTAAAAACATGGTGGTTGAATATTAACCTCCCCAAAGGTCATATACATGTTTATTTTTCATATATTTCCTAAAAAATTGCATCTATAACTCATTTCTCTTCTTTCTCCATTTGTAAGCCAAAGAAGGGTAAGTTTAAGCACTCACCATGAAAGCTATAGGTGGAATTTGGAGGAGTGCCTTTGGGGGTAGATATTATTATAGTAACAATTAATTTTCATAAAAATAACTTGATACTTATTTAATCCTCCTTTATGAACAATTAGTTTTATCCTAAGTATCTTTTTATGCATGTTCAACCATCAGGGGTTCACTATTTGAGCTTGTCTCAAAGTTTCTTGTTCTGGATTGATATATTTGTGTGTTTTAGGTGTCTCTACATGATTTTAAATATTTATTCATGATTATTATTATTTTTATGTTTTAATTGTTTTATATATATCCTTTTAGGCTTGTTTGTTAGCCTAAAGACCACACTTGTAGACTTTCTTACAAAGTTTCATCTTTAGCTACTTTCTATAGGTTTCCCACATGGGAACAAAGGAATAGAGGGTAATTTCAAGTTTTATGACCATTAAAAATGATTTTGGTATTTATAATACCTTATTACCTTTCATACACTCATCCTTCCATTCCTCTTCCCACACATGCAACTCAACACTATCACTTGCAAGTTTCATCCTTTTCAATAGAGGTATTCATACATGACAATGAAGTTACCAAGATAAGAAAATTTTACATGAGGTTTGAAAGTGATTTTTTTGCTTTAGATGTACTGATGAGCCTAATAATATGTATGGATGGATCTAAGGGTAGTATTTTTGACTTTAGGGACTGAGTCTCTAAAAGACCAAAATAGAGGACCCTATACTTTTGTCTCTTGATGATGAAGTGAGTGAAGAATGGTTTTATGCTCCTTAATTACTTGATTTTTTTGTCCTTATGGAGAAGGAAGAACTATAAAAGTTTTGAATCTTGATGAAGTAAAAGGATGATGTTTGAATCTTTCAAGGCTAGCCTCAAATGCAATGAAATATATTAGTAATCTCTACAGGCCTATAGGTTCTAATGGCTCCTTGATCATCCTAATAGACAACTTGAATATAAGACATGATTTGATACTAACTCAATAGGATTAAATAATAATTCTAAATCATATAAAATTCAAATAAGATGAACTAAAATGATACATGCCTTAAAAACCTACACCTACATCCTCTTGAAATCATAAATAAAGACCTACAGGTGTCCCTTTAGCATTTCAATAGTAGGAATGATGAAAAGTTTATTGATGGCCAAGGAGAAGTTTTCAAGCTATCTAGATGTTTTAAATTTAAAAAATAATGAAGGAACACTCCAACTCAATACTTTCACTCTCTCTACCCTACCATTTCCCTCTCAAATATCTTATAAACATCTATAGTAGGGGTATCTATATAATGAGGTCATTCTTTGAGAATCTAAAATGTCATTGAAGTTACTAGGTCAGGTAGAGGGTTCAAGAGGTTTTTATAACTTTAAGACTTAAAGTATGGTAGTATCATCATGAATGATTATAAAAAATGCCTACAAATCCCTTACAATAGTGAAATGACACCTATAGGTGTCTTGACAACAGGATATAGGTACAAAAGTCAAAAGTTTGAGATATGAGCTTGATAGGAAGGGAATGAGGAATGTTTATGTTTTGAAGGAAAAAAATACATCCATTCCATAAAATACATCATTAACAAGTCCATTTTGACCCTAGAGAACACCTATAGGTATGAAATGAAAATAAAATAACCACCTAAAACTAAGCATATACTTGAATGAGGTTAGAGCATTTGAAGAAGTGATAAGGTACTTTAGAGCCCAAAGAGGTCGCAATGTCAAAACATAAGTAACTTGTGGATATAAAATAATTTATAAATCACAAATTAAGATTAATTACATGCCTCTGTCACCCTAAACTCACCTATAGGTAGGGTCTTAGGTTTGTCTCAGTCCAAGAGGATAGAAAGCAATTGGAAGGTCTAAAAGGCCAAGATGCTAGTTTGGAAGGATGGTCTCACATTGAAATAATGAGATGGATCAGAAAGGGACTATGGGATATGATGAAACCTTGGTTAAGACCTCAAAATAAAGGAACCTAAGAGAGGATACCTTGTTCACTACCATAGTTAGATAGGGTTATAAACAAGAAAGGGACATCATGAGAGTTTGATGCCTAGGGAAGAGAAGGAGAGTTTAAAATAGTGTGATATGAATTCCTCATAATAAAATGAAATAATTAACATGTCCAAGACATCCTTAAGATTTCTAATGTCCCTTTCCCATAAGCAAATAGGCTCAATTCATATAGGTAGGGTAAACAAAGCCTTATCTCAAGGTAGAGTGTGAAGGTTTCACTAAGAAGAGAGGTTTTGAGTGGATCCCTAAGTTCCACAAGAATTAATTGAGGGTATAGATAATCCATGAAAAGTAGAGGCAAGAAATTACAAAAACACAGTCCTTCTCCCTCTAACCCTATAGGTAATTCCTCAAAAAATGTAGTCTTGAGTTTTAGATTAGTTGGAGGGTCATTATTTGGAGTCAGGAGCTCAAACATGGTGGAGTTAATCCTCACAACATAGGATATCATATACCACAATTTATTTTTTGAGATAAATAAGGTAAGTTCCCCCTATTTTGTCTTAGATAGGGGTCACTTTTCCCTTTGCATAAACCCTACCAATTCATGAAAATAGGTCAAATCATGGATAAAAAGGAAAGGAGAGTTAAATTTAAGTTGTTTGAATCTAAATTACACCTAGGGGGACATGATAATTCAACCTAGAGGGTATGAGGGCAAACAAGATTCTCCAACCACAAGGTTTACATGCATGCCTAGTGGGCAAGAAATAGGTCTAGTCTCAAAAGGATGGTCACTTTAATTTTGGGTTTTATTAAAGCATATCAATGACTTGGATCAACATCATGGAGGTTAAAATTAAAATTTAAATCCATTTTTAGGCATGTAGTCCACTTTAGGGTCATTTTTGAGCCCAAGGTACATGTAAAGATATTGGTAAGGTCGAGGCATGGTGTAAAATAGGGGTCCATTCTTTTTATATATTCGAGGGAGATTTTATTGTAATTTTATGAGGTTTATAGGACATATTCAGAGGTGTTATAGCCTTTTATTTTCAATATATTCACAAAGAAGCCACCTTTGGGCTTAGAACATACTCAGACCCTATTATTTGTGTAAAATTGGCTTGAATAGACACTTTCCAATGCTCATACTTTTAATAAAGCTATGCATGGGAGATATAGAAGTTCAAGGGTTGTATAACGGGTCTCATAGGCCATATTTTTGTAAAAATTTATATGTTGGACATCCCGACTCTATGAATTATCATTAAGATCAAAAATAGGCCTAAAACCCTACAAAATCCTTACTAGTGACTAGTTTGAGAAAGCTGAGTTGGAAAGATAATATAACAGCATAGTTTCATCAAGACACCTAATTTAGGTTATATATTCCTCCCCCAATCTACTTGACACTATGATGAGTTGTATATAATTGTATGGATAGGAGCACAAATAGGCTTTTTCTCAATATTTTATGTTTTGTGTAGGCTACAAGATGAATTAAGAGGTGAAAAAAATTTAGGGTGGAATATTTATACTTAAAATAACCCCAAATATTACTTTATTTTCATTAATAAACCTATAAGTTCTTCAAACATGTCCTTATTTTCAGCCAGTCAAAACTGACCTAATGCATATGCTAGAGAGAAGGAAGAAAATCTTCAAGTTTAGTGATTTTAAGGTACCCATAATGATTAAAAATAAATTTAGGGTATTAAAAAATTTAATTCACTCCATTTAATTTATTTTCATGGAAAAATTATTATAATTTTCAAGACAAGTGTGCAAGGTACATGGAAGGGCAGTTTTTAGGACAACAGATGATGATGGCTCTCTACCAGTTGTTTCTAGAAGACAAATCATGCATAAAATACATCAAAATACATGTATGAAAGCCTATAATTACATATAAATAATTTTAAATATCCTATATTAGTTATAGTATGTTTAAATAGGCCTAATCATGTAGGTATTTTTCTATGCAAAAAAAGGAGTTTTAGGCCACTTTACATAACTTTGATCACTTGAATTGACACTTTCTAATTCTAAAATTGAATGGTTAGACCCATATAATATTTAAATTCATGGATAAATTAAATTATTTGAATTGAAATTTTCCTATTTACCCTTGTACTTCTCTCTTCTCTCTCAAACTCTATAAGAGTTGGCCTTTTTGGCATTGTATTCTATGCTCCACTTGAGTATGGAAAAGCCCTGCTCAATTGTACACATTTTGATCAATAAAATGACTATTTTTTTACCTCTCTCATGAATATTCATAGTTTTATCTACTTTAATATTTAATTTTCTTAGTGAAGACTATGGATTTCTTAGCATTGTACTTCATTCTTTCACCTATTTGCAACCTCTTCTTCCAGGGCATGTGAAGTGTTCCAAGAGATGTTCATGGTTGAAGTGAGTAGTATTTTAATTAGAGTAATTAAATAAATTATTTATATTCCCCCTAACCTTTAATAACATCTAGGACCCCAAAATGTAATATTGATGCAAGAAGACATAAATCTAGGAAATATTATGTTTTAGTTTGTTCCTCGATCTCAAGTGTGGAATGAAAGTGGATGGAAGTCATCAAAACCAATATGGTGTATCACCTCCATAGTTTAGATTTTATTTCATGTTATTCTCAACCCTTTTCAATTTCCAAGTGTTATTATAAGGAATATGAGTCTTATTGATGCATCAAGGGGAGTTAGCCCCTAATCTAGAGATCCAAGTCCTGTTAGGGATACCCACAACCTTGAGGTGGTTCTATTGTCTCACTTGAATAAGGATAAGTTAATCCCATATCCACATTGGTTGAAAGTTCAATTTAAAATATTTATCTAAAAGATGTGTCCAATTATGCAAATATGGCCTATCTTTACAAGTCTAAGCTCAAATAAACCTAGATTTATGAAAGATATACCAATATTTCACCAAAAAAAGATATTCTAAAATAAAATACCATAGATTTTAAAATATTAAGCTATATTGACTATAACTAAGCATCAAACCTCAAATATCTTTGATATATATCTAAAGGAAGCATAAATATTAGTCAAAGACCATGCATATCAATGATCTTTACACTTTTAACCAAATAATTATGCAAAGGTAAAAATAAAACATCAATATTTGATCAAAATGAACTAATATTAGCAAAGATTTAATGAATTTAAAAATATTGGCCCTCCTTCTAGTACCAACAGAATGTTTTTCCTATTGATTCCTCTAAATGTATCACAGGTGCCCACAGTGTTCAAAGAACACTTATCATTTTAGAATTCATGGAATTCATAGCATAAGTAATAGGTTTTGGAAACTTATGTTACCTATGGTGAAATAGTAGTAGAGTAATGCTTAAATATTCCACAAAATTTATATTAATTTTTGGTTGAGAGCCATCATGGTCTAAATCTTTGTGAATTTTAAGTATCTATGCTAATACTAGTGAATTATGTTCAAAGTTTAAACTATAAACTAATTGTAAATGGACATTTACAATGAAATATAAACTAAAATGATCTAGTTAAAAAAGAAGTAAAAGATAAGGGTAAGGTAGAAAGAGAATAAGTGATTGTTAATCTTATCCATAGACATTATGACAACTTTTCAATTATAACTGAGTACGCATGAAACTAGTATATAGTGCAAAATTGCATAAGCTCAGATCTCAGTACACACTAGGAAAACCTCTAAGGATGATATAAAGAAGTAAAAGAAAGAACTAAATTTACTTTAAATATTTTATACCACACTTCAAATATCATGTGCACATTCTAATCTAGATCAAATAAAATGAAGCAAATCCAAGATCATTCAACTAATCTAGCGTAGGCACAAATTAGGAAACTTAAAATAAAAAATTCAACTCATAATTAATAAAAACCATTAAAAGTTAAGACTCAATACTATAAATTAAGATAAAAACCATATAGCAATTGATACAACCAAATTTAGACAATCTTTTAGGAATTCCTTGATTGTATTAACTATGCAAAGTGTAAAAATTTTGATGAAAATTCTCTCACTCTTTATAAAATGGTATTATTGACTTTTATAAGAGGAAAAAGAAGTATAACAATCAGTTAAAAGATATACATGTACAATAATTAAGTATAGTTGTCCTTTTTATATAAAGTTCTAGAATACACTTAATTTTTTAAAATAGACTAACCTAGAGGCAATATGGTAATAGACTAACATATGCCTTTAAAAAAGAATATTACTCTTCTAAAATATTAAAAATATTTACAAAATAAAATATCATTTAACTAATTGGTTAGTGGGCCCTACTCTTGAGAAATTTCTTGATGTTTTTGGAGGATGTTCATAGCCTTCAAGTGTTTCTTATTGACTAGCTCTAAGTCCATTGTTGGTTTCAAGAGACACTCTTCTTCTTTGTCAACTAGCTCATTCAATTATATGTCATTTCTAAACATGGATTATTTGATGCTTTTGGCCTTAGTTATTCTTTTACCTAAATTTAAAATTATGTCTAGGATCCTTCTATTATCTCCCCTATACTAGCCTTGACTTTTACTTTTTATTTCATGATTCACCAAATTATCCCTATGTTTGAATTCATCATCCTTGATGATGCCTAGGATAGTAGGTTGTGCAGGGTCTTTGAGCATTATCCCAAGCAGTTTTTTATCCTTTCTATTAGCTCCTCATCATCCTTCAAGAATCTCTCTAGATCCTGGGACCATGCACTTAAACCTTGGACTTTTTTAACCATAACTCCCTAAATTGCATTCAAATGTCCCAAAGTTATTATTTTGAATCAAATAATATACCTTTCAACTTAGATGTTGATTAAACCTATTATTTGATCCTCTAAAGCTTATCATTGGGCTATTAGACCCCTAGCCACTATATTATATTATGCTAACACACTCTACCTTAGCTTTATTATTTTTAATACATCAAACATGTCATAAAAGGATTCATCAAGCATTATGATCATTACCTCAGGCACTGATAAGATAACTTGTGTCTTAAAATTATCTTTTTCCTTCTCCAAATTATCTATTCTTTATTTCATACCTATGATTCTTAATTTGACCTAAGTTGAATGAGCCGCAGTAAATTCTTCAATATCCTCTACATGGATGGGGTACTCACCAGGTCTTTGTCCTCCAACTGGGGTTAATCCTACAAATGGCTCAACCTTTTAAAAGGTGAACACTTCAGTCCCCACCATGGATTCTCTATTTTTCACTCTTTCAAATCCTGTAGTCTCAAGACTTAATTGGACCTTGGTAGTTAGTTATGTATACTTTTAAGGTTAAGGGGCCTCCATATAGGTACTAATTGATGATCCTAGATCATCCATCTACTTACTATCTAACCCCATAGTAGTTATTATTCTTATTTATTCATCCTCATTCATCAAAACCATTATCTATGGCTTTATATCATTATGTACATCAATATTGATAGTTTTATCAAGGCCCATGAGTGGAAATATGAGGGGATCTTCTACATTTTTCCATAGATAAACCAATTGGGGATGATTGGTCTATGAATGGAGTATTCCTAACTGAATAAGTAGATTTCACTTTTAAGGTGATTGAAAGTCAACTTGGGCTTATTTTTCCTAAATGTAACCATTGTTAATTATGCCTTTCTCTTCCTCAATGGTGTTACTAGGACTAGATCTAGGTTAGGATCTTTCCCTTTTTCTTTCTTGTCCTCTATTTAGGCATGTGCTTATTCAACATGTTCCTCTTATTCATTAGATCCATATGCCTTATCAAGGACCTTGAGGTCATTTTCCACTATCTCATTAGGCTATAAGGTAATCATGTTTAGGAATTCAACTAGAGATGTATGTCTATCTAGAGCGAATGAGGATTATGGGCCCTCACTAGGTCTCTCTTCAACTTTTCCTTGCTAAGACCTTGTGTAATTTGTGCTTGGGGATGTTTCCCTTCTAATTATGGTTGATCTTGAAGGGGTATTGAAGGGCCAATAAATAAATGGTATTAAAGAGGTCCCATTTTCCATATGTCACCTAGGGGCTTTTGATCACTAGTCATTCTATGTTCAAGTTTGAAATTATATCTCTTGAACCTAGCCAACATCTCCTCAAAATTATTGGCTTTGATGTGCAACATGTCATAGGGACCAAGTTGATGCTCATAAACTCCTTTGGGTACTTCCTTACTTTTAAAATGATTGGAGACCTTGTCATTAGGGTCCCACTACCTTAGGTCATCTAGCTAAAATCTAAACGATTCTCTATGTCTATAAATAGTGTCTACTTGTTTTGAATATTGTAGAATAGTTCTACCAATGGTCAAAGAAATGGGATGGAGGAGGCCTTTCCATTTCTCTTTTTACACTCCAATTCCATGAAGAATTTGATATGTGATTTCTTATTCTACTAGTTTTTTGGGGATATATATATATGAAACTTGTAAGGTTTAATTGAAATAACTTTAATTATAAACACTTTTAAATCTTGATATAACTAGATGTATCTAATTAGATCCATATATTTCTTGATCAGAGTGTTGATCCTAGGCAAATCCCTATAATTGATTATACTAAATAAGGATTAACACAATCACAAATTAATTGCATGTTATGTCTATATTTTAAAATATGTAGTTTGAAATAATAGTGGGAGACTATAATTCTACCCTTAGGGGACAAATTTTTTTTGAATAAGGGATCTGGGTGGAGGCTAGTAAGGCATCTAATAGATAGGACATCATGAAGAATTAGATAATATTTTTTTTATTAATGGTTGTGAATTGTCATTCTAAAAATATGTTGATCATCTCTCAAATTGGGGGAGTGAGATCTTTCTCTACCATGAAGTATATATAGGACACCCAAGTCTTGTTGATATAAGAGGTTAAAGGGGCTCTAGATATTCTATTCCATAGGGTCATAATTACCCTAATTCCCTCTCTAAATTATCTAACTAGGATATTTCTAGTAGGGTCTTAGATCACATGGTTACCTTGGAGAAACTATGTCCTAAGGATGGCATTTACGTCATTCTCACCAGTCCATTCCTTAATAGTGGGAAAATACACTTGGGGTTTTTGAATCTTATAGTAACTCTCAAATGATAATAGGGAAATCAATGCAATTATCTTAAAGGTAATTTCATGAATAATCCAACCTTTCTCAATTCAAAGTCCTTAAAAATGGGACCAAGGATGTTAATACAATGGATTACCCATAGTTTGGTGGTAGCATGATGGAGAATGGCCATTTAGACTACAACTAGGTCATAGTAATTTCTAGTAATGGTGGAAATCTTTTGTTCCTCCTTCATGATGGGATGCATATCTTCAATGGTCTAAAAGAGCTCAGACCATTTCTTGTTTCTTGTGTTCAATGTAGCAGTGTCCAAGTTTATGTTTTAAATACCCTTCCTTTGTTATCTATAGATAGATAAAAGTATATCCCATCCCTTAGCTATTTACACTGATCTACCATGGTTTAAACTTTTTTAAATTGCTCACCACTATGATATTAATGGTCTCTTGGTTAATGTTTTCATGTTCAAATTACAATTGGAGTCTTTTCAGGTTGACTATGATCAATCCAAGCTCAAATTAGGGTACTTTATGCGAGTTTGTGTCTTTGCTAAAGCCTTAATGGTGACAGATTTTTTGGACATCAGCTCATACATGCCTTAGATTTGATTTTTACCTTTTCCTTTATACATTTCATTATTTTACACATAAAATATTCATTTTTTTCATTTTATGCTTTCATGGAACTTATTTGACATTTATCTAACTTTCATGGCATTTTTCATAAATGCCTTCAAATTTCTAGCTTTTGTTATTCAAAATGTGCCTTTTGCTTTGCATCATAAGATCATCTCCCATAGATCAATGTGGGTCATTGATCATGATCTAGGATTTTGCATGCCATTGGCCATCTTTACATTAAACTTCATAGTTGTGTCACTTGGCACCTTTATGGGTTTTCTAAGCTTGGTATCTTTCATCATTTTTATATTGAACATGTATCTACCATGTGTCAATCCTATACGCTCTTGGAGTTTTTTTGAATATTCATCAATTATTTCACCCTATTAGATCATCTAGTCTTGATGGAGTGTAAGTCATTAATCCTATAAGATGTAAAAACTTTAATCAAGTCATGGTTATAGAAAGGACTTAGGCTAAAATATTTTAAGTTAAGTTTATTTCATGTTAATAAACACACCATAGACTTAGGTTAAAATATTTTATGCTAAGTTTTAAATCATGATATCAAATGACCCCTTGAATGATATAAAACATGCCCCTTTATCTATGTAAAAATATTAGATGAGCTTGAATTTGACAGCCTCATGGACATCAAAGATAGCCTCATAAATGTTAAATGACATTTGTGAGAATGTCAAATTTAATCTCATGAAGTACCTATATTCCATGGATCTCAAATTCAATCTTCTCCATCTTATCAAGAGGAACGATGAAGTGAGAGTCATCTTATCAAGATCTAAGTTATTTCATACTATTAGTTAGGGGTTATGTTAACATTAAGCTTTGAATGTTGGAGTAGCACATGGAAGCTTTGTAGGGATCCCAAGATTTGACCCTATTAACCCTAGGGATGACCCATAGGTCTTTGATCATGATCTGAGTCCCCAAGATAATGACACTCTTCATCCTCATGGGATTCTTTTTGGCCTTTGACATTTCAACATTGTCTTCAATCCATTGGATCAACTTTGGGTGAGTGTTTGTGAACCATTGATATTTGATATAAACACTTAAACTTGATTGGTTCTTTTGAAAAATTGATGTCAAAAACCTAAGTTTTAAACTAAGGTCTCATTAGATTAAAAAATAAGAAAAGGCTTTCTAATAAAACTTAGTCTTAACCTCATATTTAATAGTGCGGCCCATCTAACATTTAGGCCTTCTTCATGCCATGTGATCTTTAGTTCTACTTAAATACAGGCCATTTATCATGATCCATGTGATGATATATCATTGGCCTAAAGGGTGAAGGATTTAGGACACTTAGGATAATACTTCACACTATTTGATTAAGGGGAGTAATGAAGCGAGAGACATTGATCTACAAAAGGCAAAAGTGTTTAATTCATGACTCAAGATGAAATAAGAGCTTAGGTTGAAGTGTTAAGGATAAGGTCTCGTTCATGTTGATAAAAATGAATGGGGCCCTAACACTAAGAATTTAGGCTAAAATAATAAATAAAGGGAACATGTTAGAGAAAAAAATCAAAAGGACTCTACCAATAAAAAATCTAGACTTGGTTAGAAATAAATGAAACAAAAGGAGGAAAATAAAAGTGACCAAGTAGGACTTTCATTTTAAGGTTTGGTCACATTAAAAAATATTATAAAGCCTTAACATGAAAATTAAGATTAATTCCAAAGTAAATTGAAATATTACTACCAATTAATTCTTGCTAAATTTAAATTTTAACCAAGGGTTTACACTAGGGTTTTCTTAAGGAGAGCTTTCAGAATATGAATTCAGATTTGAATTTTCATAAACCAATGGCTAGTGAAAACTTGAATAGAGTCAATTTGTAAACTCTAAGCATAATCCATCAGTAATACTTCAATGAAAGCAATAACTTAATGACAAGAGGGCCAATCATTAAAAATATTAAGTAACTTTAAATCAAAAACATAAACCAATAGGCCAATTATATCAAAGTAGATGACCTTCAAATTTTGAAAATGTTAAAAACATGCCATGTTTTTAGTGTTAAGGTTCAAAATATCTCAAGGGTCCTAATTTTCAAAAATGGGGGTATGTTGAACTCAACATGTATATGCCTATATGTAGAATTAATTTAGAATAGGAATCAATGACATTTATTTTGCACAACTTAGTCTAAGCTTGTTTCTTTATATTTTAATCTAATTTCAATGTAGTGGATAAAGGGATATAAGTGGTGTATATATATTGATTTCATGCTTATGAGGAGTGTGAAATATGTCTATACTGACACTAGGTGTCTTAGGAATTGAAAACATATTTATTGGGGTCAAAATTAGGTAAGGGATACTAGCATGGTCCCTTGGTCACTATCACAGTGTGCTAGTGTCCAAATCGATGTTTTGGTGTATAATTTGTATGAACTAGGGAACTAGGGGCCTAAATCCATATGGAAATGTTTGGGATTGGTTTTAGGATGTTTATGGATGTGTAATACACACATGATAGCTAGATAAGGGTCAAAATAGGAACTAAACTAGGTCTAAGGATAAGATAGGTATACATGGTCACAAGTTACAATCATTACACTCAAGTGACATTTTATATGACTAAATTTGCCCCCAACCAACCTACTTTATTATAGAAATGCAAAAAAGTTAAATGACTAGGATTAAAGAAAAATATGTATAATTGGACTTACATGTGAGGGAAAGCCCATGAATATGGATTTGAATTTGTAAAGCGTGATCCATTATGTGTCCTATAAATGAAACATGGTTGAATCAGTCCTTAATTAAGAGATATCAAAGGCAAAGAAAAAATTGAGTAAAGATTTAAGAGAGAGAGGAAAGGAATAAATACACCTCATTGGGTATGAAATCTAATGAAAAAATATGGTGACATACTATGTGCATATAACTAGTGATTAAATTAATGAATAGATTGGACTAAGTTGATGTCTTACTCAATCCCCATGTGTGGATGGATAAAAAAATCAATAGTTTTTTGAATCCATCATTGCCCACCCCTACTCAGTGGATCATACACTATGAATAACTTGTATTATACTAATGCCTTGTCTTACCTTCCTATATAGGTGGATCAAAAACTCAAGTAGCCTATGACTCCATCATTTCCTACCCATGTGTAGTAGATGTATCTATAAAAAAATACACAAAGTAAATAAAGTTTTGTGATGTAAATAAAAATGTGTAGGATGGTTCTAGGGCCACATAGATACTCTAAACTAAAAATGGGTTAAGTGCCTCTTGAGTACTTGAGAATGTAGCTCAGGGACTACACAAAAATACTAACCATTGTAGATAGAATAAGGCATAAATCTAGTGTGAAACCAAGTGAAAATGGTGTCTATATTATATAATATGGAGGATGACAAGGATTTTTCATTCCATATGAGATGAGATGGTTTAAAACTAATCATGTAGAAATAATGTGTTGCATATGTGCCCCCAAATCTAATATCTATGTATGTGGATTATAGATTGAATTATAGTAATCTATATACGATCATATTTTAGACTAAAATGGGTGTAATAATGTCACATATGTGGCCCCCAATATGAGAAAACATGTATGATTATATGTAAAATTGAAAATAGTTTGAGCATAACTTATAATCTATGATTGATATTGTGCAAACCTAAACTATAATTTTTGTACCTTTCTAACCAATCTGTATTTTTGTATTTCTAGGCATACTAGATAGTAATACAATCCTTTAGACAATAGTGAGCTATGTTAGTTTCCTCTATGTTTTGCTAGTGTCCTTTTGTGTTTTTCTATGTAAACTAAAACTAATTTATGTTTGACTATTTTTCATTATGTTTTCTTAATTTTGAGCTCTATAATTTGTGTCTATGTGATGGAAACTATATTTGAGTGAACTCAAATGGACTGATCTATATGAAAAACCACTATGAATGCCCAATATTTTAAGGGTATTTTTTGAACATGTTTAGTAATTGTTCTCAAAATAGAAGCTTTGCATCATGTGTGTTATCCTGAGCATATATGATATCAACATAATAAACTAATATAACATATATATGTGACATAAAAATGTAATATAATTTATAAATAAATTATAATGTATGATTAAAGTGATATAACATTCACAAGGTTGTTCCCATCAAGTTTTTTGAATGTATAAGCGGGATGCGCTGGGCGCGCAGGAAGTGCACCCAGAATTTGAATTTTCTGGGCGGAAGAATGAAGGCGCCTAGTCAGAAGTGGAGTGCGAAGGGTTGAAGGTAAGAGAAAAGTTGAATGTGGAGAACCAGGCAGTAGGCATAGATCCTGGAGGGACAGCAGGAGGAGCAAGAAAAATTTTGGGGGCAGAAAGAGCTGTTTTAAGAAATAATGGAAGATTGTCGAGTGCTTCTAATCCTTTCAGTGGGTTTTGTGCATCCCAAGTGGATTCTACCCCTGTTGGGGTGGGGCAAGAGCATGAAAAGGAGGAAAATAATCTACAGTCCAAAAAGAAAAATTCTTCAGAAGAGCTGAAGGCAGAGAATGCAAAGCAAAAGAAGTGGTCAGCTCTGTTTGGTAAGACACCCAATGGAAAATCTATCTTCCCACCGGTGACTACAAAATATTGCAGGGAGAAAGGTGAGTTTCAAGTTTTCATTCCAAACCCTTTAATTGATTTCTCAATGTCTTCCATGGATTTCACCCCTAGTGGGTAAATTCTTAGGAGCTAGACCAGATCTGGAAACTCTAAAAAAATGGTTAAAAGGAAATGGGTAATTAGAGGAGAAATAGAAATGGCACCAATGATGAATGGATTTTTCTCATTTATTTTCAATTGTAAGGAAGATATGAATATGATTCTGGGAGGAGGACTGTGGTCTTTCGGTAAATGTTCTTTGACAATCAAAAAATGGGAGCCCAATATGGACTTATCAGATTCTTTTTTCTTAACCACTCCCATTTGGGTTAGACTTCCGAGACTCCCTTTAGAGTTCTGGCATGAGGAAATCTTTAAAGGTATTGTCAGCTCCTTTGGTGAACTTGTGGCTGTGGATAATGCTACGACTTCTAGATCCAATCTTCTAAGTGCCAGACTTTATGTCAAAGTGGAAAATTTGAATCACATCCCAGAAAAAGTGGATATAATATCCAAGTTGGGCAAAAAAACTCAAGGGATTCTCTTTGAAGATTTGCCTAATTCTTGCTATGCTTGTAAGAAACAGGGGCACTTTGTTAAAAATTGTCCGTTTAAAATCAAAAAAGTTTAGAGAGGTGTATTGGAAGGGAGAAAAATCTAGCATAAGGATGAATGGAAACTAAGGAAGATCACAGACAAGAACAAAGGAATAGTGCAGATCCTAAAGTTTTAGATGATGAGGTAGATTTAGCGCCTTCTTGTGAAGAACCCCAAGATCCACAAACTGAGGTGTATAAGGAGGTTTCTGTTGAGAATGGAATTTCAGAAATAGAAGGAGATGGATAGCAAATAGAAATCAAATATCTTGAACAAAGGATAGAAGAATTGATGGATTCATCAAGACAAGTCATTTGCAAACAAAGGATAGAAGAGCGAAGAGGAGATGCTGATGACAAAAGTGTATTTGAAGAAGGAGAAATATTGGCTGAAGGAGTAAATAATTCTGAAGTGGGAGATGCTCTCCTTTCTCAATCTAGGGAGGCTGATATTGTTATCCCTTTGGAGGAGCTTCAGGAGAACCAAAGAAAAAGGGGAGAAAAAAACACAAATACCAAAGGAGTAGAAACAAGAAGCAGTAAAAAAGACTAGAAAACTAAGGCAAAACTGCTTGTTCTTGCTAGGGATACTCTTGGAAAAAGTGAAGAACAGTATCAAAAGATGAAACTTGTTATTGGCTCTCCTGATAAACCCAGAAGAAGACCCATAAGGAAAACTAGAGAGCTAGAAAGTTTGCAGAATATTGCTGATGGCAGACAGGCAACTATTCTGGATTTTACCCTTAAAAATAGATAACTAGAGCATCTTTTGGGATACTATGGGGTTGTTTATCTTATGGTTTTATGAGGTTTTCTTGGTATAACCTGTGTCTGTTGCTACTTTTTAGTAGGTTTTAGGATGGACTGTTCTGGAGTATGGTTATGCTTTCATCTTTTGTTCCTATTAAAGGGTTTTGGGGCCCCTTCAAAACCTATTTTTACCTTAATCTAAAACATTCACAAGGTTTTAAATATAGATATAACAATGTAAGCATGTGTAAGAACAATATGTTTGAGTAACAATTTATGTAAACTACCTAGGGGATTGGGCATTATGTCAAATAAGGCACCTAAGGAAGAAGGGAGAGATGCATGAGGTCACTCATTTAAACACAAATTGAGTGATTTTAAGAGTAAGAGACAAGTTTCATAGACATGATTCATACATGAAATCATACATACACCATATATTAGTAATGCAAAATAGGCCAAGGGATCAAAATACAAGGGACATGGGCACATGTCACTTAAGTTCAAGAAACAAAAAACATATAAGGACATGTTAAAATGTCCATATATGCATAAATAAATCAATGTTATCTTAAATCCACATGGAAGGACATGTTCAAATATCTACATACATAATCAAGAAGGCACACACAAGGACATGGACACATTTACAAAGCGCGCACACACACACAATGAAAAGAATTCACATAGAGCCTTAGAACAATGGAATATTCAAATTACCTTAATTAGATGTATAATTAAATAGACAAAATGAAATCTAAATTAGGAATTCTATAAATGAAATTATGCATGAAAATGTGGTATAAATTCTTATCAAATCATAGATTTGCATAAGCTAAGTTTATAGTAGTATTAGTGGATAACATTAGTGTATTATAGAATGATATAACATGGTAAAGAAGAATCAATGTATAGAATGCACCCAATGGGTCAATGTATTAATTTTGAATCAATGTATCTATGTATGTGACCCTAGTGGGTATATAGTAGCAAATTTGGATCAATTTATTGGACCTGAGTCCTATAGTAATATGAAAAAACTTTAAGAGAACAAGTGAAGTATTTATGTATGATAAAACTAAACTAAACTAACATAGATAGCATATGTATTACATGTAAAAGATAAGGAAATTAAACATGAAAATTCATATAGTCTCAAATTTTTTATTTTCTAAGCAATATTTGAATGTTTATGTATTTCTGAGCATATTATATTGTTTTCATTTTAAGTATATTTTATATACAATAAATCACAAAAATAAAACTATATATAAGTATTAGGATAATACAAATTTATGCTAGTAATATTTAAGTAAATATGTAAATGCACAAATGAAAAGGAGTGCCTCTAAAGACATAAAAACATGTATAGAGGATGTGGATAGTTAAATGGTAGATCTAGTGGGATATCATCATCATTATTATCATCATACCATGATGTCACTAAAATAATAACCTTATCCTTAGTAGTAGTCTATATTTTGTGCATTCAAATGGCATGTTATTAAAATATATAAGAAGACTCACATGTAGTCCCAGGGTCAACCACATTGGACCATGGGGTATCTATGTAAAATTTATAGTTCTCATTTATGCCATCATATAGAATGTGAAATATGTGTCCCTCATGACTAAATGTCAAACATCTATCTTTCTAATCAATTTTGGAATCCATTGCTTGTAACCATATACTACTAAGTGTAACCTATATATGAGTGCATATGATCATGATAAAAAGAAGTGTGTTGATCACCTTAGGGATACATGCAATTAGTAGTGTGATATGTCCCAAGGAGTCCTGATAATGAATAACATGATATAGGTCACTCTCTAATGTCTTATGTGTTTTAATAATGCCAAGATGTAAGTATTAGGATCAAAATCCTTGTCTATATCAAAATGAGGGATGTAATTATCCTTAACAAAAATACTGATAGTCAATGGATAATTCCTTGAATGTATGCATTTACGAAGAGTATATCATGGTGTTTCTATTGGTAGAGACAAAGGTTCAGTAATCTAGATAGTGACTTAAGCTTTTATTTTATTTAGTTTATGTTGTCATTCTAATCATGTATTTATATCATGTCTAATAATCCTATGGAAATTAAAAAATTGTGTATCATATTTCTATGAAAATATTCTAATTGATCTATGGTGAATTATGGGTAATGCCATCAATCCTTTATCAAGTAACAACTGATATGGTCTATCATATGTATTATGTATATATACTTAAAACTAGACACTAATGGATTCATACCTAACTTTAGACCAATTATTGGCAACCATTAAATACCTATCCCAATAATTTATAAGTGTCTCAAAATTGGCCCATAAATTAGTTAAACAAGGTAAATACAAATCATTTAAATCAAGATCTTGTATCAAATGACCAAATGCCTAAATGGGATTAATCAAACTACAAATCTTGATCAAAGACTAATTAAATTAATCCTTGAGAAATTGAGCTAATAAATCAATTATCAAAAAGGAAAATTCAAATACCAATGAATATATTAGAAACTAATCATTACCTTTTGTAAGTTTCCATTTTGGAAAATATCTAGAAATATCCCACCCATGCCTATTTGATGCTAAATCATGACCATATGTCACGTTTTTACTCCAGTAAGGTTAGTTAACTCACAAAGGTAAATTTTGAACCCATTCCAAGATCTAACTACCCTCTAACTCACCTTCGGCTGGTGTTAGTTACAAAATATATAAATACAAGCCTAGAGATCTTCATTTGGAGAGCTTAGATATAGTAATGTTGTAGTAATTTGGGCATGAAGTAAAAGCATAGAGTTATAATGTCAAAATTCATCTAATCCATTGAATCATAAAGCCATATAAAATTCAATCCAATTATGAACAAGGTGCCAAGAGAGGATGGAGATAACCAATCTCCATTGATGAAGACCTATTGAGCACAAATCTGAGTAAGCCAATGAAGAACCCTTTTGGAGCAATCAAGGATTTGGGTAAAAAAATTGTATTTGTGTTTAAATTGTCATTTCTCTCCATTTTTGGTTGTGTTTTCAATTGGTTTATTCACTATGTTTCCCCCAATAATTTATGCTTAGAGATGTTATATTGTTTAGTGAGTTTATTTCATTATTTTTGGAAATAAATCTATATGAACCTCCTCTCTTGAGTCAAATTAATCGATCATAGATGACAGGCCCAGTGGGACCCAATGCATCCCACATAGCAAGGAGATCATTATGAAGATTTTAAATCTACATTTAGATGCTTGAATCTCTGAAAATTTGATTTTCTAACCTTGATTTGGTTGGATTTCATTTTTGTTTAATACATGAGTTTACACATTGATCATCAATAGTCAGGTAAAACCATTGATGGTTAGGCCCTAACCACTAATGATTATGACCATCTACCAATGATTATGTGTGACCACCAATGATCAGGTTATATGGGAACACATCTTTAAAACTTGTATTTTGCTTCTTTCTATCAAACTTGTTCTTGATTTCTAGGTTTTAAAAGCATTTAAATCCATGAACTAGACTTAAATTTGCAGGTTTTATCAAATTTCATCTAATCATTATCTAACTTAATGCATTTGATTTTTGAGGTTTTGCCTTGAGGTCTACAGGTCCTCACTAATGGCCTTTATTTATTATCAATGATTATACTTAACCACCGATGGTTATCTCTAGACAAACAATGATGGTTACCTTTAAACTGTAGACAGTTGTCTATGATCATCGACAACCACTATGTAAAATTTAATTAAAACCTGAGAGCTCAAATCCAAGGTTCATTTACCCAAACATAATAGAGATTCTAATCAAGATATTATAATATTATTTTTTTAGGGGATAAAGATTGATTTGAACACAATTTTCTTATTTTTGGCTAACCAAACATTCAAATTTGGGTTTAAAAAGAACTTAGTAAAATTTCAAACATTTTGATTTGGGTCTAAAATGGAATGTGTTGGTTTTCATAGATCTGGTATTTGGTGCCTAAAATGAATCTAGTATGATAAATATTTAAAACATCTCATATTTGGTGCTTAAAATGCATGTTTAAGTCTTCAAAAAAAATTAAATTGGCTTTTAATCATGAACATAGGATAAATCTTGAACACTTCAATCTTTGGGATTACAAAATAACTTAGATGCTTTATGATATTTTTGGTTGTGTGCAAATTCTTTCCATTTTTTAACTTAAGTCAATCGGATAGTAGCAAACCTAATCAAACATTTCAATTTGGTTCAATAAATAAACTTCACTTCAATTGTTTGTAAAAATGTTTGTTGATTGTTCCTTTAGGAAAAAGGATAGCATGTGTGTTCTTTGCCCCATCCCCTATAGGGAACTCATGGGATAAAAAGTATCTTTCCATTGCATTTTTGTTCCTAGTCCAAGGCATAAAAATAACATCACCTAAGATATTCCCAAACTCATATAGTATTGGGTGATCTAAAAGAGACCATAAAGACTTTTTACTTGTCTTTTTATTTCCATGCATCTTAGCTTATGAGAGGGAATCCATTACCTCCTATAAATTATATAGGGAATCTTTGACTTGATGTTTCATCTCTTAGCATCATCTTTAACCATCTCCATGGGGGGTATACAAATTATGATTGTTCTATTGGGATGATAGTTTGAATGGTTATACCATCTTAGTTAGTGGTTAGTTAAACCTAGGACGTATGATCGATATCGACATTGTAATACACTAAGAAAGTAATGGATGTAGTGGTTGTGAAAAAGACAAGACCTTTTCACAAAAAGCTAGTTGATGTGGACTCAATTAACATGTTATTTCTATTTTGTACATACATGAAAGTGTGTAAACATGAGCTCAATCTAGATAATTGAAAACAAAGTGGTTTTAGTCAACCCCACTTTGCCACAACATGATAGCATTTAGGCTGATTATACTTAATTGAATTTTTGTCATTTATTACTTAGTGTGTTAGAACTAATTTTTTTTTTAAACCATGTTATGAATGAGTCATGTGTCCAACATCACCTTATTATTTGAGGAGGCATTATGACATCTATTTGACACTTTGATTTAACTTAGCAAACGTTTATGTCAAAACATTGTGAGTAGCATTTGATTGAGGTAGGTTCCATTATGATGCCCAAATCATTTCAAATCTTGTGACTTTGAATTATTTGAAACAACCAACCATTGTCACATCTTTTGGGGGTGATAAATGTCATTGTGCTACCCAATTTATTTCAAAAGACTTATCTTATCTTACATTCAAACTATCATTATTTCAACCAATCATTTGGGCCTTATTGGATCTTTATATAAGCCTAGTCATACTATTCAAATTTACCTATCTTATTTTCATTAGAATCCTAGTTTATCCTTAGTTGAGTTTTTTATTAACTTTTAAAAGTTCTCAAACATTGATTGATTTTTGTTTAGGCCTCAATTAATGGGGCTAATACACAAATATTTATCTTTTGTGTTATGTAAATTGGGTTAATTCATCACTCAAATTTGGAAACTTTATTATTTATACCTTTGATTGATAGAGTTAGTCTATCTTCAAAGTGCCTTTTGTTTAGTGTTTTCCATTAATCAAATCATGTTTATATATAGAATCAAGTACCTAGTCTTTGCCAAACTATTCTAAGTTTGTTAGATTAATCATTATCAACAGCCTTTATTTCAATGTATATTTTGATAGCTTTTGTCCAAAAGTCATAGCACATCCTATTTTACGCTAGATTTTGACTCCAAATTTGGACAAAAGACCTAGAAAATTTACCTTTTCCTAGTTTAGACCTATTTAGAACATGTTTAGACCATAGAATTTGGCATCTTGATTTTAAGTCATTATGTTTGACCTTGTTTGTGTGAGATATTTAATGTTAAACATTTTGATTTTATACTATTTTTACCAAATATTTGCATTAGACCTTTTGGAGATTCACCTCCACCTTTGACCAAGATAGATCATGTTTGAACACTATCATTTTAGACATAGTTTTTCAAAATTTGTAAAACTCTAATACATTTATTGTGAATCATTTGTCATAGATTTGACCATGGATCACTAAAAATGTAGTGGAACTATGTACAATTTAGGATATGAAAATGTTAGCATGAAGGAATAATTTTTTTAAGACACTTATAGAGATGATATTATTTTGGAGATGGATTCATATACACCATACAATACTCAATCAAGTATATATATTCAAGATCCTTTGGCAAACTATTTGGTTAGCATGCCTCCTTACATAGAGCAAGACCAACAAAAAATATATCAATATTGGGCTAATGTACCCTTAGTTGTACAAAATTTTCAATAGTAACCTTATTAAGCTACAATGTCATTAGACTATGAGGTAGGACATGAAAATTTTGAAAACCTATCAAGAGGGCCTTATAACATGTCTTATAAAAAAATTATTAGACCTCTTCTATAAACCTTAATCTCATAGTAATAATACCATATGAAGATATGTGTATGCTTGTCATGCAGAGAGGCCTTATAAAAGACCACTTCACTAAAATTCAAATAGAATACCAAATATATAATGACCTAACACATAACTTTAATTTGATGACCATGTCAAAAAAACCTCATATTGACCTAGATCCTTCAACAAGATTTTTAATGGAATTGACTGGTCAATAAATTTAGTGTTTACACCCATTTACACAAAACACTTCAATGAAAAACATATTTAATACCATAACTATTGAAGAGGTATCTTTTTCTTCTACATAGAATAGTGAGTAAAACATAGTAGAGGACAACACACAATTAGCATCGAATCCAAGCCAAAGTGGTGTTAGTGAACAAACACATAGTCAACAATAAAATGTGCCTTTAACTAACACCGTTAGTAGTTCACAAACTTAGGGAGTAGGATTTTATACTTCCAAAATTCAACAAAATACCTCTAGTTCTCACCTAACTACTTCTTATAACACCAAATAACAAAGATTAAGTGATCAACCAATGCCCAATGTTATACCACAATAGAATGCATTGAATCCTACCTCTACCTAATAGGTGATGATTAATATCCTATAATAGAAGTCACCATCCAATCAACCCATGTAGTAGAGGTAAAACATATCACCACCTCAATAAGGGGAAACCAATGTTCCACCTCATGAGGTAGTAGAAAACATACCTCTTTCCTCATAGACTAATATGTCAATCTAAAACCAAATGATGTCTAACCAATAATGTGTAAATATTTTTCAATTATAGATGTCAAATCTCCAACATGCATCCAATTCCCAATCAAGATTCATGAAATAAAGAGGCTACAATGTTCCTCAAGAACCTATTAGGAAACCCTTACCTTTCATGCCAAATGTGCCATAAGTACAAAGATATAGTCTTGGTTCATAATTTCCTTTTCAATGACAAGGGTTGAGTATTTAGTATCAGGTCCCTATTCAACCTCAATAGGCATAATACAAATATATCCTTCCATCCCAACATCAATATTCCTAACATCAGGCCTACATACCTAATCCTAACTAGAATATCACATAGCCATAAGTACAATTTTGACAATCATACCCTAATTCATGCATTCATATTCTAGGTCCATCCCATATCAAATCCACCACACCCAAAAAAATACCTCCATCATGCCTCGATCAAAGTGTTCTACTTGTAACTACCCAACCATCAACCCTGGCCAATATTCCCATAAGTTTCCATGAGTAAGAGTTACAAAAGATGAAGGATGGAATTACCACCATCCAAGCCAAGAATTAGACCAAAAATTTCAAGATGGATGATGTATATTATTATCCTTTTAACATGGAGTACGTGAAAATATCATTTCTTCTAGACTATTAGCCACCAAAGCTTGATAAATACAAGGGGAAAAGGTGAACCCAAATCACATCTAATAGAATTCTTTATCACATGCAAACTAGTGGACTATAGTGACATATAATTATTATTGTTTCCAAGAATTTTAGTTAGATAAGCCTTGGAGTGGTTCCTGATATTACCAAAGAATTCATTTTTTGATTTTGATGATATTTCAAATAAGTTTGTGCAACACTTATCTTACAATCTCATGTATGAGATTTCATTGGTAGACTTAACACAAGTAAATTAGAAACTAGGTGAAAGATTTGAAATATATCTATAGTGATGGAAAGCCCTTGAAAACTAATTTATCCACAGTCTACTAGACAAACAACTAGACACTATGTTTACCAGAAATCTACACAGTGAGATATCTTACTATATAGAGTTGTAGTGTGCACCTACACTTAAATAAATCATTGATAAAAGTTTTGTGATTAAATTATACCTTATCAATAAAGGTATCATTAAGCTAACCTCATCAAATTAGAATAATAAATAGATTAAAAACCATAATAGTGGCCAAAATCAACATCTAGTCCAAGCACAAGTATCATAACTAGAATAAGCCAATAAAAATGATACACCCAATAAAATAAATTTTAATAATTATGTTATAGGAAATGGACTAATAGATTCAAAAAATGTCCAAACAGTGCTAACACCATCTACTTAGCCTATGCCACCTTTTCAACTTATTCCTAACCAACAACCTTTTCAATAGATGTAGCATACATAAAAAACATAATAGCCTTGACCAACACATATAATATAACAAACACAACAATTTAGGCTTTTTAAAAACCCTCATCCTCTAAGTAGAAATGTGATAACTTATCATGATTTTACGAATCTTGGATAGCTCATAAAATTAGTATTTCACAAGCTTGTAGTAGCTAAATTGATTAGATGTTCTATTTCAAAAGAGCAACTTTATGAAGGTGTTAACATGATAGACTAGTATAGGATGGAACCATTCTTTTATTTTCATAGGTTCAATGGCCACAATTTATAACATTGTGTGAAAATTAGACATGTAATTCAAAATATGTTAAAAAATGGAAAGATCACATTAAATCATGGAGCTTCCACTTCCAATCAGAGTCTTGGCATCTATCAAAATAATTTTCCTCAACATAATAATCAACAACAATAATAACAACAATTAGTGCAACATCAAAATCAACAGTATCAATAACCAAGTCCAAACCAATAGAACCAACAATAGAACAAACAACATCAAAATAATGGAAAAAACCAAGGTCAAAAGGGTAACAACCAATAGACCTACCATGTAGTTACACATGACTATAACGTAGTTGTAGGCCATATTGAAGGAGGCCACATTAATACCATTTCCATTAATCCTAGACCAAGTGCCAATTAGATAAGATTATTTCTAATCATACCAAATCAACCAAACTATTTGGGTAATCCTTCCTTCACTTGGGACTACACACAAGTGAATCAACAAGTAGGGATTCCCATGTTAGGACCTTATACTGATAACTCAGTATTTGCCCATGACCATGTTCAAGTGCATCAACAACTAAGACTTATCTGGTCCCCCACTATCATCATTTATTATCAATAATGGTCATATATCTAATCTTGAGTATGTAATCACAACTTGTAAGTCAAAGATTACCATACGATGCCCATAACCATCTACCACTTCACCCATCATCCAACCGACCATTCTAGCTTGGAACAAATAATTTACCATTATCCTAGAAAAGATGTTTGACATTATTAAGCAATTACAAAAGATGATAACACTAATCTCCATTTTAGATTTATTGCATACATCTAATATCTACAAAACCGTCTTCATAGAGTTCCTTGGTCAATCCATAGTTCCAAATGACATATCCCCTAACAAATTACAAGCTTTGGCTAGACACCTAGATCCAACCCAACAAATAACATATAACCAAAGTTATATGTCATCCCTTGACCCACTGCAAAATAATCCATTATACATTGAAGTTTACATAAAAATGCATATAATGAAATGTGTCCTCATAGACAATGGATCATGTATGAACATAGTCTCTCTAAAGATCATCAATATTCTTAGGTACACCTCAATAAATATCAAAGTGTAAATAATTACCATCAAAACCTATGATAATGAGGAATGAGAATCACAAGGTACCATTAACTTTCTAGTTATCATTGGGCCCTTAACCCATGATGCACTTTTTCATGTGTTAGATATTGATTTTCCATATAACATGCTTTAGGGTAGACCTTAGTTACACAAGATTTGTATAGTCCCATAAACACTACATCAATGTATCAAGTTCTCACATTTAAGGATGAAGGTTAATATTCTAGGATATTTACATCTATATGAAAATTAAAAACATCTAAAGGTTGAGTTCAAGAGCTAAAATTACCATTTTAGCATGAATCTATTTGCCAAGTATCATAACAGAAAAATGATACTTATTGATTTACTTGAGGCCAATTTCATTGACCCTAATACCCTTGATTCACTTTCCCACATTCCACCTCCTGAAATGTCCAATCACTATACCATCTTGGATAATGTCCTAGGAGAGTATTTGATGCATGACACCCTTCACATTGAAAAACATCCATAAAACCCTAAGTCCTTTGGAATACCAAAATCCAAACCAATCATTCACTAGAAAATAAATTTAAAAGGAAATTTTCATATTACAATACCCATCACATTCATACCATCCTCTAGTTAAGAGCATGACCCTCTCAAAGGTGATGAATCATGGTTATACAATGACAAGCTAGTTGATTATTACAAAAACTACAAGTATCTCATTCTTAATTAGATCATGGAGAACCAAGAATATTAAGGAGGAGGCCTTAGGCCAAATCAATAGGGAAAAATTGATCCCATTTCTATGAATAATTACAAAGGAACCTATGTAATTTGATATAAACCACGTAGGAGTGACCCCATATATCTTATTCGAGTTTCATTTCCAATAACTAATGACAACAATGTCTATAGTGAAGTAGAGTCTGATCATAGCCAATTAAATGACTTAGACCAAACCAAACTATTTGATAATAATGCCATTTATACCCTTCAACCAATTGTTCATCATAATCTACTACCATTATATTATCCCCAACTGATAGACTGGGACCAACAAGAATCTAACATGCCAATTGATGAGTTCCATAATGGTGAGGCCATTTGTGATTTTCTAGGCCTTAGGGACAATGTTACATTAGGGGATCATAAGTCAATATTCTGAATCAATTTGGATCCTAAATCTTATTTTGGAGAGTAGACAAACACCCTTAGCCAAAAAGAAATAAATAAAACATTGAGGTCCCAAAGTGAAAACCTCTTTAAGGCACTTTTTGACCAAGTAAAAAGTAAAGATAAAGGCCAGTCTAGTGGTGAAAACCTATCTTAATAACCATTAGATGGTAGTGTTAAACACTCTTCAAGTTTAGACTAGGAGAACACCAATGATAAACTTATCTATGGGTTTCAGTGTAGTTTTGAGGAGCATTAGTATTTTGATCACATCATCCAAGATCATAATAATGAAAAATGTGTCTATGGATTTACATTTAGTATTAAACAATAAAAAACTTTCAATAAAACTATATAGTAGTTTCTAACTATTTTTGTTACATGGCCATATCTCTCATTACGGGATTCTGATTCATCATGTTTAGGGTAACTTGAAGAACTAGTCCTAATAGAGGACTCTTACATAGCCAAATATTTCAAATCTTTGGCCACTACTCTTGAAGATGGTTTAACCCTTCTAGTGGAAGACACAATAAAGGTAAATATAGGGTCTCCACTGACCCAAAGTGGATCAAATTAGGCATGTCCCTCACTGAGGAGGATCGTGAAGCCTTCAAATCCCTATTGATGGAATTTGTAGATATATTTTCATGGGAATATTCTAACATGCCTAGTTTTGACCCTACCTTGGTTTTTCATCACCTTGTGGTACATCATGATGCCAAACTAGTGAATCAAAAATTATGAAAAATGTGTCCTCACATTGTTGTACTAGTAAATAAATATTTGGATAAGCTCTTATAATTGAGATGTATTAGGCTAATTTACTATTCTAAATGTATTTCTAATATTGTGTGAGTTAGTAAAAAGATAGAAGGAATCAAAATATATATTGATTTCATGGATATTAACAAATTTTGACCTAAGGATGACTTTCCATTTCCAAAAATTAACATGATAGTTGAATCCATAATGGGTTATGAGATACTTTCACTAATGGATGGATTATTAGGTTACAATCAAATCAAAATAACACTAGAAGACCCAAAAAAATTATTTTCACCACTCTATGGGGAACATTATATTATCAGGTTATTTAATTTATCCTTTAAAATTTAGGGGACACCTATCAAAGAATCATGATAGTAATATTTCATGATATGATGTGTGACATTGTCAAAGGCTATACTGATAACATACTAGGTAAATTAAAGACTAGGGCTGATCATGCAACAACATTGAGGAGGATATTTGAGCGACTATGTAAATATAAATTTAGGAACAAATCCAAGAAATGTGTTTTTGGCATTAATTTTAGAAAATTTCTTGGCTTCATTGTGTCTCATAGGGGCATTGAACTTGATCTAGCCAAAGTATGAGCCATAATAAAGATGCTACCACTGACTAATCTGAAGTAGTTCCATATTTTAGAGGGAAAGATCCAATCCATTAGATGCTTCATATCTCAATTAGATGACAAGTGTCATCCTTTTACACATATTTTGAATAAAGGTGTCACATTTTTGGGATAATGATTTTCAAAAAGAGTTTCAAAAGATAAAAGACTATCTTGCAAATACACTAGTCTTATTACATCTTATGCCAAGGAAAACATTCCTTTTACATATATCACTAATATATCAAGCCATAAGGGCACTTCTAGTTAAAAATAATGATAATGGAAAGGAGCATGTAGTGTATTATCTAATTCATACACTAGTATTTTATGAACATAATTATATGCCCATAAAAAAACATGTTTAGCTGTGGTCTTTATAGATTATAAATTTTGAAACTACATTTTTAAAAATAAGACCATGGTTATTTCAAAAAACTAGATCCACTCAAGTATCTAATATCTAAAACAATGTTACAAGGCTACTTGGACAAATGGATAAAGATTCTGAGTGAGTTTGAGATAGAGTATGTGAAATGAAAAACCATCAAGGGGCATGTTCTTGTAGATTATCTTTTTGAAGCACCCCTATAGATATATATCCATTAACATTTCAATATATTGATGAATCCATAATGAATATCATTGAAACACATCTTGAGGAGAAACAATAGAAGTTGTATTTTGATGGTTCATTTATAACACATGGATTAGGGACATGCCTACTATTTATCACTCCCTAAGGGGATTTAATTCTTAAGTCATTTAGAATTAGCTTTCCTTGTACCAATAACATATCCAAATATGAATCACTTGTATTAAGACTTAGACAATTAGTATAATGGAATATACATCATCTAAAGGTTTATAGTGATTCATATTTAATCATAAATTAGGTTACAAACCACTTTTAGACCAAATATGACAAGTTAGTTACATATAAGGCCATGGTTGACACTCTCAAACATTAGATTATCGACATCTAGTTTGAACATATACCAAGGGCAAGATAAAAAACAATAGTTGCAATGGTTACCATTTAGTCACTCATTTAACATACAAAAATGACAAAGGACTATCAATGTCTTGTCAAAAATCTAACAATGCTAGATCATTAACCTTCAACTGTCATAATGATCTATGATATTGTTGATCTTAGCTCTAATTGGTATTTAGACCTATATTCCTATTTACACGACCATGTTATACCACTAGTATTATCTCAAAAACAAACCAAAGCCTTCATCCACAATGCCCAATATTATACCTTACATAAACCAACCCTATACCACTATAATTGTGATGGAACTTTGCTTCATTATTTACCTTCAATAGAATATTTACTAGATATATGGAAAATTCACAAAGGGGTATGTGGGGCACACACTAGTGGGGTAGTCCTATCCAAAAATCTCCTATGTATTAGTTATTAGTGGTTAACAATGGATGTAGATGTAGTTGTATATGTATAAGGATTCAATAAATGTCAACAATATGCTAATTTAATTCATGCCCTTTCCAAGAATTTGAAAGCAATGTTGACACCATGACCATTTTATACATGGGGGCTTGATCTCATTGGGAGGATAAACCCAACTTCATCAAAAAGACATAAACACATTCTCACTACCACATAATATTTCACTAAGTGGGTTGAAGTTATACCCCTCACATGACTAGAAAGCAAATTTCCAAATTCATTTTCAACCACCTCATTTGTTTTAGATTATGGTAAAAATAGGTTTTGAAGGGACCCCAAAACCCTGTACAAGGAGAAAGATAAACATTAAAGCACAACCAGGTTAGCACAAGAACCTGATAACTAAAAAGAACCAAAACCAAGTTTTACAGGGTCCTGTAACTAATAAATAAGAACATGAAAAAATAGCTGTCAAAACACACATCTGAAAGAAAACCATGAACTTCTAGATCCATAACCAGCAAACCAAAAAAATGACCAGTTTACTGCCCCCAAAAAACCAATCAGCAGAAAGGAACTTTGGATGAATCTTTTAAATTCAGATTTTTCTTTTTGCATGATCGAAGATTCATTTCTAGAGGAGGGGCCAAAGGCTTAGACTTCTTTCTTCTGACTACTATCCAACCATCTTCAACCTTAGCTGCCTCAACAACCCATGCCTCAGAAGACAATGATCTTTGGACACCAGTAGGCATAAGCTCCTTGTGACAGTCTAACACAGTCTGGCTCTTAGAAAGATCCTCAAGAATAGGGGATGAGATCACCATCTCCTCCTCAGGCTCAGCTGTATCATTATCTACAGCCTCCTCAGAGGCTTCATTTGATTGATTCTCCAGTGAATCCTCTTCATCTTCTGATTTGGATTGCAACCTTTCCTCATTCTCGGTCTCAGATTCTGATGTTGTCTCCAAAGGTAGTTTGTCTATGCCATGTTCAGAAAAATCCTTTAGCCACCAAGAAGGTGAATGTCTAGGATTGTATTTCCCAGCACCACAACGGGCAGCAATATGTCCCATCTGGTGACACTTATTACACCTAAAAGGAATCCCCTCATAATCCAATATTTATATCCAGGTACCTCTTGGGGAATCAATGCATATCACCTTAGGAAGGCCCTTTAAAACATCCAGAATAGCCAGAAATCGTGCACAAGTCGAATGGTGGCTCTTCGTACTGTCTTCTTCATATAGAAACTCCCCTATAACATTTCCAATGGTTTTATAAACTGCCTCTTGCCACAAATGTATCGAAAGATAAGGGATCTGCACACATATAGGGATCTTGTTAAAGGATTCCGAGAGAGGATTAAAATCCTTATGCCAAGGTTTGGCCATAAGAGGAAATCTGCCTTGCCAAGAAAAATTATTATTGCACAATATGGACCGCCTATCTTCTGGACTTTGAAATATTACTATAAAAAAACCCCTGGCGTAGGGCTAGATTTGACCATCTTTAATATGCAGCCAACTCTTAGCAATCCAATTCTGTAGATCTACAAAAGAGGGCCAGAATCCATGGAAATGGAAAATGGCAGCACAAGAGGAAAACCATTTTTCTTCTTGGAAGATATTTTCTGCTAGTTCAGGGTCTAGAGTTACCCTAATAGGTTTTAAGGCACTTACAGGTGATTGGCGAGTAGGTACAGGTGTTGTATGAGGCTGAGCATCATGTATATCTGCTTCGAAGGCTGCCACATCTGCATACGTTCATCCCCCTTGTCCATGCCCTGAACCTGGAACATAGGCTGGACACACAGCTGTAGTTTCTTCAATCCCTGCAGCAAAAATCCCTTTGAGGGTAATTTGGTTCCTCCCTCTACTAGCGGGAAGAACCTCCTTTGTAACGGTAACCAAAACCTCACCGGCCGCTCGGATCACAGCAGTCGATTTCAAATTTGAGTTTGCACGCACATTAGCAGGAGCCAAAACCATTGTGAGCCAAAAAAAACTTCTTCAACCACCTCATTTGTTGATTTGGTATACCTTCTAACATTATATTTGATAATGGAGGATCATTCAATAATATGGATGTTGTGAATCTATGTGTTGAATACAACATCACACAAAATTTATCCATGGCATATTACACTCAAGGGACTGTTTAAGCTGAAGCATCTAACAAAACCACTATTAATATCTTCAAAAAGATTGTCAATGATGCCAATCATGATTGGCACCCTTAGATATTCCATGCCCTTTGGGCATACCATACAAATAATTTCACCCCAATATGATCCAATCCATACTCACTTATTTGTGGCATTGAATCCATTCTTCCCATTTAGGTCGAGTTACCATCATTACGCATCTCTTTCAAACATGTTATGGATGACAATGACTATTAGGTATCTCACCTTCAAGAGCTAGAGTTACTTTATGAGAAACACATGGATGTGGTGAAAAATATATAAGAATATCAGAATCACCTCCATGGATAGTATAATTTGCATGTGAAACATAAAAACTTTAAACTTGGTGATCTTGTACTCAAACAAAACTAAAAGAATACCATAGTTGAAATGAAGCATAAAGGAAAGCTCAAACTCAACTATGTAGGTCCTTTCATCATTGATTTAGATTATGGCATAGTATCATATAGGCTTTCCACAATAGATGGGGATGAGCTTGATGATCATATGAACATTATACACCTTGAGCAATACTATGTTTGAGTGATATGATGTATTGTCTATGAGGACTATTTCATGTTGTACCATATTATCAATATTATTATTTAATATACCATTCTAGTTTTCTATCATCCTATCACTATACTAATCTATCATTATCCTATAACTTGGTTTTTATACCATCCTATTCTATCAACCTAACATGTTTTAAATATTATATACCTAATCCTTTTGACCTTGTTTCATCCATTGGTTTCATGTTCAGCATGTAGAATTAGATATTTTTAGCAGTTTCAAGTATTCCAGACAAAGGTAGAATTTTGGATTAGTATGATAAAAAATTGGTAGTTGTATCCTTAATTTCTTGTTTCTTTCTCATCATGTTTGTTTATGTGATCCTGATTATATTTCCTAGTAGGATAAATTAGTATCATTGACCTAATCAATTGTATCCTATTTATAATCACCTATAAGCAAACTAGGGGAAACACTTATTTATTATTCCTTGACATACCAACTATAAATTCCTATGCCTTATTGTGACATCATACTAACTATGCCTATTTTTTTAAATTAAATTCTACACTAGTCAGATTCCTCCACTAAAGGGTGTAATTACTATGACCCAGGGCCATTTTGAGACTGTGTGGGTAATGTTTAATTCATGTTAACATTAGATCAGTCCTCTTTTTTATCATTTTCTCACTATTTTGTGAGAATCCTTTCAATTTTTCATTCTCTCACCATTTTGAGAGCATCCTTTCAAGTTTTCTACTCTCTCTCCATTTTACAAGATTGAACCATTTAGTATCTCATCATTATCAATCAAGTTGGGATACTCTAAAATTATAAATATGTTTGAAAAATAATTTATAAAAAATAAAAACATTGATCACTTATTTTCCTTAAGGATTCCATGAACCCTCACTAAGTTATATTAAATCACCTTGTTCCTTAATTTACCCATCCTTGTTGGCCTTTTTATCCCACATACTTGCCATTTTTCAAGACTATTCCTATTCTTCTATCACATCCATCAATTTTTTTTTCATCATTTATCATCTTCTTCTCATTTCCTCAGAGAATTAAATTTGGTTTGAATTTTTTTAGATCTATCATCCTTATAACTATGTTGGAAACATCCACTTGCCTATTGCATATGGAGACAACTTAGCCACCCCTTTCCTTTTCTTATATTCCCCCATATTATTTTTTTGTTAAGTTATTGCCTATTTTCTAGGAGTAATGTGCATCATCTTATTTTTTCTATTTTTTTCCTTTATGTATTGTTTCCTTGATTTAGTTTATGTGTGTTCATTAAGTGATTCCTTGTACACTTATTCTTGAATCCATTCATATTCATATGTAAAAATTATCATCATAGTTTTTATCATTGGCTCATTATTTTTATTTGAGTATTAGATCCTAAGAGGTAGTCCTTATACATATTTTGTCCAAGTCCTCATGATATTATATCATGATGCCTACTATTAAGTGCTACAACAAAAATTAGCTTTGAGAGGTCTATACCATTAATGGGAGTATTAACATCTCCTCAACATCTGCACCAACAATAATCCCATTCATATCCCAAATAGAGTAATCAAAACAATGAAATAATTTCAGCCTGTGTTAGTTCGGATGAACATCTCCCTACTAGAAGGTTGTCTCAATTCATCTTTATCCTCTCTATCAATTTATCATCATCAAGTTTTAAGTCATCAATTATCAATCCTGTTGGCCATAATTTGGGTCCAACTATTATAACCACCATTGGAAAAATAATTGCATGCCATCCCACCTACATTCTCAATGATTTTGACCACATTTAGGTAAATCATTGTCTTATCACTAATTCTAATCATTTACTTTATTTTGTAGACATAAGTCATGTTGTTATCCTATTTGTCTATCCTAACTAGGGTAGCTCCATATTATCATTGATTATAGCCACCTTTGGTCAAATCATTGTGTTATCATACCACACTACCATAATCAAGGTACAATGCTTAGAACTACCTTTGGGAAAACCACTGTACACTATCCCACTTACATTCTCGATGATTCTACCTAAATTTTGACAAATCATTATGTCCTTACCCCATAATCTTCCTTTATTTGGTTCCCTCATCTTGCTTCTTTATTTTGAGGGACCATTTTCCACTTCTTTTGCCAATTGTTCCCTTGGGAAGGAATGCTACAATTCATCCATCACCATTGAATTCATAATCACAAAAAACATTTGTATTCTTTGAGAATATTTTACTGTGCTTACAAATTATAATGCCTTCCTAAATAGGGGTAAAATATAGACACCTAAAATTGGCCACCAATAGCTTCATACCCAACTTGAGACCAATTCTTGCCATCCATTGAATACCTAGCCCAAGAATATTTAAGTGTCTCAAAATTTTCTTCATAACCATGTAATAAGTCAATTTGGCCCATAAATAAATTAAACGAGTCAAATTTAAATAATTTAAATCAAAATCATAAAAAAATGACCAAATGCCTAAATGGGATTAATTAAACTACAAATCTTGATCAAAGCCTAATTAAATTCATCCTTGACAAAATTAGCTAATAAATCAATTATCAAAAATGAAAATTCAAATGTCAATGAATATCTTAGAAACTAATCTTTACCTTTTATGATTTGTCATTTTTCAAAATATATATAAATATCCCACCAATGCCCATTTAATGTTAAATCATGACCATTTGAATCCATTTGACTCCACTAAGATTAGTTAACTCATAATGGTCAAGTTTGAACCCATTATAGGCTCTAACTACCATATAACTCACCTTGGGTTGGGGTTAGTTATGAAATCTATAAATACAAGCCTAGAGATCTTCATTTGGAGAACTTGGACATAGTAGTGTTATTATGTAGGAATTTGCACATGAAGTAAGAGCATAGAGATATAATTCCAAAATTAATTCAATCCATTGAATCATAAATTTATATCAAATCCAAACCAAACATGAATAAGGTGCCAAGAGGGGATGGAGATATCCAAGATCCATTTATTAAGACCTATTGATCACAAATCTGAGCAACCCAATGAAGAACCCTTTGGAGAAATCAGGGATTTGTGTAAGAAATTTGTATTTGTGTTTATGTTGTTATTTATTTCCATTTTTAGTTGTGTTTTCAATTGGCTTATTCACCATGCTCCCCCTTAATCTAGGCCTAGAGATGTTATCTTGTTTAGTGAGTTTATTTCATTATTTTTGAAACTAACTTTATACTAACCTCATCTCTTGAGTCAAATTCCTCAATCACACTAAGTGCTGGAATTTGAATAATTGGGTCAATATCCATATATGTAACCATATGTACTGAATTTATAGAAGAATATACCTCCACATACATGTGAGTATCTTGGCTTATATATATGTATCTATGAATTGGTAGTGATGTATGTGTAGGTAAATGAATATGTGTCTTAGAATCATCTTAGTACTCTCCAAGGTTTACTGGTGTGAACCTTAATCCACATAAATAATCATCAATATTAATGGGTGTTTTATCATCCTCTATGGTGTTTTGGGAATATGTATCTAAGTTTTTGATTTATACTTCCTCTGAATTAAAAATTAATCATAATTTTACTATGATGATACCATTATTCGCTATGGTTTGGGATAACTATGTTATAGGAGTGTCCTTCACCTTCATGAGGAAGGTAACTATGTTTTAAGAGGATATATAATGGGTGTAATAATAGTGGTGATAGATTCCCTGACCTCATATATATGCATCCTCTCTATAAAAATCTTATGATTTGGGGACTCTATGATAATATGAGGTATCCCAACTGAATATGTACTTAGAGTGGTAGGCTCTATGACTATGTAATTTATGAATGGCTGGTTATCATCTTTGCAAGTGTATAAGTATTTATCATGTAAAAACTTGACACATTTGTGTAAGGTATATGGTATGGCATCCATGGAATGTATCCAAGAAATATAATGTAATAAATTTTAATTCAAATTATTAGACACCATCTAAAATTATGTGGATAGGGTTTTTGGCTGAACTATTCTATCTAATTTAATAATACCCAATGCCTATCAAGGAATGTCATAATGTTATTATATGTCTTTTTAAATGGATTTTATTTTAACACCCATCGTATGTAGGAATGTGAGGTTGCATATGTTAATCCCTAAACCACTATCAATTACAACTCATTTAATAACAATGGTTTTGATTTGTGCCTGAATGAAGAGTGGGAGATTCTGATCAATAAATGAATGTGAGGGAAAATGGTTATTAGTAAAAGATATAACATCCTCAATGTCCTTAATAGTGTTCATGATAGATGAAAAATAATTTATGTCTATATCACAAGGCAAAGATATATTATTGAGTGTTTGAAAAAGAACATTTTTGAAAATGGTTGCCTTTTGAAGTAATTCCAATATAGAAATATTGGTTGGTTTGTTTCTAAATTGATCCATAATATCATATGCTCCATATTGATCCCTATATATTATGGTATTATTTTGCAGATGAGGAGGGATTTTTGGATTATTTTTTTCCCTATAAATTTAGGAGGCATCTGATTCCTTCTAATAATATCTCAAACTGTAGGATCTATGATTTACCGACGGTGAGTAGTAAGGAAGGATTTGAGTGAGGTAAATGAATGGGTTTAGGTAGAGGAGGAACAAAAGGAGTCATTTGAGCACTTTATCATTGATTAGTTACTAGAGGTAAATCAAAATGGGCCATGCAACAATGCTCTCCATATAAGGGGGATCACTATGAGGTGGGCCAATGTGTGAAACAAGTTAAGTTTTAACTTTATCCATGAGAGGAGTGATGTACATGTGCATCATTATACAAATTAAGGGTAATAAGAATGAAAGATAAACCATAATACTTTGTACAAAATAGTATAATATATATTCTATCATGATAATGGTGATGAAAGGCTGAAAACTAAAATTGAGAAAATGCTATAAATAATAAGGGAAACCCTAATGATACACCAAGGTTTTAATTAATATGTTTGAAGTAAGTTAGGTTCACTAAATATTTTAACTTTTTATGACTTAATGTATATAAATCTAAGGTTATTAAAATGTCTAAGTATAGCAAATTAAGGGAAAAATATGCAATAAATATTTACACTAATTTGTACAATAATTGATTGAATTGATTGTTCTAAAATTGGAAATGAATCACATAAGTATGTACTTAGCTAGAAACTAACTGATATAGATGATATAGAGGTTAAAAATTGACACAAAAGATAATTAGGGTGTCTTAAATGCCATGAAAGTGCTAGAATTCATCTTGTAAAGTAACATGACTCCTTAGATATTAGTTCACTATATTAGTGTTATTTTTTTCATGCTAGTGTCCTTGTGTAAGGACTAATGTGAATTTTTTGGAGCAGACCTCCATGTTGATATGGTATTTGAAGATCCCTAGTAACAACAATTAATATTAGTTGGGTAAGATAAACATCCTCAACACCCCATTTTGTTGAGATTTTTTGGCATACCATTACCCTGAAAGGGTTTTAATCTCGATGTAGTTATCCCAATCTAAGTGTTAGTGGAAATACAAGTGAATTATAGTATGATTGATGGATTGAGTGCTTTAAGTGAATATTTAGACTATAAATCTTTGAAATATAATATTAGGATGGTTTTAAATGATTGTATATAGTAGGGAAGAAAGGGAGTCAATGACATTGACTTTGCACAACTTGTTCTAAGCTTGTTTTTTGTATTTTCATCTAATTTCCACTTATTGGATAAAGGGATAAAAGTGGTGTATATATACTAATCTAATGTTTGTGCATAGTGCCGAATAGGTCTAGGTTGACCCTAGGTATCTTATGTATTAAAAATATATCTATTGGGGTTGAAATTAGGAAAGGGACACTATCATGTTCCCTTGGTCACTAACATGGTGTGTTAGTGTCCAAATAGATGCACAAGTGTCCAAGTGTTAGTTACTGGAACACTAGGGGTCTAGGTCCCTAGGGAAAGATCTGGGACTAGTTTTGGGATGTATCAGGATGTGTAATACCCACAAAAAAGTTGTATAAGGGTTGAAAGAGGCCCTAATATAGGTATAGGGCTAAGTAAGGGATGGGTGATCTCAAGTGACACTCATTTCACTCAAGTGCCATTTTATATGACTGCAATATGTTATCTATGTGAGTATAGTCATTTTTAATATACATACATGCTTAGATTTTTATTTTTAAATGTATAAATATTAATAAAAGATCAATTCTAATACATATATCCAAATTTACTATAATGTACCCATTGGTGGCATATACATAGATACATAGATTTAGCTTTGATACACTAACCCATTTTGGGCATCATACTACACAACTTCTAGTTTTCCAAGTTATATCTTTTTAAATTCCACATCATATATTTAGAATTGATTATATATATATATATTTATCATCCTATAATACACATTTTTTATTGATTACTACTACTATAGACAACGTATGTACATCTTTTCTCTTTTACATATGTATACCACATGTTCATGCATATTTTTATTTATAGCTTTCTTAGTTTAGATTTAATTGTATCTCTTTGCTTCTACATATATTAAATGTAATTTCAATATTCCATTATTATATAGCTCTAATCCAATTATTTAGATTTTATTTATGCTTTGGACATGCGCCCATGTCATTGTGTGTGTTTTTTTATTGTGTATGTAGATATTTGAATGTCTTAAAATGTGGATCTAAACCAACCTTGTTTTTTCTTTGAATAAATGGATATTTAAACATGTCCTTGTATATATTGATATTTTTTAGACTTAGTGACATCTACCCATGTCCCTTGTATTATGGCCCCTCAGCCTAAATTGTGTTCTACATGTGTTTTTATGTATGATTTCATGTATGCAGCATGTCTATGACACTTTTATCTTAATTTTTTCTTATACATCCTATTTGTGATTCAATGATAAACCTAATGCATTTCCCCTTATTACTTTGGTGTCTCGGTGGACATCATGCCCCATCCCCTTGGTATTTACTTAGTTTATACTTAGATTTTCTATTCATATACATGGTTACATTGTTATATCTATATTGATAACCTTGTGAGTGTTAGATCTAACATACATCATACATTACCACTTATGATGAAAATATATTGCATTCTAATGTCATGTATACAAATTATATTGGTTTATCATGTAGACATCATATGTTTTTAGTCTAACACACATGATTCATAACTTTTATTTTTAGGATAGTTATTGCAGAGGTTTAACAACTCCCCTCAAAAGAGGGGGAATTCATATGCATTTGTCATAGATATTAGACCATCCTTATTGACTTATAACACATTGTTTAGTACATATACACAAAATACAAAGTTCATATTCAAGAAAACATAGTGAAAAACAACCAAATATAGATTAGTCTTAGTTTTACATAAAAATAACACATTTGGTCAATAACATGGCATAGAGAACATTATCATAGTGCACTATTGACCAAGGGAGTATGATATTATCTAGTATCCCCAAAAATAGAAAATTTTATAATTATCACAAAGGTACAATAGTTATAGTTTAGATTTGCATAGTCTTATGCATAAGTTATCATACAATTTTAGTTTATGCTTAGTTATACATAGAATTACATATGTTTGCTCAGATTGGGGGCATCCAACACACCATGATCACTCCAATTTTAGTATTAGATATGAAAACATATATAATTATGACTCTTTCCATAATCCATATACATAGATATCAGAGTTGGGGGCATGTGCATGGCACATTATTCCTATATGTTTAGTTTGACACTAGTATTCTTAGATGGAATGGTATCTCCATGTAGTTCTCCATATTTTAATTTTAGACATCATTTTCACTAGGTTTACACTATATCGATGCCTTATTCTATCTGTATTAGTTAGCATTCCTAATGACCCCTGAACTACATTATCATGTGGTCCTTAATCTATTTTACCTTTTATATTTTTTGAGTGGCCCTAGAGCCATCCTAAATAGTTTTAGTTACATCACATAGTTTTAGTTAAATTACATAATTTTATTTTTATATTAATCTACTACACATGGGTAGGTAATGATTGAGTTAGATCATACTTGAGTTCTTAATCCACCTACATAGGAGGTTTGGACAAGCTATTAGTCCAATCCAAGTTATTTATAGATTATGATTCACTAAGTAGGTGTGGCAAGTGATAGAGTTAAGGCCAACTTGAATTATTGAGCCACACACACATGAGGATTTTGAAATACATCAACTCAATCCAAGATATGCACTATTTGATCACCATCTACATGTGCACACAAGTTGTCACCAATTTTAACATTGGTTCATGGACCCAATGATGTGTATTCATTCATTTCCCATTTCTCTCATCTCTTTACCCAATTTTGTCTTTAATTTTCATGCTTTTATTATTAATATTTGGTTCATTCATGTTTTAGTTTTAGGACATGCAATATAGAATGCTTCATAGACTTAGACCAAGATTCATGGGATTCACCTCTTAGGTAAGTCCATGTAAGTTTCTTTTCCTTTATCCTAGTCATTTCACTTTTATACATTTATAGAATAAGGTGGGGTAAATTTAGTCATCTAAAATGTCATTTGAGTGTAATGAATGTCACTTGAGACCATTTTGTCCTTAGCATAGCCTTAAACCTATCTTAGGTTCTCTTTTGATCATTTTTTGTGCAAATCCAACCCGTTCCTAGTTATACCAAAAGCAAAATTAATCCACTCACTAGGAACTTAGGTATCTTTTGTCACCATTCCTACCACTTAGACATTAGTTTAGTCCTTTGGATTATAACGCATTGTGTTAATGATTAAAAGGTAGTGCTAATGTCCTCTTTCTCCTCACTCACCCAACATATATCTTTTCATTACTCAAATCACTCCTAAGGTCATACTAAACCTATTTCACATCTTTAAAAGCAATATAACACTATATAAAAACCATTTTCATTCATTTATACATTAGATGGAAATCAGATATGAATACTCATAAACAATCTCAGAAATAGTTGTTCGAATCAAGGTCATTGATCTCTATCCTACCTTATTTCTACATACACCATTTACAATAACACAAATATTGTATTAAATATATTTATAGTCTCAAGCCACACTCAAAGCATTCAAATTGGTACTCATACTAGCATTCAATTTCACTTATATTGGTACTTATGTTAGGAGCACTATATCAAACTTTATCCATTTGTGCAGTATGTAGACAACACTCAAAACACAGGGTGTTAAGGTCAAATCCAACCTACCCTACTAACACCAACATTTTTATAATTTTACTCCTTAGATAGCCTAAAAAACATGGAAGCCTAGTTTTTAGCATTGAAATAAATCAAATTAGGGAATAGAGAGCAAACTAGAATTAGTATACATAGGATAGGATCCCCAAAACTAGCTAAAGGTACACCCAAAAACTCATTATCCCTATTTCCAAAAGGACACTAAAAGGCACAAATGACACTATCATGGTGTACTACTATCTAGAGGATGACACTATTATCTAGGAGGGTTTTTGACTCCTAATTGTTCATAACACCTTGCATAGTCCTTATACCAATTTTTAGCCTATCACTTGTCTATCTTAGTCATTTTAAAGCTAATTAAATATCTTGTAATTAATTTTATATTTATATAATAGTCAAATAAATAAATTATTTTACAAATTAGAGGATGTTGATATTGTTATATGTATTCCCTAATTTATTATTCCAACACTTTAGTAACCTAGGATTTTACATTCCACAATCCCCTTAAAATTTAAATCATTTAGTTTTAAGGGTTCACAAAATGATTTAAATTTTTAGGTGTTTATTAGTGTAAATCATATATTATTAAAGTGTTGAGTAAAGAGGTAAAATACAAATATATATTAGAAATCACTAATTTATTTGATTTACCCAAAAAATTGAGTGTAAAGAGAAGATTCACTTATCTTAGGTAAAATGAGTGTCCCTAGATGGTGATGACATTGAAATAGGTCAAGAGTACATCTTGGATCCATTTTGTTTTGAAGCTAGAGTTATGGTTGCTTGAGAAAAGTAACATAGGCAACTAGACACTAGTATACTCTACTATTGGCAAAGGCACCACACTAATGTCTTTTGGTGGATAGGATTCCTAAGATATTTAGGGGTGCTATAAGAGGCCTAATATGATTTTTATATGTTCCAAGGATCTCTCAATCATTATTATGCATCACTATTTGGTTAATTTCCCTTCAAAATGCTAATGAACACCTTTACACATGAGGCAACAACAAAATAAAATGATAAAAGAAGGGAAAATTTGGGATTTGGAATATTATGATCATATCATGCATAACCCATGTTATTTTTATAATTTCCTACATTAACCCCAATGATAGTCATCTTAGATCGTATGCCATTCTCCCTTTGGGAACATACATAATCAATGCATAATTTATGTTGTACTAACTTTTGATTAGTGCCTTATTTGATCAAGTGTGCAGATTTATGTGTGATGCTGAGTATGTTAAGCATGGGATATACTGAGAGGGGGGTGAATAATTATATCATTTATATTATAAAACAATTACTTAATCAAAGTCCACTTAATCATACATTCAGGATATGCAATAAAATTTGAAACAATAACATGCACCACACAAGAGAGAGAGACACCAACTTTTTTGCATGGAAGCCCAATGTGGGAAAAAAAATAAAGAAAAATCTCAAGTATATGAATGAAAACCAACTCAAATTACAAGGTTTTCAAGGACCAACTTGCAAGATCACCAACCCCCCTTGTGTATAAAACATAACTATCTCTCAATGTTGCTTTCTCAACAAATGATAGATATCTAATATATCTCTTTCTATTCTCTCCTCTTTTATTATATAAAACAATTAAAAATGTGCTCTATCTTGCATATTACAAATAGCTTCCCAAGCTTCATTTTATATCTTTATAAATGACCTTTGGTATTCACCCATTATGACTCTTCAACCCACATGAAAAATGGTGCCAAAATTGCATGACCCTTCAATTATTTTCATTTTGAAAGTCACATGGTGACCATTCATGAGTAAATTCATCATTTCCCCTTTTGTATTTTTTTTTTAACTCTTCAAATTTGACTCTTCATGGAGAAGTGTGCCCTTCCCTCTTTTGTCTTCACTTGGTGACTCTGTTAATTTCACATGATTACCCTTCATGGGAAAATTCATCCTTTCCATCTTTTGTCTTTGTCTTGTGACTCCTTGACTTCTTCATGGGCCCTCTTTTGACTTTATGCAAACAAAAAAATATTCATTAATATTTAATTAATATCAAAAAACTTTAGACAAATTATGATAATTAAAAAAACACCTTTGGATAATAAATTTTATGGGGAATTTTTCACCAATAATGTTAGACCTTTGATATCAATGACAATATTTCCAATAATCTCTCCCTTTGGAATTAATGGCAACCTAAAATTAAAACTATGACATCCTAAAATTTGTACTACATGTGCCAACCTGCACATACTACCAATCAAAAAATATATAGTAACTCCCCCTTATTTTACCATCCTATCCTTGTTCCTTTAATTCTCCCCCTTTTACATCAATGACAAAGGGTATATCCTGGAGCTAACACATATTTCCCCCTCAACTGATGTTGAATCTCAATGACAAGAAGTAAAATAAATTACTCCCAACTTCTCTCACATAAACTAAAATGTGTCCTTTGGTAGTGCCTTTATGAAAATAGATAAAATATTTTATGTAGTAAATATATATTCCAACTTAACCTATTGATCTATAACCTACTCTCTCATAAAGTGATATCTTCAATCGAGAAAGAAAGCTACTCCACTTGTACTTTTTATGCCATCCAAAAAATTTGCCCAATCTAAATTTTTATAATCAACCAAAGTAAAATATCTACATGTGGGATACCACAATCTATAATCTAGTGTCTCATTGACATAACTAAATATTTTTTTCACCAACTAAACATGAATCTCCTTTAGGGTTTCCTAATATCTCACAACCATGCCTACTGAATGCATGATGTTTGGCCTCAATGCTATCAAATATAAAAGACTACCAATCATAGATCTATACAAAGATTGATCTACAATAGGTGAATCTTCATCCTTACTCACCTTGTTACCTACACCTATTAGTGTGCCAACTAGTGCATAATCCTCAAAAATAATTTTTTTCAACACCTCCTTGGCATACTTACTTTGAGATATGAATTTTTTTTAATCTAACTAAAATATTTTCAACCCTAAGAGAAATGATAATTCTCCAAGCAGAGACATCTCAAATTCTTTTTGCATATTATCAAAAAAATCTTTTATCATTTTTTCAATGTTACCTCCAATTATTATGTCATCAACATATACCATAACAATAAATTGATTCTTACCTTCTATTTTTATGTAGAGATTAATTTCAATAAAACCTCTCTTGAAACCTTGATCCTGTAGGTACTTATCAAGTCTTGCATACCAAACTCTGGGAGATTATTTCAATCCATATAGTTCTTTCTTCAATCTGTATACATGGCTACTATTATTTGAGAGAAGAAATCCCTCAGGCTATTTAATGTAAACCTACTCTTTTAGATTCCTATTTATAAAAGTAGACTTGACATCCAACTAAAACACTTTGAAATTTTTAAACACTACATATGCAAGAAACATTCTAATAGCCTCTAACCTTACCACTAGTTCAAAAGTTTCTTCAAAATCTATACCCTTAATCTAAGCATATCCTTTGCATACTAACCTTGATTTATTCCTGGTAACTTCACCATATTCATCTAACTTATTTTTATATACCCATTTTGTTCCTATCACATTTTGATCTTTCGGTCTAGGCACTAGTTCCCAAGTATCATTCTTTTTTATCTAATTTAATTCTCCATCTATTGTTTTAACCCAATGCTCATCATGTTTGGATTTTGAAAAAGTTCTAGGCTAAATTTTGGATAACAAATAAATATTGAATTTCTTAGATTCACTTACCATCATCCTTCTAGTGTGAGCTCCTTTATTTATGTTATTGATGATGTCATTCTCATTATGATTTATCTAGAAATATTTGGATGGGGTCTTGGTGACCTATTTCTCCTTCTCATCTTCATCTGATTCTTCTTAATCTTCTTCAATGACTTTAGGAATGTCTATTGGATCACTAGCTCTTTATGCTACATCTTCATCTATCTTGACACTTGGACTTTTAACTATCTTCTTGGTTCTTTTGTTATAACATTTATAAGCTTTAATTTTGCAATAATATCCAAGAAATATACCTTCATCTATTCTAGATTCAAACTTACCTAATTTTTCATTGGTTCTCTTCATGAATCATCTACTAGCAAAAACTATGAAATAATCAATATTATCTAGTTTTTATTTTCATATCTCATAGGGAGTCTTATCACTATTGACTCTGAACAATTCTCTATTCTAGATATGAATTGTTGTTACTACTACCTCTTTTGAATATTTATCTAGTATCTTGGATTCATTTAGCATTATCTTTGCCATCTCCTAAATCATTCTATTTTTCTTCTCAACTACTCCATTTTACTATGTATTTTTGGCAAATAAATAATGTTTCTTTATCCCATGGTCTTCAAAATACTCAATAAACTTATTTGACATGAATTATCCTCCTTGATATGATCTCAGGCACTTAATCTTCAAACTAGTTTCATTCTCAACTAAAGCCTTGAATGGTTTGAAGTGGGTAAATATTTTTATTTCTTTTCAAAAAAAACACCCAAGTCATACATATAAAATCATCAATAAGCAATGTGAAGTATTTCTCACCTTAATTACTTTGAGTTTTGGTAGGTCTAAATAGATAAGTGTGAACAAGCTCTAACATCTAAGTGGTTGAGTATTATTTTTTCTTAAACTATCTTTTAACCTGATTCCCATGATGACATGGTTCACAAAATGTATTAGAGGGATTTTTAATCTTTAGAATATCTCTAACTACTTGCTTCTTGCTGATGTTGACAAGATTGTCAAAATTTATGTGTCCCATTCTCCTGTGCCACAACCAACTTTCCTTAATCTGACTCAAATAACATCTTTAACCTTTGATATCTGATAACATATATAAATTATTTCTTGTCCTCTGAGCATCTACAATCAACACATTTGAATCATTTCTCCTAATTTCACAACTTTCTACATAAAAATTTAATGTGTGTCCCTAATATCACATTTGACTTACACTCAATAGATTATGCTTAAGACTTTCTAAATATAAAACATTTTCAATCTTAGTTATACCATTATCCAAACTTAATATACCTTTTCTAGCTACTCTATCAATGTTATTGTCTTTAAATTTCACTATGCCACCTTTGATCTTATTTAGATTTATGAACTCTCTATTGTCTCCTGTCATGTGCCTCAAAAATCCACTATTAGTGCACCATGGCTTTTCTTCATTTCTTGCATGCAAAGTTGTCTAGACTAACATAGACTTTTTAGGTTGTTTCTTCTACCATGAACCTATTTGAACTTTATTTTTGATGAATGGAGCCTTAAAACTTTGGTCCTTGCTGACTGACTCAAACATTCTTCTACAATGCTAGGCTATGTGTCTAAAATTATTACACTTGTAACATATTATGGCCTCTTCATCAAAGCCTAGTTGAGGAGCAAAAGAGTTGTGGCTTCTGATTAACTCTACATCAGTTTCCTTCTCCTTATTTTTGAAATTAGTAGCTCTTTTCCAATAGTCTATTTTATTATGACCATAACCATTAAAATAAAAATAATAACCATGAAAATATAACCTATTCTAATTTGTGTATCTTTGACCTAGTTGTGTTTTATAGCTCTATTCCTTCCATCCTTCTTTTTTCAGTTATCCTCTACATTTTTAACTTCTTCCCTTTTTATTTCCTCTTTGTAAGGGCTTCAACATAGCTCTTTTTATTTTCAAATCTGATACCTATCTTATCTGATATTAATTTTTTACTTTCTAATATCTTATTCAATATGTTAGTGTTGTGTTTCAAATGCTATAAAATATGTTGCGTAGGATCTCATTTTTTCATGTTTTAAGTTTTTTCATAATAATTCCATGTAATTCAAACAACTATTTGAGTGTAGTATCCATTATTTTAGAGTTATCCAAATGATCTTCCATCATTGCTTTGGCTTTTCCACCTTATAAAACTCTATTTTGGCCTTAGATAATGAATTAGTTATTTGTTTCTTGTAATTAAGCATTCCTAGTGATATATTTTTTGGATTAGATAGTAGTTATATCCAATACTTGTTCATATTATTCCAAGATCTTAAAAATTACATCTATCTCCACATTTATAATCTTAATTTGATTGTGGAAGAGTTGTAACTTATGAAAAACAAGCTAGTCATTACTTAGTTATGATAAGAGGGATAGGAATTACTATTATCAGTCATGATTTCATCCTCGAGGTAGAGTTGTTTCAGACCAACCTCATCTATTCGATACAATGGGATCACCTCTAAGTGTAGGTATCTTATTGAGTGGGATGAACCTCTAATTTTAGGGCTAGATCCCTTGATACATCATCTAAGATAAATTTGTAAACCTATTAACTTATAAATGAAAGAAGGATAAAGATGCATAAAAAACCCTAAGTTATGGGAGGTGATGCACCAACATCTTGTATCCTCTCTATTTGACTCTTCAACAACACTTTCAGACTAGTAACTAGACCACTCTCTCTAATAGAATCCTAATAATCAATGGTTCACATAGAGGCTATGCTAGATGATTACAACTTGAAGGTGATGAATGAAAAGTCTATTTTTATGATATTGCCAATTAGATTCTACACCAATCATAATCACTAACACTTTCACACACCATATGACTTATTTAGAATAATATCCTAGTAACTACATGATAACAAGGACTTTTAAAGGAAGATGAAACTCAATCACTTGTAAAAAACAACAAGTATAGAACACACTAAGCTAGCATAGAGAATTTTAGCTAGTCCTTATATTAATTCAAACATCTACAAGGTATAATTTAGGAATATTTTCTTCATACCCAACCAAGCGATGCATGAAATGGATTTTTAACCTCAATTTATAAAACAAAAAAGGGAAAAAGAGGAATAATGTTCCATGAAAGTGTTGAGACTAGGCCATAATTACCCTTATTTAGCTAAAAATTAGTTATAAACATGCATAAGGATCAATAACAACTCTATGACCTCTCCCATGGATTACTTTAGTTTCTTGATGGTCTTGATGAAGCCCTTAGGTGTAAAGGTGTGATGGATAGAAGCTAATTTAGTCTTGGTTGAAATCATTAAGTTAATAAATTATGCTTTTGGTAGTTATAATGGTAAGATATGGTTTATCTTGGCCATAATGAAGCCTCAACTAGCTTACCTCTCTTTTTGCATGTCAATGAGGCTTACAAAACTACCTTATTCTCCATAATGGACATGAAATGTGTATTTTTTACTCCATGAAGAATTTAAAAGATCATTTATGGTGCCAATTCTCTCCCTTATCATCCCTAGATGCCAATAAATATCTCCCTTGCCTAACCAAATAGGCCTAATCACTTGGTGCTAGATGTTTGGATGGCCATGAGACTTTCATATAACCTTAATAATGGGTTAGTAACCATATTTTAGGATTAAACAACCATATTAAACCATGGTTAATTCCTCTTAGATAGTGCACACCTATAATTCTTGTTCATCTATGTGACTAGGTCACCTTTCACTAACACCTTTAGACTACATGTTGGTCCAACGATCTAAAAGCATTTACAAAAGGAATTGGGAGTAGTTTGTGGCCTAATAAGGTGTAATAAAATTCATACCATGTTATTGAATGATATAAAATTGTTCGTCTAGATTTATACCATGGATTCATCACTAAATCTTAGAAAAATAAGGTATCTAATGCATCTATATAGGTGTCCATATAATCTAGTGGCATGACCAAGACCTTCTCACAGTGTATAATGCACTTCAGGTGTTTTCAAGCCAAAATTAGGAATTTAGATGCATTTACCTCTAGTTATCCTCCATCAAGTTCTTATTAGGGTTTGGGAAGGGTTTTAGTGGCTTACCATCTTAATGATGGTTCATATAGTACATGCCTTAGATTTCAAACATAATTCAATGAATGTGGAGTAAATATACTCCCTAAAATATCACTAACATCTCTTGGTCCCATGCATCTTATATACTGAGATCTAAGTGGATATTTTCATCCTTTAATTCTTTAATAGTTATTCTAGGTATGCTAACAATATTAAATATATTCATAAATATTCCATCCTAAAGGAAAATATCTATATCTTAGATAGTAAGTGTATAGGTGTCCTAAAAATATCCTAATAATATTAGTCCCCATGCATATTTCCATATGATATATGATCATTTGAACTGGTAGCTCAAAATGGTAGACTGGGGTGATGGAGCTCAAGTGGGGTAGTTAGGCCAAATTGACCATTCCACTACCTTACTCTAATTAAAACACCTTCTTCAAGACTTTTATTATCATCATATATATCTTCATGACTATAGGTTTACCTAAGGAGTTTAAATACATCATAAAGTTGAAGTTGGGGTTTTGATGGCTTAAGGAAGGTTTTAAGACTTATGAGCATAAAATGAACCTCAAGACCTTAGGCCACCTATAGGTGCATTCATGACTTCAAGGTCATATTAACACCCTTTTCCATCCAATTTAAACCTTTTTCACTTATCATTAATTAATTAGACTCCTATCTCTATTTTTTTTGTCTTATAGGTCTACCATGACCATCCTTGGCCCAATCTAAGGGTTTGGATTAGTTAGTGCTAGACACTTTTATTTGTGTCTCTATTTTAATTAATATTGATATATTTTGGTTCTCATATAATTTTCTATTAAATTTTGACAAAACCTCATGAGCTAGGTCTCCCTCAACTCTGCTATCAAAACTCACTTTACATTCATACACATAAGCCTGTGTGTCATGGATGCTCAATCAGGCCTAGGAAACTCTTTCAAACTTGATTATATATTATATATACTAAGGATTATATGTATGTTATATAGTACCATTGGTTCACCCTTACATAGTTTTTTTCCATTATCATTCAAACTAACTAGGCACCCTAACTAACTAGGTAGACTTGTATGCATTAAGCTAATTGTATATGCCTAAGTCATTTTGTTTATCTATCCCTTCATGTTTCCCTTGATTTTAAACATCATAACCCATTTTTTATGTCCATATTATTTATATCTTTCCTTCATGTGTATATGTCATTTCACTTCCAAAGTGGGAGACAACCTACCTATGGTCTTACAAGAGGTGATTAGGAGTATTTGACTACTAATGGAGTCCTTATACAATTCCATAATAAATAGGAGGGTTTATACACCATGAAGGAAGCCTAGTTGAAATTTTTTGAACCTAAATAACCCCTTTAAGGTAGTTATCTTCATAAATGTATGGACCTTTCTTCTATCTACCTAGGTTTAATTATAGGTGATGGTTTAGGGAAACTCTTTGAAGGTTATACCTGAATTTGATCTTATGATGTCTATCATTATAATTTTAATAGTATCCACACCTGAATGGGCCTCTTCTCTCATATTCCCATTGGCCCTTTATGGTATTATATAAACTTTTGGTCTCAATCCCACCACTAGGCTTGTGCATGAGAACTTAGAATTGTATGTGATTTCATACAATACTATGAAGTTCTAAGTCTTAAAAACAAATCCTATTATGAGGTGGAAATAGACTAATGAAGTCATTACATAGAAAATTCCTCTTAAGAGACCTTATGTGGATAGTTACTCCTCATTCAAGACCATTTATTGGGACCTTAGACACCCCTATATATATACTCATCAAAGCAAAGCATTTGGATCTATTTAATCCGGTATCTTAAGGGATAATAAAAAACCCAGGAGTCCATAAAAACCTTGAATAATGGTAATAACCCTTAAATCCTACTAAATTTCTAATAAATGCATTTGGAGCTAGTTCACCATTTTTAGCCTTGAGATCTATGATAAGGCTTGTTCTTTATGAGAGATGGGATCCTCTATATGCCTAAAACTCTTATCCAACCTAAAGAAGACACCATTCACATATTTTTAGGTAAAAGATGGACTTCCATGAGAACTAATAAGTCATGTTTGGAGCCTTATTTCCTTCTTTCACATGGTAATCTTTGAAGAACCTGAAGGGGTCTATTCTAATGAAATAGTGACTAGGTGAGCTATGTGATGAGCCTAGAGGAAGACATGGAAACTTTACTTGATCATTTTCATGCTATGTTCCTTTAAGATAATACATGAAACTTACACATGACTACAATCTACTAACCAAGTGGAACCATGTGTTATTCTAACCCTAAAGGTGCCATGAAAATAGGATTAGGCAGGTCTAAAATACTCAATATGCCTTTAGATATCTTTATACATGCTCAAGTTATCACAATGAGCTCAAGTTTTTGATGAATCTACCTCTAGATGAGCTTATGGGGTTTGAAAAGGTCTTAAGACCACCAAGAGATCTTAATGATTATTCATAAAGCTTAGTGTCCTAATCTACAAAACAATACCACTAATATTAATCCCGCTAGGGACCCTAGCTTTGGCTAAGATCTTGGGCTCTAAATCCTCCTATACAGACCATACCTTCCATCTCAAATTAGCCCTTATGAGCTTGAAAATGGATTTATAGAGATCTTGATGCCATTTCTACCTTTCTCTACCCATTTGAAACATGAATCCTTCTCTAAATTTCCTACAAGAGACCCTCCATGAAATTTCTAACCTTTTTCTAAACATGGCCATACTATATAGGTATGTACAAGTCTGAAAACACCTACAAAGCATCATTTTCCTATATTTTCTCAAGTTTGAGATCTTAAAATTCTATTGGTGGGAAAGATAATGGAAATAATTAGTAAAATTTATTTGAAAATAGGGATTATGAATGGAGGGAAGGTGAACAATCATTTTTCACATGTGTGGGCCCTTTTGTGGTGGATATAAAGTGTTTGACCCCTAAAAGATCTCCATTATGCATATAAAACTAATGTATACAGGTATTATGGTTACACTAATGCCCAATTTAGATTATTTTTATGCTTTATAATGTCTCAATAAGGTCTTATAGGTCATAAAAGTATAATATTTATTGTTTAGACACCCTTTTAGAAGGTAGAATATGCGTAACTTTAAATGAAACGTCATTTGAGGGGAATTAATAACTTAACATCTACTAAAGGACCTTAAAGTATGTTAATTATTACACAAGAGTCATCATACCTTTTAAAATTATCCCTTAATATCCTAAATTATGCCCCATTCATACATGTTCTTTGTATGTTTCACTAAGCACATGACTGGTTATAGGCTATAATATTATGTCACCTTTCTTGAGTATGCTTGGATCATAAGGGTCACATTAATTATTTGTATATACTCTTATACTCTTATACATAAATTCAAAAAATATGATATGGGACCACTTTGACACTTTTTACTTGACTCATTACTTGAACATGTTTCACTTATTAATGATAACTTACCTCCTATTTGGCTATCAAGACACTTCAAAGACACATGAAGGTGACCTAGGATAAGCTTAGGTGTTAATTAGGCATATGTTGACCTAATATAATCCAAATTTTATAGTTAACTCAACATTAATTGTGACTCTAAAGGGTTGACCGTTCTACTGGTCAAGAATACCTAGTATTTATTGTATAACTTCAAATGAACAGAATTAGAGACCTCTCATGATTGGGATGACACTTCATGTTTAACATATTTCAAAACTGTCAAACTAAAAAACATCATAATACACGCAAAAAATGAACATGGTAACACAACACTCAAACAAAAGGACAGAAATAAATATAACAAAGACACAAAAGTAAGAAGCAACAAGATAACCAAAAAAGTAGTTAATAAAACACTTGTACCACATCACATAGAATAAAGGAGACCTAAATGACTATGTAAAAGGATAATATTTGATTATTAATAACAATACTTAAACAACACCCCATTAATAGGGATATGGAGTTCCTCACCTTTCAACATTGATAATTGGAAATCATTGTGCTCTTTATAGCTATTGATAGTGTAAGGTCCACTCCATAGGTTATCAAAATTTGAGTGCTTTCCTATTTTGACTTGGTCTTAATCCTAGTTGATAAAAATATCACTTTTTTAGAAGGTATTTGAATAATCTATCTCATCAAATGACCTCTTAGCTTGGTCTTGGTTGGACTACATGACATGCATATCACCATGTCTTATCTCTTCTACATCCCTTAATTCATTATCCTTACCTCCATAACATAGTTTTCTATTAGATCAAGTTTATGTGTGAGTTTAATGCTTGATATTTCAAGTGATATGGGAAACATTGCCTCTTTCCCATAAATAACAAGGTATGGATAATGATTGGTAGATCTATTGCGAGTGTTCCTATCTACCCACAAGGCTATCCTTAGTCTGTTAGACCACTCCCTTTGATTGTCCTTAATAGTTTTCTTTATAATTCTAATTAGCCTTTTGTTAGGGGAATATTCAAGTCCATTTACATATGGATAGTAGTTTGATGAAATTTTAAAATAAATGACATAGTTAAGATATCATTCACTCACCCTTGTACTACTAAAAGTTAGTGCATTATTTGGTTTGATGGTGGAGGAGATCCCAATTATAGTTATCAGGTTGTTATAGAACTCCAAAATTGGGTTTTCATTTGCCTTTTTAAGTGATACTCCTTTCACCCACCTATTTAAATAGTCTGTATTAGTCAAAACACACTTGTGTCCTACATTATATGGAAGGTGTATCATGCCTAAAAAATCTAGGCCCCACTATGTGAAATAATTCTCCACTTGGATGGGTTTGAGAGGTAAGGCAACTAGTCTTTCTTTCCCAGTGAACATGGAATAGTTTTTGCATTTAATAACCCAATCATGGGAGTCCTAAAACAAGTTTGGCCAAAATTGGACTATTCTTATTATCCTTGATGTTGTGGTATTGACTGTGAAGTGTCCTCTTATATGATCATCAATAAATTGATCTATAAGTTTGTCATCTTGGTTAGTCTCCACACACCTCAAGACCATGCCATCAAGATCATTTTTAAATATAACTCCATCAACCAAGACATAAAGTATTTATTACATCATATAATACCTAATTGTTATCTTATCTAGGCCTATAGGACATTCTCATGTTTGAAGGAATCTTACAATGTTTTGAGCCCAATTGGGAGAGGGTGTAGCTATAGGTTCTTGGTGATCATTTTACATTAACAAAAGCAATTATTTTCCCTCCTTCATATTTGATTCCAACTATTCACATAGTCTCTACCCTTTATTGACTTGGTGACTTTCACTTCTATGTCACATTTCATGCATCTAGTCACCCAACCTACTCTCTTTTCACTCAAATCCTAGTTGAGAAGTAGGTCTTTGATGCTAGGGTGAGCCACTATGACATATATTTTGTTGTTGGACAGCATGTGTATAATGTTTTGAGACCTCTCATGAATATAAGCACATCTTTATCTACATAGGTGTACCTCTCTTCATATCCTTCCAATGCTTGACTAAAGAAGGCTATGGGCTGCTCAAGGCCCTAACTACTTTGTTGCATCAACATGGCATAAATGGTGTCACTTTCTGATAAGCAATACAAAAACCATTCTATTGAGAAACTAAGGTTGAGAAGAGTGGGTACTTGGGAAATGGACTATTTAATGGATTATAAACTTCTCTTTCCCTCTCTTCTCCATGTGAAATTATTATACTTCTTGAGCATACACGTTAGAGGTCTTACTAGTTAGAAAAACCAAGGTATAATCCTTATGATGAAGTCAATCTTACCTAAAAATATCTGCATTACTTTCTTATGATTGGGCAGTGATAGAGCAAAGATTTAACTTATCCTCTATGGGTCTATGGAAAGGCCTTATTTTGACATAATGTGTCCTAAAATTCTACCCTCGTGGAATGAATTTTTTTTTTGAGGATTTAAAGAGACCCCATACTACCTACACCTATTTAATATCATCCTTAAGTGTGTCAAGTGGTCTTTGCCATGCTTGGAAAAAACTATGATGTCATCAATGTATGTGAGTACCATTTCATCGATGATTCATCAGAAGGCTACATCCATTACCTTTTGATAGGTGGACCCTACATTGGATAGCTAAAAGGGCATCTTTTTATAATAATTAGTGCCCCGCTTGGTTTTTAAGGCAATCTTGTGTTGCTCCTCCTCCTTTACCAACACTTGATTGTACCCTGAGTATCCATCAAGCAAGGAGAAATGTTGTGAACCTACAATATTTTGGAGAATATATTTTAGAGATCCCTAAAATCTACACATAACCATATATCCCAAATTCATCTTCCTTATAGGCACAAGGTTAGATACCCATGAAGTTTGTTTTATGGGGAAGATAATGTTGGAATCAATGAGTTTAGTTACCTATTTCTTCATGAGGATTTCAATCTTGGGGTTGATCATTATTTTATTTTATCTCATAGTTTTAGCACTTTCCTCTAATTATATAGTATGTTAGGCCAAACTAGGTTCAAACCCCTTCAAATCATTTTAATCCCAAGTAAATGTATCTAAATATTCTTGACATGACTATATGAAGCCTCCCTTTTTTCCCCTTGTGTTCACTTTGCCTAGTTTGAGTAGCTTATCCGTAAAGATAGTTACCTTATAATTATGTTCTTCCTCAGTTGACATGATAAATTTATCTTTCCTTAACTGATCATACTCATTGAGAATGTTTTCTAGAGTCACTAATCCCTTGGGATGTTTGTTTTTTCTCAATTGAACAATCTAGTCACCATACTATTATTGAAGTCTACCTCAGTTTCTTGAGTAAAATTCTTCCTCCTAATGTAATAAGCATGCTATTTTCCTATCATTGTTAAAGAATTTCCAACTAACCTCATTATTAGGCACTGAGGGTCTATGAACTACCTTTATTTTTTATTGATCTTTCATGTACTTGACCCAATATTGGATGTCATACTATGCTCCTATGACTTCCAACCTATCAACATGTTGATTGGCCTCTCTTAGGATTAAGTGAATGTCAAAGGCCTAAAAGTCTTCTAAGAGTTCCCAAACCTTATGATTATATGCCTTTAAGAGTGTAGTTTTAACTAAATTCTACCCTCTCACCTAATTTAGTACCAATTCACTATCTCCCATGGCTTGTAGTATCTTAATACCTATATTCCTTTCCCATTGTATCCCATGAATGAGAGCCTCATAATCTATTGTGTTGTATGTGTAGGTTATTTGGAACCTCATGGAATAAAAATATATTTTCCTAGAATGAGAGACAAGCATGAGGTTATTTGGAACCTCATGGAATAAAAATATATTTTCCTAGAATGAGAGACAAGCATGACACCTATTTCACTTCCATTCTTACACCTAGATCCATCAACGAACAAACTCTACACCCCATAATTATTTTGGATTGGGTTAGAAAGGGATGATATGACTACCTCTTCCTCTTGCATACAATATATCCCTAAGCCTGATTCTTTAATTATCTTATATAGATAATATACATGGTTATCTTACCCACAATCATAAAAAAGTATGTATTATATGCTTTTATGTGGTTCAATTGGCTTCTAATCATTGGGGTGTTCATATTCATCAATGATAGTATAATTGACATTGGATAAACTAGTTATGTAAGGATGTAAATAGAACCTAGAGATAGGCTCATACCTAATGGTGACCTTTATTCAATACTTGGTTCTAAAAACCATAAAATACTAATCAAAATAGAGATAGTCTCCTATCTTTATAGTAAAATCCATAGACAAACACAAGGAAAAAAGGGGGAAGATCAACCACTACAACATATTGGGATATGGTATAATTAGGACAAGTAGACATGACAATTATTAGATCTATGAGTACACCAATAGTCTTAGTAGGGGACCCATCTAGTTTTAATACTCCCTTAAAATTAGGATTATACCTTAACCCCAATTTGTCTACTATAGATTTAGGCATGAAAAATGTACTATCCCCAGTATTTATCATGTATTTATGTATTAAGGAGTCTCATATTATGATAGAGAGCTAGAAAGTAGGGGGTTTATTTACCTTGTTTGGTTAGGGTTGATTAGGCTAGCTAGTGTTGGTTAGGACTACACTCACTTTTTCTACCTAATTTTCTAAGATGTGGAGTTTGGACAACTCTTCTTGGATGAGATCCTTTTATCTAAGGATAATAAATGTGTTCCACATTGGTAGGGTGACATAAGCCTTCTTCATCTATTCCATAATGATTATATGAGGTCTATTATCCTTTGATTATAAATTAGGAACATTAGTACTACTTGAAGCTTGAGTGAACTGAGGTATGAATGGACCTCTATTATTCTAACCCTTCTCTTTTTGAACATTTTGAATTGGTGGATTTTTAGGGGCTGAATTTTTTCCATTAGTACCTAAGGTGTTTGAGATTATGGATGAGTTATTCTACCAACATCTAAGTCATCACCCACTACTCTTATTTTATCCCTTATATGGGATAAAATAGGGTTTTCTACTTTGGTTCACCCCCAAGTCGATTAACTACACATTGTTAAAAATATTTTATCCTTATTGGAAGTTGACAAAGGTATTATTTGATTTTGCCTTATCACCACTCATTCCTTGTTCATTTGACATTTTAGATGGAGTCATGAAGGGGGTATCTCCATGTTGCACATAAAATCCTTCTTTGTGTTGTGTAGGAGGCTAATTGTCTTGCATAGAATGAGATTGAATCTACTACATAGTAAAAGTTAAAAAAACACCATCACTTGGATTGATTAACACCTCATAATATTTAACCCATTATGTATACCATTCACCTTCTTAATCAAAATTATTTTGAGTAGAAACTAGTGTTCTAGAAGTGTTAGTAGAATTAGGATTGGAACTATTATAAGGCCTTTCTTGAGGAATTTACCCTTGAATTTGTGGATTAGGTTCATATGGAGGCTTGTTGAACTAATAAGGCTAATAGGGAGCTTGATAAATATCTTGGTATGATATATGAGGTGGAAATTTCTGCCTCTCGAAGGTCACTATCTTGTTGCTATGTCCCTTGAGTAACCCTTCAAGTTTAACTAATATATCTACTTGACTAGCATCTACTTGATCATGGTTATGTCTAATTCATATGGGGGAAATGTAGCCATAGGAGGTGTTAGCTATAGAAATAAAGGCATGAGGGGCCTTGGTGTGAGTTTTCCTTATATGAGATAGTTTTTGTAGACATCTCAAATTGGCCACCAATGGCTATATAGCCAACTTTAAATTAATTCTTACCAACCATTGAACATATATCTTAAAAAAATTAAGTCTTAAATTTGGCTTCATAACCATGGAAAGAAATCAAGTTAGCCCATAAATAAATTAATTTGGGTAAATAGACATTGAAAAAAATAAAAATATTGCAAAAATGTTCAAATTCCAAGGTGGAATACAAATGACTAACAAAGATTAATTAACATGCAAATATTAATACTAAGCCTAATTGAATTCATCCATGAGAAAATAAATCAATTATCAAAAAGGAAAATTCAATAAATATCCTAAAAATAATCTTAGAATCTAATCATGACATTTTTTGAGTTGTCTAAATATAAAATATCTCAAAGCACATCTATTCCATTTTGTTCATTAGATTTTGGACACCTTTACATTGTACTAGGGTTAACTAAGACAACGAAGGTTAGGATTTAACCTATTCCTTGTCATTAAAAAGGCTATAAGAGTAGTCCTATATCTCTTAATTTAGAGATCTTGAAACATACTAGAGTTATAATCTAGGGTTTGATTCATGAAACAAATGCATAGTGTTATAATTTCAAAATAAAGCCAAGCCATAAATCAAGCCAAGCCATCAATCAAGCCAAGCCAGCCATGGTTCTAAGAGGAGATGGAGATAGCCAAGCCCCATTAATGAAGACCTTTTGAGCACAATCTAAGAAAGTCAATGAATAAATCTCTTGCATAAATAAAGGAATGTAAGGAAAGCTATCATTTCTCTGTATTTTAGTTGTGTTTTCAATTGGTTTCTTCACTAAGCTCCCATCATTATCTATGCCTAGAGATATTATTTTGTTTAGCGTGTTGATTTCATTATTTTTATAACTAAAATTATACTAACATCCTATATTTAGTCAATTCATTGATCATATATGGCATGCCTAGTGGGACACAATGCAACCCACATAGCAAAGAGATCATTATTCAAATTTTAGGTCTTCATTTGGATACATAAATCTCTTTAAAATTTATTTTATAACCTTATTTTAGCTAGAATTAATTTTTTTATATTTATCAAATCTACATACTGATCACTAATTATTAGGTGTAATCACTGATGGATAGACCCTAACCTCTGATGATTCTACCCATCCACCATCGATTCTATGTAACTAACAATGGTTGGGTTATAGGGGATAAACAAAACTAAAGATTGAATTTTTATTTTTTTGGTCATTTCATTCCTTTATTTGTCATTTTCAATATCATTTAAATCCATCAAATAAACTTTTCCTTGTAGTTTTCTCAAATTTAAACTAACCAAGACTAACCTAATGTGTTTCATCTTTTGTGGTTTTCCCTTTGTGTCTAGAGGTTTTTTTAGATGGTATTTATCAACCACCAATGATTCTACTCAACTACCAATGGTTAGATTTAACTGATTAGATATGGTTACCCTAAAATCACCAATAGTTATTTGTAACCATCGATGATCACTATGTGTAATTAAATCCAAACTTAAGAGATCAAAATTAAACATCATTTGATAACAATAAAAAGTGCTTCTAAGTAGGGAGATACTATCTTGTTTTTATAAGGCCAATCAATTGAAAATAAATTTTCAAGCTCAAATAATTTATAAAATTTCAAATTGGTCTTTAAAATAAATAAAGCTAATCTTACACATTTTGACTTAAGGGTTTAAAATGAACATGGTTGTGTTTTTTCTTAGTTTATGTTTGTTCAAGTTTTTTTAGAAAAAAAAAAAAAAAAAAAGCTAAGGGGCCATGAACCTAATCAAAAACATTTCAATTGGTGCATTATAAAGAACCTAATCAAATGAGAACATGTTATCAATCTTGCTCACATCATCTTTTGGGTATTTAATAAGAACTTAGATTTTTTTATGCCTTAGATATTTTTCAATGTTTTATCAAGTTTTCATCAATGCCAAGGGGCCAAACTTCCCAACATATTTTATTTAGTGCATTAAAATGAACATTAACATGTATTTTTCATGATTTTGAGCACATTCACTTTTATGCCATGTTTGTTTGTTGATTTTTTATTTTTGAAAAAAGGATAGTGTGTGTATTCTCTCTCCTATCCCCTATATGGAACTCATGGGAATAAAAGGTGCCTTTCTATTGCATTTTAGTGCCTAATCTAAGGTTTAGAAATAACATTGACTAATGTCTCCCCAAAACTTGCATAGTATTGGATGATCTAAAATCAACCCTAAAGTCTTTCTACTTATCTTTTATTTTCATACATCTTGTCTTGTGAAAGGGATGCCATTACCTTTCATAATTTATTTAGGGAAGCATTGACATAGGGCTTCATCTCTTGATAGTGTCTCAACTCCTCTCCATGGGAGAGGGGTATATAAATTGGAATCACCCCACTAGGATGATGGTTTGAGTGGTTAAACCATCTCAATTAGTGGTAGGTTAAGCTCAAAATGTATGACTAATATGGGCATCATAATACACTAAGTGATGGATGTAGTGGTTGTAAAAATCAAAATACATTTTTGCAACAAGTTGATAGATGTGGACTCCATTGATGTACTACTTATCGTGTGTGCATACATGAAAAAGTGTACACATGGGATATATCTATATGGTAAAAGACTTGTAGGTATTAGTCAACCCCACTTTGACACACTTTGATAGGATTTAGGATGATTATACTTAGATGGTCATTCACTACTTTATTTATTTATGTTTTAAGACTAAAACACTTGATTTTTATTTAAACCACATCTAATCAAGTTTGTTTATAAGTCACTCCTTTTTCAAGTAGGTGTGATGTTGATCATTTTTTCACCACACATTTGTCTTATATTTTTCACTAAAATTATTTGTCTATGTGTCACTTTTTTGAAATGGGTACCATTGTGACGCCCAAATAATTTCCAAGTGTTAATCCTTACAAGTATTTCAAACAAAACATTAATCACATATTTTTGGAAGTGATAATACCATTATGCTACCCAAATTATTTCAAAACTTATATTTTATTAATTATAATTATTTCAAAACAAATCATTTTATCCTTGTTGGATATTTATTTAGCATAGTCATGATGTTAAAAATTTTCTAGCTTGTTTGGTCAACTATATCCTAGCTTTCAACATTCAAGTTTTCAATTAACTTTTCCAAGTTCAAATTCAAAGATTTATTGATTTCTATTTTTTCCTTCACATGTAGGGGATAATACACAAATATTTCTCTTTTAGGTTACATAACATAGGTTAATTGATTACCCAAATTTGAAAAATGTTGATTGTTTTTTCATAGAGCCTATCCTCATCATTATTTGTGCCTTTATTTGCGAGAACATAGCCTTTCTCTAGGTACCTTTTACTTTATGATTTATAACAATTGATTATGTTTATGTTTGATTCTTTGTGTCGATTTTATGTCAAATTATTTTAATTTTGTTTAATTAATATCCCATCATCATATTTTTTTAAAGACTAGCTTTTGATGTCATTTGGACAAAACTCCTAGCACATCCTATTTGAGCCTAGTTTTTGACTCTACAGTTGGACAAAAGACATAGAAACATTTCCCTTTCCTAGTTTATACCTACTTGAAACACTTTTGACATAAATTTTGACATGCCCATTTTCATTCAAATGCTTGACCTTTTGTGTGTATGACATTTGAAGTTAGACATTTGATGTTAGACACCATGTTTTAGCACATACCATTTTGGAGATACAACTCCATTTTTATACCTTTGGAGATAAATCTCCACTCCTCTTTTTTTTAACACGTTACACAAATTTTAAACCTTTTGTCCTTTAACCATTATTTTTCAATGTTTGTATAACTATATAAGCTCTTTATTTTGGAACATTGTTCATTGATGCAGATATTTCTAGCTACAATTATGATAGAATCATGTATAATCCAATTTATGATATAATGGCTACACAAATTAACTATAATCATGATCTACTTGAGGAACAAAGTCAAATGCTTATTTATGATCAAAATCAAGTTACCAACTAGGATGATATGGTTTTTTAGGAGGACGTGAATGCTTTAGCTTATGAAATAAATCATGTTCCATGATATCCAGCCATTTTTATTCTAAGACATTTTATTTTTTCTTATACAAACAATCATGCTCCACAATTCCCTAGACTTATCATTTTGGGGCCTCATACTTTGTCTTGTACAAGAAATGAATATCGATAATTCCCTAGGCTTATCATTCTAGGACCTCATCCTTTGGCTTGTGTGAGAAATCAAGATTTAAAACACCCTATCATTAAAATTTTAAGACTTCATCATGTGGCTCATGTGAGAAATCATGCTCCACAATACCCTACCATTATCCAAACCCAACCAATCCAATAAAAACCTTAACCAATCCAATCAAAACCCTAGCCAAGCCAATTAGGACCTATCTATCCAATCCAATCATAATCCCAACTATTCTAATTAAAACCTCAACCAATCCAATCAATACCCCAACCAATCCAATCAGAACCTCAACTAAGTGAATCAAAAGCTATTAAACTAAGATAATCTTTTAAAGATCAAATTATATTTAAAATTAAAATTTTACAATTGATTATAAACCATGACCAAACAAACTAGCCAATCCAAAATGTTTTTGTTGAACCAACTATTTGTGAAAAGTTAACTTGTGATGAATCACCTTTCAATCCTATTCATATTGTTGAGGAGTCTCACTCTGATGAGTCAGTTTATGTTGAGTCACTTCTTAATGATTATAACCACCTTTGGGAAAATAATTACCTCAACCATATTCCTATTTTTTAATATCCTTCCTTTGATAAACCAATCTCTAAGGAGTTGTCTCTAGACTTGTTTCCCATTTTTGATGAGTCTCACTTTGACAAACTAGTCTCTATGGAGCCCATCTAGCCATCATAGGCTATTACTTGTCCATAAACAAAAATTCAAAAAAACATAATTATAGAAGCATCCACATTAGATGAAGAATGAACACTCATGTTCTATTCTTGAGCCAAAATCACATTTACATTAGAATCATAATCAACATTAGTCTTACCATTGAATTCATAGTCCTTTGAGTTAGAATCAAATTCAAAAAAAAAATACTCATGCATGTTAGAATATCAGTTACTCATGCCTTGAAGATCAATTTGAATACATTTATGATCCTTCTATAGTTTTTGAGGATGATTACTTTAGCATTGACACAAGTTCTCCTAGTATCTTCTATGAGGATTATGACACCAACTCCCCTTGTATTACCATCAACCAAAATATCCATATCATTAACATTCCACATCTCACAAGTGTTGATTGGGATAGACAAAATCACACCTTATTGAATTGAATCCATGGATACACATAAGATAAATAAAAACAAATAGGCCAAGAGCAAAATCATGTAAAAGAAGAATAATCTCCTAGTGAGACCTTTTAAAAGGTGCTAGGGGAAAATCAAAGTTTAAACTTAGCATCTTTTAGTAAAGCCTTTTCAGAGGTGCTAGAAGATAATCAAAGTCAAAAGTCAATGTTCCTTAATGAAACCTTCTCAAAGATGCAATGGGACAATCAAGACAACTTCATTGGTGGAAACCTCTACAAGGCACCAATAACTGAGCATAAACGTTCTTCACTATTTGATGAAGACATTATCAATGATCAAATAAAAATATCTTCCAATATATAGCCTAATTATATGGTAGATACTCTCAATCCAAAACAACATAATAATTTGGTGGTCTTATCAAGAGAATATTCAAAAGTCTTTGGCCATGCCACATCCATAGTTATGTTGAATCTAGAATCGATAACATTGTGTGTTCCTAAAAATACCAATCTTCATTTGTTTATCCACCATTATCCATTTCATTATCATCCACCATTCCATTTCATAATCAAAGTTATCATCCAAAATTTATCACTATTTACCATCCATGGCTACACTTTCCTTTACAGAGGCTACAAAGATACCTTGTCTCAATGTTTAAAGAAAACATAATAAAAAACTAATGAAGATCACAATAACATAGTTGGCATTTAAATATGTAACAAGTTCTTGATAGAGAAACTATTCACAAGAGGTGTGGGCTAGAAATTAACGTGATTGACTATTCTAGTTGTACCATTTGCTAATTAGGATGTGCATCTCCACATCAATAAGAATAATAGAATAATATACCCAAGATAAAAACATAAAAAACCAATAATTGTCATCAACCAAAAACATGTACCATACAGTTTTTATTTTCCATATCTTGGCCGTTTATCATATACCTTGTCATTTTCACATACCTTGCCATTCATCCTTATCACTTGGGATAAATCATGTTACCATTTTATCCAATTTTCAAACCATCCTACCTATCACTTTACCATATTATCCTATCATTCTACCATCCTATCATTTTGCCTATCACTTATCCATTCTACCATTCCATTCTATTAGCTTAACATGTTTTGAATCATATCCACCTATCCCATTTAACCTTGGTTTATCCATTGGTTTCACATTTTAAACATGAATAATAAGATCAATTTTAGAATTTGTTTTAATCATTCCAAATAGAGGTAATATTTTAGAGTAGTATGATAGAAGTTTTTTCAATTACATCCTTCATTCGTTCTTTCCTTATAATCATGATTGTTTATGTGATCCTGATTATATTTTTCTACATGGGAAAATCAATGTCTCATCGATCTTGTTACTAATTATAACCACCTATGGGAAAATTAATATCATATATCTGATCTATTATATCCTAGTTATAACTACATATGGGTAAATTATGGGCAACATTTTTTTATTGTGCCTTAACATACCAACTTGCCATTCCTATCTCATATTGTGCCATTATACCATTTGTGCTTGTTTTATTTGAATTGGATGCTATACTAGTTAGATTATTCTATTGTAGGGAGGAACTATTATGACTTAAGGCTCTTTTTGGACTATATGGATCATGTTAAATTAATTTTGAGGTCAACATAGTCCCCCTTTACAATTACGTTCTCATCATTTTTCAAGCATCCATTCATGTTTTCCATGCTCTCATAATTTTTTGAGATTGAACCATTTAGTATCTCACCATTCTGAATCGAGTTAAGATACTCCAAATTGCCCAAAACATTCAAAATTTTCAAAATCCAAAAACATTTATCTTGTCTAAGCCTAGTTAGTTATCCTCAATCCACCCTACTAGGGTAAATCCATTAAAGGATACTTTCTATTGATTTTATTTTCAAGATTTATGTTTGTTTGTTTATTTGTTTGTTTTCTTATTTTTTTTCTTTCAACATTGTTGTCTCAATTTATTCTATGTGTGTTGATTGGGTGATTCCTTGAATACTAAACTTTAATCCATCCATATTTATAGATCTACATTGTCATCATGGTTTTTATCACTGGTGCATTGTTTTTAATTGTTTAATTGACCAAAAATTAGGCTTTATGTACATTTGGACTATGTTCTCATGGTTTTTTTAATATCATGAGGCATATTGACATGTGATATATAAAAAATCAACTTGGGAAGTCCTACACACAATATAGTGGTAGCTAATTATCTCTTGGATACCCTTGACAAATCCTCCCACCCATCTTGATAAAATCAACAACATTGACCATTCTAGTTGTATCCATACTAATCAGGATGAGCATACCCTCATTGGAAGGTACAATTAAATCATTTTCATTTATAAATTATTACTCTTCTATTCATCTCTTTTATCAAAATGTGCATCCTCATATGCCTAGTTATTTGTGGCTTCTTTAGTCATTATACGAATAAATCTACATTTTCACCTAATCATCTTTAATCTATGTAATAGGTTATATCCATGACTTATGCTTGCTAATCTTCCTTGATGGGGCATAATTAATAAATCATCCTTATCAAATCTAGGTCATCTTAATCCTTATAACCACCTTTGGGCAAAACATTATTTTGACTTTTGTTACTAATTATAACTTCCTTTAGGTAAATCAACTTTTAAAAAAAAAATAAAATCAATACTTGCATTCATTTTCACATTTGGATTAATCTCACCCATGGGTCAATTCCACCTTTATTATTACTTACTTCTGATGGATTATCCATCAAACATGTGACAGCCACTCCCTCATAGTGGCATCATCATATGCTTCTTAAACATTCCTTTGGCACTTTTTCTTCAATCATTATCTTCTTTTAGGCATACAAGTGTTTTCTCTTTATTTTATAGCACATTGTTGTTCCTATAGTTTTCAACATCTTCCCTAATAGGGGAAAATTGTAGACATCTAAAATTGGCCACCAATGGATTCATACCTAAATTCAGAGTAATTCTTACAAACCATTGAATATCTAGATTAAAAATTTCTATAAATCTTAAATTTGGCTTCATAACCATGGAAATAAATCAAGTTGGCCCATAAATCAATTAAATTGGGTAAATTCATATTGAATAAAATCAAAATATTTCAAAAATGTTCAAATGCCAATGTGGAATACAAATGCCTAAAAAATATTATTTAAATTGTAAATATTAATCTTAAGCCTAATTGAATTCATCCATGAGCAAATAAATCATGTATTAAAAAGTAAAATTCAATAAACATCCTAAAAGTCATCTTAGAAGTTAATCATGACCTTTTGTGAGTTCTCTAAATAAAAAATATCTCAAATCACACCTATTCCATGATAATCATGAAATTTTGGACACATTTTAACCCTAATAGGGTTAACTAAGCCAACCAAGGTTAGGATTTAACCTATTCTATGCCATTTCAAAGCCTATAAAAGCAAGCCTAGAAATCTTCATTTAGAGATCTTCGAACATAGTAGAGTTATAATGCAATATTTGATGTGTGAAGCAAATGCATAGTGTTTTAATGTCAAAATCAAGTAAAGCTAACCATGGTGCTATAAAGAGATGGAGATATTCAATCCCCATTGATGAAGACCTTTTTAGCACAATTTGAGCAACCCAATGAATATATCTCTTGGAGAAATCAAGGAGGGTAAGGAAAGTTATTATTTGCTTGCATTTTAGTTTTGTTTTTATATAGTTTGTTTACTAATCTCCCCTCATGATCTAGGCTAAGAGATGCTATCTTGTTTAGTGTGTTGATTTAATTGTTTTTGGAACTAACACTATATTGACCTCCTATCTTGAGTAAAATTTCTTGATCAAATATCATCATAGGCTTCCTACACATTCCTTTGGATATTTTTCTTCAATCATCATCTTCTTTCAGGCATACATGCCTTTTCTCATTATTTGAGAAGACATTGTTGTTCCTATGGTTTTCAAAATCTTCCCAAATAAGGACAAACTATAGACAACTAAAATTGGCCACCAATGGATTATACCCAAATTTAAAGAAATTATTGCCAACCATCGAACATCTAGCCTAAGAATTTTTATTAGTCTTAAATTTGGCTTCATAACCATGGAAATATATCAAGTTGGACCATAAATCAATTAAATTGGGTAAATTCACATTGAATAAAATCAAAATCTTGCAAAAATGTTCAAATGCTAATGTGGAATACAAATTCCTAAAAAACATTAATTAACTTAAAAATATTAATCCTAAGCCTAATTGAATTCATCCGTGAAGAAATAAATAAATTATCAAAAATTAAAATTCAATAAATATCGTAAAGAGCATCTTAGAAGCTAATCATGACCTTTTGTGAGTTTTTAAAATACATAATATCTCAAATCACACCTATTCCATTCTAATCATGATATTTTGGACACCTTTTAACCTTACTAGGCTTAACTAAGCCAAATATGGTTAGGATTTAATGTATTCCAAGTCCTTTAAAAGCCTATCAAATAAATTTTAGAGATTTTGATTTAGAGAGCTTGGAAAATAGTAAATTTATAATGTAGGATTTGATTTATGAAGAAAATACATAGTGTTATAATGTAAAAATCAAGCCAAGCCAACCATGGTGCTAAGTGCAGATGGAGATAGCTAAGCCCCATTGATGAAAACCTTTTGAGCACAATCCAAAAAATTATATATATATATATATATATATCTCTTGGAAAAATCAATTAAGTTAAGGAAAGTTGTCATTTCTTTACATTTTTGTTATGTTTTCAAATGGTTTGTTGACTAAGATCCCCTCATGATCTAGGCCTAGATATGCTAGCCTATTTAGTGTGTTGATTTAATTTTTTTTATAAATAACACTATACTAACATCCTCTCTTGAGTCAAATTCCTTGGTCATAGTTTTATACCCTTATTTCCACTTCATAAGAATCATGTAGTGTGTTCTCTCCCATGGACTATATCATGACTACTACATCAAAATTGAGGGCTCTCAAATATTATAAAGAGACATAGTTAGGACTGGGTTTAAGTACTATTATTATCCTATCCCATGTTTTTTGAAACCTATAGTTAAATTCCACCATAAACTCTTGAGGGTCCCTTTTGATTATGATTAATTACTCCTCTAGGGATAAGTGGTCACTCCCATCCTCAAAATGCTTGCATAGATGCTCCCCAAACTCATCCCAAGTGTTGATAGATGCAGGGACTAAACCCATATACTAATGAAGTGTTTTATCTATTAATGAATTAGTTAGTATCCTCATTGCTACATTTTATTAAGTCATATTATGTACTTAGTAGAGGTTGGTTATGTCTACAATGTGTTAAAATATAATAGTATAGTTTTATCCTATGAAGTATGGAAGGATATTAAGTATAGCATTATGTATATGATTAAATTAGTTTAATTTTATAGGGATGCCATCATTTAAGGGAACAATGGCTTGGTTTCTAGGCCTAGCCAGTGAAATTTTAGGACTTGTAGTAATACTTTGTTGAGAAATATTAAGAGAAGTAGGGGGTGTAAGGTAGGGATTAGACATATATCACCTCTTCATCCTATAAAAATATAAGGATAAGTCAATAAATTCAACTTCCTTACCTTTTGATGAAGAACTTGTGACTAATTTTGGCATGATATTTGATTGCAAATCTACCACTAGAGTGTTTAAACCTCTTTGAGATCACCAAATGGTATGAGTAGTTATTCTAAATTACTTGAATCTTGGTCCCACTGAGCATGCCATAGATTATTATCAGTATAGATTATACCCTTAAGTTAGAGGTGTTTTAGACATGCCTCATGTAGCTGATATAATGGGATCACCTCTAGGTATGGGTAGCGTATTGAGTGAGATGAATCTTTGGTTTTGGGGCTAGTTCCCTTAATGCATCATCTAGGATCAATTTTTAAACATGATAACTTGTGAATGAAAAGGGTGATAAAGATACATAAAACAAACCATATCTATGGTAGGTGATGTACCAACATGTTGTATCCTCTATATTTGACCATTCAATAACACTTATGAACAAGACAAGTATTATTGAGTAGACCACTCTCTCCAAGAGATTCCTAAGAATCAATGCTTCACATAGAGGCTATGCTAGATGATTATAACTTGAGGTTGATGAATGGAAGGTGTGTTTTCATGATGATACCAATTATATTCTACCCTAAGCATAATCACTAACACATTCACACACCGTATGACCTATTTAGAATAGTTTCCTTATAACTAAGTGATAGTAATGACTTGCAAAGGAAGATGAAAATAAATCAAGTGTAAAAATATAAAGTTATAGAACACATTATGATAGAATAAATAATATTAATTCAAAGGTTCACAATGTATAATCTGGGTAAAGTTTCTTCACACCCAGTAAAAGGGTATAAAAATTAGCCTTTTAGCCTCAATTTATAGAACAAAAGATGGAAAGAGAGGAATAATATGACGTGGAAGTGTGGATAAGGGGCCATAATTACCATAATTTAATTATTAATTATTTACAAACATTAATAAGGATTAATAATAGCTCCATGACCTCTCTCATGCATTTCTTTAGCTCGTTGATGATTTTTTAATGAGCCCTTAGGCATAGAGATGTCATGGATAGAAGATAATTCAATCTTGGTTTACGTCATTAGATGTGTGATCATTCCAAATTGGTCAAAAACTTTTATTTTTATAGTTAAAATGGTATGATATGGTGTATCTTGGCTTTAATAAAACCTCAACTAGCTCACCTCTCTTTCTACATGTCAATAAGGCTTAAAAAGCTGCCATGGTCTTCATAATGGACATGATGTGCCTATTTTTCTCCATGAAGTAGTTACAAGATCATTTATGGTTCCCATTCACTCTCTTATCAGACATATATGATAAGAGACATCTCATTTAGTTGACCAAATAATCTTATTAGCTAACTATGCATAGTCACTCAGTGCTAGTTGCTTGGATGGCCATGAAACTTGAATAGAACATTAAGAATGGGTTAGTGAGTGTGTTTTAAGATTAAAAAAATCATATTAAACCATGATTCATGCCTTTTAGTTAGTGCAGACCTATAATTCTTGATCATTTAGGTGACTAGGTCACCTTTCACTAGCACTTCTAGACTGCCTCTTTAGGCCAAGCTTATAAAATCATTTAAAAGAGGAATTGAGAGTAATTTTTGGCCTAAGAGGCTGGAATACACTTCATACCATCATATTGAATGATTTTTATTTTTCATCTAGGTTTTTACCTTGGATTCATCACTAAATATTGAAAAATAGGGTACCTAATGTATATGTATAGGTGTCCATACAAACCAATGTCATGAATAGGAACTTATTAGAGTGTATAATGAATTTAATGTGTTTTAAAGACAACACAAGGTATTTTTATGAATTTCCCTCAACTTATCCTCCATTGGGTTCTTATCATAGTTTAAGAAGGATTTTAATGTCTTACTATCATAATAATGGTTATTAGAGTATATGTCTTAGATTTCAAACTTAATGCCATGTATGATGTGTACATAGACCCCCTCAAATCTCCATAAAAACTCTTAGTCCCGTGCATCTTGTATGGTGACCTTTGATTAAAAGTGGGCATCCTTCAAGTTTTCACTAAGCATTATAGGTATGCTAACAGTGTTAAGGATCATTCACAGATCTTCCCCCATAAAGGAAATTCTATCTACCCTAGGTTGTAAGTGCATATGGGTCCCTAAATTCCCATGAGATAAATAGATCTCATGCATATTTCCATGTAATATATGAGCATTTGAATTGCTAGCTCAAAATGGCATACTAGTGTGATAAAGCTCGAGGAGGGTAGTTAGGCCAAATTGACCATTCCCTTACCTTCCTCTACCTAAAACACCTTCCTTAGGAATTTTATTATCATCATATATATCTTTATTACCTTATGTTTGCCTAGAAAATTTTAATATGTCATTAGGATGAAGTTGGAGTTTTGAGGTCTTGTGGAGGATTTTAGGCCTTGTCAACAAATTTGACCACAAGTCAAAATGGGTCAACCCCTATAGTATAATATTTTATATAGGGGTATAATATAATTTCATGTGGTGTGTCATGGTTTATTTTATGTGATTTAATGTGCTTCTAGCCTTGGTCATAGTCCATATTAGTCCTTATGTCATTTAGGGGTCATAAATGTGTCATAAATGAAGGTGGTAAAATTTTCTTAGATAGAAAATTGTTATAAATAATTCTTAACATACCTTGTGTAAGTTCCTATCAAATTCCTTATCAAGATTGTTAGTAATAATATAAACTTGTGGGTGTCAATATCAAATCAAGAAAACAAGTTAAAAAGAGGAAGTTTCAAAGGTTATATAGCCTATGGGAGAGAGTGACACATGGGAAAATATTATTAAATGGATATTCAACTTCCATAACTTCATTTTCCCACTTTAAATGCTTTTAGAGTATCAAAAATGGGCTAAACCATTCTATCTCTCCATCACTCCACTATGCACATGAAATTGGTCAATAGGTCTTTGGATGGTATGGACAATAGGAGGAATTCTAGGTCAAATGCTCTTGGGGGTGGATATTAAACTTGGTATGATTCATTTTAATGTTTGGATTTGGAATAATGGTTGCCTATACTTTATGAACCATCCTTAACAAGTTAATTGTACATGTTTTCTTGTTGTTTCACACACCCTACAGGTTTTACTTATATGTGAGATATTCCATACAATATAATTTATAAAATGGTTTATAAAGGATGGTTAATTCCCTCCCTCATTTTTCTTATGTTTTTTTTCATGATTGGAATTGATTTTATGGATCAAATAATTAAAATTACAAGGAGCATGCTAAGGAAGTTACTGTTAATTATCATAAATTGTAGAATGATTATTTCTCTAAAATGTCATAAAAGCAATGTTTGGTGTTTTTTTTCATTCCTATGATATATTTCTTCACCATATACTTCAAATTTTACTATCCAATATTAACATCATGAAGTTTGTAGTCAAATGTGAGACACAATTAGCTTGTTGCTTACCTTCACTTGCAGTCATGCATGTGGGGTCCTAAAAATTTTCATGGAAAATGTTTAAAGAGTTAAATTGGTGTTTGAAATATTATTTAAACATGATCAATAAAAATATACCTATCTAAGTGATATATGGATGACTATTTTCCATGTATGCATACTCATCCACAATGAATTTCAAGATGAACCTCACATTGAAAAGGTGAAATTGTTTGGTTTCAATCACTTCATGGTTGAAAGGTATTTTTATAATAGGATTATGAGTTTCAATATGAACCATAAGGTCACATTCCATACATAGAGTCCATAACCACACTCATTACCTACACATTGAAATGTCCATGTACATGTGGCATTGATAGAGACCTATAATTGTATCATAAGGATATTCTAACATGTTTTGATTTTTCCATAAAGTTATAAGAAAATGTATATGCTTGAGAGAAAAGTATGAAATCATATGATATACACACTACCTTTACTCATAGTCACTACCTGCATATTGAGATGTCCACCTACAAGTGGCCTTACATAGAAATTTGAGCATGGTCATGGAAGAGTTTGGCATGATTTAAAACCCTAATGAAGTTCGTATATGTTGAAGATGATATGGTATTCATGTTTGAGGGAAAAATTGGCAAGCAAGCTGGAATAAATCATTTCCAAGTGAAAGAGTTTGAATTTAGGGACAATTTTCACTAAAATACCAAAATAGAGGCCTAAGCACTTTTGGAGATGTCATGGAATAGTGTAAAAAGAGGTTTAGATGAATCTTAAGTGTCCCATAATGATGCCATAATATAGGGGTATAATCATGAAAAATAAAATGGATGTGTGACTAAAATAAATTTATGTTTTAAAGCATCCAATTTGTACATTTGCTCACTAAATTTGGTAGTGCTTTCTATAGGATTTTTGTTTTCAAGTGACCTTCACATCCCAAGGTAATAATGTAGGATATTTTACCCTTGGTGAGTGAATCCATGAAAGTGATAAGGGAATATAAATTATTAAAACTTTATCAAGAATGGTTAAATATTTGGGTATGAACTTCCATCAATACATAAAAGTGTATCTTTTGCTTGAGAAGGCCACCTATAACCTACATAAAAGTACCTACAACCTCATGAGTCAAACCATGGTGGTTTGACATAAAAATATGAGAAAATATTGATAAAAATGGATTAATAACTCTAAAATAATCCTAAAACATGTGACATAGGTCCTAAATAGTAAAAATTCACCTACAAGATTTATTTTTGATGCAAGGTTCAACTATAGTTTACAATGTTTTGAGGTAGTGTTATTTTGGTGATTGACTTAGAATATAAGTGATGATAGGTTAGATAAATGACTATATGAGGACAATTATTACTCTAAATATATATCTAGGCATTTCCTAAAAGATCTAAAACCAAATATATGCCTACAAACATGGTGAAAATTAGAACACAGTCACACACAATCAACACCTTTGGTAAGTCAAATCCAAGGTTTGTAACTAGGGAGTTGATAAATATAAAAGTGTGTTATAATTATATAAATCCTATTGAGTATGTTTCCCATTAGATTAAATTCTCAAATATATATATAACAAATCATTAAAGGGTCCAATCTCTAAAGTATATAATAGACACAATAAACCCATAAACTAGACTAGTTAAGGTGAAAGTGAGTAATGAGAAGTTGGGAAAATGATTAAAGTGATAAATGAGTTTAAATAAGATCTAAAAAATTATAATGAACATATAATGATACTCTAATATCATGTAAATAGGGTATGTAAGGTTTCCCAACAAGTAACCTATATTTTATGGGTAAAGCCTGCACACAATCATCTTTCTCAAAATTTTGTCTTAGGTTTTTGAACATTTAGAGGTGTTAGAGACATGATGAAGACATGAAAATTTGTATATAAAATTATTTTAACTATTTAATTCCCTCATATATTCAATTTTTTTAGGGTATATGGGAGATAACCTCTATTTTATCTTAGATCGAGGGCACTCCTCAAGGGTGAAAACTTGTAGGTTTTTAAGAAAGTTGATGACAAGGTGAACTAAATGCTATGAAAACCTCATAAGAAGATGTCATGAATAGTTATAGACCTAAAAAAACTAAAAAAACAATTCATAGGAGATTGAAACATGTCAAGGTGGTCCAAACCCACAAGGGACTAGTTAGACCTATTAGGTCTCAATTAGGTCTAAAGCCCAAGAAGTAGTCAATTTCACTTCTAGCATTATATGGAATTTATAACTAATTGGAATGTGTTCTTAGGGAGTTAAAAAGTGTGTTAAATATTATATAATGCAAAAAAAACATAGGGAAGCCACTTTCTACTTAAAACCAAATCAATCCTATGTAGAATAAAGAACAAATCTTGAGAGGCTAACTTGAGATTCTCACACCTACTTGGAGGATTTGTATGGGAGTTGAAGGAGTTTTTTAATGATAAAGGATTCCCTTAACATTGTTTTTATGGATTTTGTTTTCAAATCCAACATTAGATCTATATGAATAATCCTTAAAGGAAAAAAATACTCTAAATCCTATAAAACTCTTGGTAGTGACCCAATTGGGAAAATGGAAGAAACACACCAAAGATTAATATAAGTACCATGAAAGTTATTGAATATTTTAGATAACTTTCTAAGGATCCTCCCCATCTGGTTGAGTTGTACCCTACTTATACAGACAAGGTGGGAAATGGCTTTTCTTGACTATTTTTGGTGTCTTTCAAGTATAAATGAGTTTAAAGAGATGAAATTCATTTTGGGAGATATATTGGGACTTAATATAACTCAAAATTACCATTTAATACTTAATTTAAGCCTGAAACTACCTATGCAAGTGCCTTCATCTTACGCAGTCCAAATTGACATAGTGAACAAGTTGGTGAGTGAGTGAAAACATCAAGTGGGATGTTGTTTATGGTTTTATTGAGTAATATAAGGCCATAAGGGGTCCTAATATGTTTCATAAATTACTTTTTAGGTACCATATTTTAAAATTAAATACCAAATTTGGTGCCAAGTGTAAAGGTGC
>JARHVA010007559.1:570000-655422 GCA_037957365.1 Torreya grandis
TGAATTATATCATTTATTTAAATAGTTTAGATAGAAACAAAGGCCCATCAACCCTAAAGTTGAACAACTCATGAGGTTAGAGCTTAGCAAACTCCTTGAATCTAAAACAAGATTTATTTTGAAGAATTAAAAATGGGTAGATAACCTTGTGACTATTATAAATAATAATTGGGAGATAATAAATTTTTTTTACCTTATGTATCATAATAGAATGTCACTAAAATATCACTATTTTTTAACCTTAATGGAGCAAATTTTGCAAAATATTTCAATTTTCAATGTTTTTTCTCCTAGATGGATATTCAAGCTATAATAAGATCCTAGTGAATGAGGATGATAAAATTAAGAAATAATTAACTAAAAATGTGTGATTTTTCCTTATAGTAATATAACTTTTGGTTTTTCAAATTTTGATGCCACATTTCAAAGAGTAATGGTCATGGCCTTCAAAGGTTTGATCAATGAAATGTTTTTAGTTTATCTAGATGATATAAAAGTGTTATTTATAGATGCTAATGATCATATGAAATACTCAATTCAAGTGTTTTAAATATTTAGTAAGTATGGAGTATCTATAAACCCCCAAAAATGCATCTTTATTGTCAATGAAGCTAATATCTTAGGACATATTATTTCCAAAGATGGTTTGACTATTAATCATGAAAGGATAGAGGCTAGTATAGGCCTATCATTACCCTTGCATAAGAAAGGTATCCAAATTTTATTAGGCATAATTAATTTTTTAAGGAGGTTCATACCTAGTTTTTCATATTTGGTAAAACCTATCACAAGCATGCTCAAGAAGAACCAATTCTTTTCTTAGACTAAGAAGGGTAAGAGTAATTTTTAGGCCATTAAGAAATAAATTTCAAGTGATCCTACTCTTGTGAACCCTGATTTTTCTAAAAAAATCATGTTATATTCATTTTAAGACCTTGATATTATCTTAGCTATACTAATTAAAATGAATGATGAAGGTGTGTAAAAACCAATTCCATTTTTTAATCAAGGTTTGAAAGATTAGGAATTCAATTACACTTTTATGTAAAAATAGGTCCTTGCTATTTTAAGAGGACTATAATGTTTTGGAATATGGTTTAAAAAAATAGGATTCATGTTATTGTATCTCATCCTAGTACCAACGAGTTTTAAATTGAATTTAATGAAAAGAGGGTAGGGTGGATTAATAAGGTAATTGAATATGATGTTGATATCAAAATGATAAATTTGTTAAGGGATAAACGATTTTGTGAACATATAGCTTCATATATCTGTGAGTAAAAAGTAGAGGCTTTATTCAATCATGATTGCTCCCAAACAACTGGTCCTTACCTCTACAAAGTTGGACATAAGATGTTATCATATTTCTTCAAAGTGGTGAGTATCCTAATGGTATGAGTAGATACCAAAGGACATACTTTAGATTGAAATCTATTCCTTTTTGCCTTATATATGGTGTGATATTGAGAAGCATAGACAATTATTAGTTTGGAGTGTTGTTTTAGAAGTTCCATGATCGAACGATAGGAGGCCATTTCTCCCTATGAACCACAACAGCCAAGATCATGAGGGTAGGATATTATTGGCCTAGCCTCTTCCAAGACTATTATGCTTGGGTAAGAAGGTGTGTATAATTTTCTTTCTTTATCGGAAAATAGATGTTTAAAACTCTCTATTTTAGGCCTATCAAAGTAGATCAAACTTCCATGTAATGGGGTCTTGACTTCATTCATATGACAAAACCCCATCAAGTGCTGGTTACAAATGAATACTCATAACAACTAACTACTTCATAATGTGGGTTAAGGTAGTGGCATAGAAGGAAGCTAATAATTATTATATCTTAGAGTTATATGAAATTATCATAACAAGGTTTGGGACTCCTTCCACTATCATTTTAGATAATTCACATGCTTTCATCACTGTTAGGATAGCTAATTGTGTAAATACTATTGGAATATACTTGAACACTTCATCCAAATAGTATTCTCAAGGTAATGGGTTGGTTAAATCCACTAACATGAATCTAATCAGAATCATCAAGAAAACTTTGGAGGATAATCAAAGGTCTTGGCACACTAAATTAAATATATCCCTATGGGATGATATAATAACTCCCAAGAGGTAAATAGGGAATTCTCCTTTATTGATTGTCTATGGAAGGGAGGATAGGTTGTTTATATCCAAAGAGATTCCTACCTTGGAGTTGGCACATCAACTAGAGTTTCTTGAGAACACTCCAATGGAGGTGACTTTGACAAAAATAATGAAGCTACAAGAGACTAGATATAAGGCTCATCAAGATATGGAACATCACCAAATACTAATGAATAAGTATTATGACAATAAGGCAACACCAAGAACATTCTAAGAAGGTGACCAAGTGTTTAAAAGGGATGAAGATAGAGCAAAACTAGTGACACATACCAAATTTGACACTTTATGGAGTGGATCATATATCATCATCAAGTGAAAACAAAAAAACTCTTTCCAATTATCAAGGATGAATGGAGAGGATTTGCATATCCATGTGAATGGGATACATTTGACGCATTTATATTGAGGAAATTATGGTTATTCCTGTGAATATTAGGTTAGGTCTATGTTTTGTTTTTGTTTTGTGTGTTGTGTTCCATAAGTGTTCTTGAGAATAGATGTTTGTTTCCATTTGGTTTGTCTTATTTTATGTCTTTTTATATGTTTTTTGGTGAGGATTCAATGGAAAATTATATGAATTGGTGTATACATGACTACATGTCCCAATGGACAAGATTAGGCTACTAGTCTTGCCATAAGAAACATACTACCCTTTGGAAATCACCAAGAATGTTGACCATTTTGACCACAAGTCAAAGTGGGTTAACCCCCTATAGTATAAGACTTGATATAGTGGTCTATTATAATGTAATATGGTGTGTCATGGTTCATTTTATATGATTTAATGTTATTTTAGCCTTGGTCATAGTCCATATTAATCTTTATGTCACTTTATGTCATAAATGGGTCATAAATGAAGGTGATCTAGTTGTATTAGCTAGACAAGTGTTATAAATGCATATCAACATCCATCATTTCATTCCCCATCAGATTTATTGTTAGTAATGACATTACTAATAGAAACTTGTAGGTGTCAACTGAAAATCAAGAAAATAAGTGAAAAAGAGGGAGTTTCAAAGGTTGTATGATCTATGGGAGAGAGTGTCACATGTTAAAAGTTTATGGAATAAATATTTATCTTCCCTAAGTCATTTTACCTACTTTACATTCTTTGTATGTGCCAAAAATGGGCTAAAACCATTCTGTCTCTTTATCACTCTACTATGCACATGAAACTGGTCAACATGTCTTTGGATGGTATGGATAATAGGAGGGATTCCAAGAAAAATGCTATTGATTTTGGATGATAAACTTTTTCTGATTCATTTTCATGTTTGGATTTTGAATAATCATTGCCTATACTTTATGAACCATCCTTAACAAGTTGACTATCCATTTTTGCTTTCTATCTCCAACACCCTATAGGTTTTGCTTTTGTGTGAGCCATGACATAAAATATTGTTGGTAAAATGGTTTATATAGGCTGAATACATAATTATCTCATGTTTACCATGTTTTTTTTCATGATTTGTGATGGTTTAAATAGTTCAAGTTGTAAGAAGGAACATGCTAGGGAAGTTACAGTCAGTTTTCACCAGTTGTAGAAGTTTTTCTTCTCTACAATGGCCTAAAATCAATGTGTGGTGTATTTTTCCATGAATTTTATATTTTATATCCCACTCTCCTTCCAATATTACTCTCCAATATTAACATCATGAATGTTGGAGTCAAATGTGAGACACAGTCAGCTTATTTCTTACCTTCACTTGTAGTCATGTTATGTGGGGTCCTAAAAACATTCATGGAAAGTGTTTTAAGAGTCCAAGGGGTGTTAGACATATTATTTCAACATTTTAAATCAAAATAAACCTCTTTAAGTTATATATTATTTATTATGATGACTATTTCCCATGTATGTACAATCATCCACCATGAATGAGAACCTATAAGTGCTATAGAGAAGATCATCATGTTGAAAAGGAGAAATTGTCTAGTTTTAACCAATTCATGGTTTAAATGTATTGTTTTAAGAGGATTAATAGGTTATATATGAACCATAAGTTCACATTACATACATAGAGTCTATATCCACACTCACCACCTGTACATTGAAATGTCTACCTAAAGGTGGCATTAACAGAGACTTGGAATTATTTCATAAGGATGTTATAACATGTTTTGAGGTTTCCATCAGGTTATAATAAAATGGATATGCCTTAAAAACCAATTATTAATTCATATTATATTAACACTACCTTTACTCACAGTCACTACCTATATATTGAGATGTCCACCTATATGTGGCCTTACATATAAACTTGAACATGATAATCGAAGAGTTTGACATGATTTAAAACCCTCATAAAGGTTTTATATGATGAATATTATATTATAGTCATTTTTTAGTTAAAAAGTGGTAGGTATGTTGTAATAAATCATGTGAAAGTGAAAGAGTTTGAATTTAGGGACAATTTTCCATAAAACACCAAAATAAAGGCCCAAACACTTTTAGTGATGTCATGGAATGGTGTAACAAGAGGTATATATGAAATATAAGTGTACCATAATTAATAACTAATATATGGGCATAATCATGAGAAACAAAATGGATGTGTGACTAAAGGAAAGTGATGTTTGAAATCCTCCAAGTTGCAGATTTGTTCACTAAAGTTTGGTAGTGCTTTTTACAAGATTTTGAGTTTTCAAGTGACCATCACATCCCAAGGTGATAATGTAGTAGTATATCCCCATGGTGAGTGACTCCATGGAAGTGATAAGGGAATATAAATGATTCAAAATTAATAAATAATTGTTAAATAGATGGGTATGAACCTCCATTAACACCTTTAGATGTAGCATTTTCTTGAGAAGGCCACCTACAACCTACCTAAAAGTTTATACAACCTCATGAGTCAAAACATGGTGGTTTGAACTAAAAATATGATAAAATATTCATAAAAATGGATTTATAACTCTAAAATAATCTTAAAACATGTGACACATGTTCCAAATAGTCAAAATGCACCTATAATATTCCTTTTTTATTCAAAAAGTGTAAAATATAGTTGATTGTAGTTGACAGTATTTTGAGGTAGGTTTGCCTTAGTGATTAAATTAGAATATAAGTGATGAGACGTGATATATATTAATTAATTAGGATATTTATTAATCCAAATATTTATCTAGGAATTTACTATGGTATCTCTAACCAAATATACACTTATAGGCATGTTGAAATTCAGAACACAGTCACACATAGTCAACACCTATGGTAAGTCAAATCTAAGGTATGTAATGAGGGAGATGATAAAGATAAAAGTTTTTTATCATGATATAAATCCTATTTATGATTTTTACATCATATTATATTATCAAATAAATAAAACAAAACATTGAAGGATCCAATATCCAAAGTATACCATAGTCACAGTCAGCCTGCAGACTAGACCAATTAAGGTGAAAGTGAGTAATGATAAGTTGGTAAAATGATTAAAGAGATAAATTAGTTTTAAATGTATCCCAATGGTGATAATTAAAATATAATGAAATTTTCATATCATGTAAAAAAAACTATGTAAGGGTTCCCATACAAGCAACCTAAAGTCTATGGGTAAAGCCTACACACAGTCATCTTTCTCAAAAGTCTATCATGGAATTTTAAACATTTAGAGGTGATAGAGACATGAAAAATCCATGAAAATTTGTACATTAAACAATAATAAATTTGGGAAACCCATCATATACTCATTTTTTTAGGGTATATGGAGATTCCATCTATTTTGTCTCAGACAGAGGTCACTCCCCAAGGGTCTAAACATGCAAGTTTTGAAGAAATGAGATGACAAGGTGAGATAGAAGATATTAAAACCATATAATAAGATTTATTGAGCTATGATAGACCTAAAAACATAAAAAAAAAATTCATAGGAGACTAAAACATGTCAAAGTAGTCCAAACCCACATGGGAGTAGACAAACCTATTAGGTCTCCACTAGGTCTAAATCCCAAGAAGGGATCAATTTAACTTGTAGAATTAGATGGAATTTATAACTCATTGGGACATGTTTTTATGGAGTTATAAGGTTTTTTAAAGAGTATAACATGTATAATAATGCATAAGGAATCCATTTTTGGCTTAAGACCAACTCAAGCCCATGCATAATGGAGAACAATGCTCCAGAGGCTAACTTGAGATGCTCACACCTACTTGGAGGATTTGCATGGGAGTATAAGGATTTATGGAATGATAAAGGAGGCCCTGATCATTATTTTTATACAATGTTTTAAGAAATCTAGTGTCAGACTTGTAATAATAATCCTTAGAGGGAAAAACTAATCTAAACCCTCTAAAACCCTTGGTAGTGACCTGATTGGGAAAATTATGGAGGAAAGGAACCTAAGAGGCATAAAATTACCATGAAAGTGATTTAATATTATAGATTACTCTCCAAGGATTCCCTAATCCAGTTGATTTTTACCCTACTTGAATGAACAAGGTGGGAAATGGATTTTATTGAATATTTTTAGTGTAATTCATGTATAAAGGGGTTTAAAGAGATAAAATTAATTTTGGGAGATATATTAGGAATTATTATAACTCAAAATTAGAATTTTATACTTCATAAAAGCATAAAAATACCTTTGTAAGTGCCTTCATCTTAGGCAATCCAAACTGGTATAATGAACAAGCTGGTGAGAGAGTGAAAAATTCAAGTGGGAGGCATTTTAAGGTCTAATTAAGGAATATAAGGCCATGATGAGTAATAAAAAGTGCTATAAACTCCTATTTATGGATCATATTGGAAAATTTAAAAAAACATTGGTGCTAAGTGTAAAGGGGGAGTGAAAGAGGAGTTATTTGGACTGCAAGTAGTGATAACTTATCTCTATAAGAATCCTAAACATTAGGGTTATAGCCAATGCATGTTAGATTATGTATATAACCCTTACCTATAAGTGAAATAATCACATCATCCCTAATAAATTATGGGATGTTATAATAAAGATAAGTGATGAAGGCAATTTTTGAGCAAGCAATTGAGTTCTACGCCACATTTTACGAGTTTCTTGTTTTGTGGGAAAATTTTCCAAGTATAACTTACATGGTCTATTTAATATTACTCTCTCTTGCATGTGTAACTCATTTTATCATCATGACACATGTCCTAGTGACTCTTGGACTTCTTTCTTCTCATCTCTCTCTCAAATTCTATAAGTAGTAGTAATTTTGTCTCTTGTAGACAAATACCACATCTAGTATGGCAATCCCTACTAGTTTGATGTCATATTTTTCCTTTTAATATGAAAATAAATATATTTTTTAGTTCATAAACATCTCATTTATGTGTGTAAAGTGATGAATGATTGATTATTATGATTCAAACCTTGATTTTCCTTATCCTTTCATGTCTTATGTAATAAGTTCTCATTTTAACTAGTCATATAGAGTGTAGTTAGTGTATTGGACTCACTTAAATTGTGAAAGTGTACTTAGATTAAAAAATATGATCTCTAGTATACTTACCTTAAGTATTCTCATGCATGCCAAATTTATATTAAAACACTTATGTTAGAACATTTTGGGACTTTGAGACTAGTTTGTAGATCTTATTCTTAATGAGATAAATTATTATAGCATAGTGGATATGTTCATGGTGTATCACCCATAGATTATATTTATTTTATGAATACATCTATTCATTTTACATTAAGCAATCTATAGTATCAGTGATAATAATTTCAAGACAAATTCAAGGAGCTAGACCTTAAACCTAGAGGTTTACTTTTCCTATAGGTAAGTCCAAATACCTATAAGTAATCTAATGTTGCCCAAATATTAGATTAGGCTTAAACAACCTCCTTTAAGGTGTAAGGTTTGGTGATAATAGGATTTATAGGCCTAAACTAAACCTCAGGACCTTAGACCACCTATAGGTGTTTTGATGACTTCAAGGTCATCTTAACACCCTTTTCCATCCAATTCAACCTTTTTCACCTATCATTAGTTGATCAAACTCTTATCTCCATATTTCTTCTCTTCTAGGTTTGCTATGAACATGCTTGGCCATGTATGAGTGTTTTGATTAGTTAATGCTAGATAATTGAGTGATTTACATCTCTATTTTCCTTATTATTGATAGAGTATGGGACTCATGTGATATGATCTTAGATTTTGACAACACCTCTATAAATAGGTCTCCCTCGAATCTTCAATCAAAACTCACTATACAGTCATACACATAATCCAGTGTGTCTTGGATGCTCAATCAAGCCCATGAAACTCTCTCAAACTTGATTCAATCTTTGAGATCTTGATGATTCTATGATTCTAAATACTACCATGGGGTCACCCTTGCATATTTTGATTCCATTATCATTCAAACCATCTAATAACTTCAATTGACTTGGAAAATTTATATGCACTGAGCTAAATGTATATGATTGAGATAGCTTATTTATCTACCCTTCATGTCTTCATTACTTTTAATAACATAACCCCTATGTTATATCCCTATTCTTGATCTCTCTCCTTCATGTGTATATGGAATTTCACTCCCAATGTTGGAGATAAACTATATGTGGTCGTATAGGTGATGATTAGGGAATTTGACTTCCAATGGAGTCCTTCTATAGGTATATGAGAAAGAGGAGGGTTTATACACCATGCTATAAGGCCATTTGACCTTTCTTGAACCTCAATACCCTCTTTACGATATTCAAATTCATAAATGTATGGCCATTTATTGCATCTACCTAAGTTCAACTATAGGTGATGGTTTATTGAAACTCTATAAAGGATGGAATTGAAATTGATGTTTGAGGCTTTGTCATTGGCTTCTTAACAATGTCCACACATAAATGGGCCTCTTCTCTCATAGTCCCATTGGACCTTTATGGTATTATATAGAATTTTAGTCTCACTCCCACCATCAGGATTATGCATGAGAACTTAGACCTATAATTTCATTCATACAATTTTATGAAGTTATGAGAGTTAAAATCAAAGCCTATTATGAGGTGGAAATATACCAATAAAGTCTGTTGGTTGAATATTTTGTCAATCAATGTATTGATAAACAAAATAGGTCTGATCAGCCAAAGTAGGAAGATTGGTCATCCAAATGTGTAGGTTTACCACATCAAAAGGGGACTAATCTCTCCTCTCATCAAGGGGAGGTTCCCTATGGATATGTTATATATATATATATATATATATATATATATATATATATATAGAAAATAATACTCAAAGGGTAGGACAAACCATCCATCTCTCTTTCTTCAAAGATGATGCATGCAAATCAAAGGAAAAACTCAAGGGAAATGACAGAAAGCACTCCTCTTCTTTCAGAAGTACTATTCAGCAAGCCACAAGAATACTCCTCGTATTAAAAGCAAAATGTAAATAAGGATGTAGTAACCAACAAATTGAGATGTAGCACAAAGTCTCCACCTGAATTGCCCAAGAATGAGATACGAAGGAGAATGAGGGTACAAAGTCATCCCAAGGTCCTTTACACAAAAATGAAAAGAAAACACACTAAAGGCAATTATGGGGGCACAAAGTCTCTCCATAGTTGACTTTATCCTTGATTCAATTTGATACTCTGCTCATTAATCGCTTCCTGCTGATCTTAGCCTTAAATCCTATGAATGTATTTGGGTCTATAGATTACAAGGATCAACAACTATTTTATGAGCTTTGAAAATGATGTTTGTGCACCTGTCAATACACTTTCATTGAATTCCTTCAGACAAAAAGTATGAAATAATTTTTTCTTGCCTTACTCTTTTTTGACTGCCTTAAAAAAAAATCTGAAAGAATTACCTTTGTAGCTTCCTTGAAAATGACCCTTCTGAAGGGTGCTTTTGTCAACCAAGTGACCTCCATGAGGGCACTTATCCTTCAAGAGGCTCTTCTAAACTTTTGCTTTAAACTGCTCCTTTAAACGAAACATTCAACCAAGCTTTGAACCACACTTTGAACCAAGTTGATGATACCTTTGATTGAACCAAGTTGATGAACCAAGCTTTGAACTAATCCAATGAAACATTTGATGAACTGACTGAGTGAACCATTTGATTAAACCAAAGCATTGAACCAAATGTTGAACCAAGCTTTGGTTCAATATTTCAATGGTTCATTCCCTTTGATTTGTCTAAGTCCTTTGTAAATTCCTTCATTGAACCTAATGTATTGAACCTATTGAACCCTGAACCCATTGAACCTTTGAACCAAAGTGGTTCAATGGTTTAAGCCTTCTTCTTTTTGATAAGTGTTTTGAAACCGTTGAACCTTGAAGTGGTTAAGCTTTGAAACTTGATGAAGCACTTAGCTCTTGCTAATGACATTGAACCTTTGAACATGTTGAACCCGTTAAACCAAAATGGTTCAAGGTTTAATGGTTCAATGGTTCAATGGTTGGATCCTTTCTTAGATGCTTGCCAATGGATATTTTTGATTGAACCAAGATGCTAAACCAATCCCAAAAATGACTAAGTGTTGGAAACTGATTCTTTTAATTGAAACCACCTACAGAAGCCTTTAAACCTATAGAAATGAACCTACTTGTAGAGTCCATAGAAACCAAGTCCATAGAAATCAACTTGTAAAGCCCATTGAACTTGGCCTACAAAGTTCGTAGATTTTCTTTTCCTACAAAGTCTATAGATTCAAGCCTGTAGAGTCTGTAGATTTTTGAGAAGCTTGAAAAATGAGGAATTTGAATGCCCAAGACAAATTTCAGAAAGGGAAGAGACAATTTTGGTCTGTAGGACCAAAATAGTTCAAATGTTGTCCCAAAAATGAGTGATATTTTTGGGGGACAACAAAGTCATTACATAGAAGATACCTTTAGAGAGACCTCATCTAGAATATTACTCCTCATTAAATACTATCTATAGGACCCTAGACATATCTATCTATATAATCAATAAATAAAAACATTCAGAGTTACTTAATTAGGTATCTTGAGGGAGAAACTAAAACCTAGGAGTCCAAAAAAACCTTAAATAATGATAATAAACTATAAACCCTACTAAAGGGATTATGAATGCATTTGGAGCTAGTTCATGGATTTTGGCCTTAAGACCCATAATGTGGCTTATTCAGTCTGAGAGAGGGACTCCTCCAGATACCTTCAACACATATACAACCCAGAGGATACACCATTCACATATACTTATCTTGAAGTTGGATTACCGTGAGAATGATTAGGTCATGTTTGGAACCTTATTTCCCTATTTCACATTGTAAGAAATGAAGATATTGAAGGGGTCTATTATAACAAAATGGTGACTAGGTGAGGCCTGTGACGAACCTAGAGGAAGACATGGAAACTTTCAATGGTTTTAATTCTTTGATTCTTTATGAAAACATAGGAAAATTGTACATGATTACAATCTACCAACTAAGGGGAGCCATGTTTTATTCTAACCTTTTAAGTGTCATGAGAAGATGCTCAAGGGGGTCAAAAATACTCAATAATCCTTCAAATATCTTGTCAATTCTTATGTTATAACAATGAGGTAAAAGTTTTGATCTATCTATAGATGATATTATGTGGTTTTCAAAGGGCTTAATACCACATAGAGGTCTTAGTGATTGTTCATAAAGCTCATATCCTTTATCTATAAACCAATAATAATAAATAAAATCCCACTGAGGATCCTACCCTTGGCTAAGAACTTGGGTTCTAAATTTTCCTATACATACCATACCATCCATCTCAAGCTAGCCCTTCTGAGAGTTCCAATGGCTCAATGGAGATCTTACTACCATTTATGCCTTTCCTTGCACATTTTAAACATGAAGCCTTCTATGAAGTGCTTATGAGATATCCCTTATGAAATGTTTGACCTTTTTCTAACCTAAACCATATTGTACGAGTCTGTACAAGTCTTAAAACACCTATTAACATCATTTTCTACATTTTCTCAGGTCTTATATCTTTAAAGGGTATTGGAGGGAAAGTAAATGTAAATGAGGAGTCAAAATGGTTTCAAAATAGGGATTATGGATGGAGGGAAGGTGAAAATTCATTTTCCACATTTATGGGCCCCATTGTGGTGGATGAGAAGTGTTTTACCTATAAAAGAACTCACTTTTGCATATGAAACTACCCTATAAAGGTATTATGATAACACTAAGGCAATATTTTGAGGCTTTTGAATCTTTATAATGTCTTAATGAGGTCTTAGAGGTCATAAAAGTATAATATTCATGGTTTAGACACCCTTTTAGAAGGTAGAATATGCATAACTTCAAATGAAACATCAATTGAGGGGAATAAATACCTTCAAATATACAATAAGACCTTAAATTATGTTAAGGGTTAAACAAGATTCATCTTCCCTTTTCAAATTATCCATTACTCTACTAAATTTCCCCATTCATGCAGGTTTTTATCATGTTCAACTGATCACATGAGTGGTTATAGGTTGCAGTGGGTTAGGTCACCTTTCATGAGTATGCTTGGATGATAAGGGCCACCTTAAATCTTGTTATAAAATATTATACAACATTAGAACAATATTATGTCTTAACACAAATTCAAACAATATGAGATGGGGCCATCTTGACAATTTTGACATGACTGATTACTTGAACACATTGCTTCACTTCCTAAGGACACCTTACCTCCTATTTATTTGTCAAGAAACTTTAAATACATAAGAAGGTGACCAAGGATAATATTAGGTGTTCATTTGGAATATTTTGACCCTTTATAATCTAAAGGGTAGAATAAAGTAAACAATTACTTATTTTCTAACATCATTTGGTAACCTATGACTTGGGTGAACAATGTAAGATAAGTATTATCAATGAGATGGGGTGTATTGGTGAACTAAAGGTATAGATATGTATTGTCTACTTAAATATATAATAAATATTATTCTAATGTTAAATCTTTCTACATGATTAAATTTTAAAAGGTATTTTTTCCTTCAATTTGTTTAGCAAGTGAAATATAGAAACAACCACAGATGCTTTGTGCACTATTGTAGTCAGATCTATAGAGGAAGTCATATCCATCACATGTGTCTTATTAATTTTTGACATGAGAATATAAATTTTTTGAACACATGGATGATGTAGGTACATCCCATGCTTTCCCACATATTCAAGGTTTGAGTTGAGATGACTCCTCTTATGAAGCTCCCTAAGTAGATTTTGAGCCTTGAGATATGTAAAATGGTTATTGGGTCTTAGTTATTCCCACCATCTTGGTGGTATTTGTTACTTATTTTTTGTGACTTATGATTTCATTATATTATCTAATTATACCTTGAATTTTTTGTATCTATTATCCTTAGCTTTAGATTTTGCCTTATCCTTAGATTTGGCATCTACTTCAACCTTAGATTTAACTTATAGATCAACCTTAGCTTTGGCATCCACTTCAGCCTTATATTTAGTTTTTAAATTGGCCTTATATTTATAAACCTACTATTCAACCTATTTCTTGGCTTGGTCCTCATATTTTTTTAATGTTTCTTTAACCTTTTGATCATCTTGAGCCTTTGATATTACCTCTGATTTCTATTTATTATATTTTACTACCTACACTTATTGATTCCTTTTTTCTTTTTACATCCTCATTATTTGTTATTCTTATTTATTATTTACATTCAATTAATTATCACATTTATTTTATAACTCACTATATACACTATTTTATGATTATATATCACCTCAGTCTTGTACACCTATAAAAATCTTAACTTGGCTATCCCTCTTAGTTATATGCCTTTCACATTTTTGTATGCCTTGCATCAACTCTATCTTATGCCCATTGGCCTATAAATATTATTAAAACCACTCTTGTATTTATGACATGGGTCTTATATCCTACCCATAATTCTTAAAATGTACTTATCTTATATCTCTATAAGTTTAGAACATGTACCTACTTTCTTGCTTCCTGGACACTAATGTCTGGGATAAGAATTGTCATCAACATTAGTGTCTTGACCTGGGGAAATTTTCTATTTATATAAAGTCATCTATTTTATAAATTAAATGTATTATAATGTTAAACTCAAGTGGTTTAATACAAGCTATACTCCAAATGGATCTATATAAATATAATATCAACCCTCATTCATTCCTCACCTATCAACATAGGACTAATACTAAGTATTATTACCAAAGAGCATTTAAAGAGCATTTAATTGAATAAATATTCCATATTTCCATACCAATCATAGGTAACACATATGCATGTCTAAAGTACTAAAGGATCAACTGAAGATAATGATTTTCCAAGTTACAAGTTAGGTCACTATTGTACTTGTTTTCCATATATTACATGATTCACACATAAGAAAACATGTAGGGGATAGCTACATGAGTCTGAGGCCCTATTCAAGAGTATTGGATATGTAGGTAGTTCCCACTACCTATGGGGTCTTCAAGGTCAATGCAACACCATATGAACACTAACCCATTTTTACCCAAAGTGACCATGAAGATGAAGAACTAGGGTTTTGAAAATTCATGAGGAGTGACCATTAATGACATAGAACTAAATGTGCTAGAGCAAAGGTGAAGAAAAACCAACACTAATCCAATTTATTTAATCCTTTTGTATTAAATATTCCATACATGATGATTATGTAAAAAAAATAGTAACATCACCATAACCATCCTAGGATGACATTATGTTTAGAGATCTAGAAGTGTCAAACCCATAATTTAACAACTATTCTAGAATCTCTTTCTAGCTTTCTTTCTACCTGTTCTAGATCCATAATTGCATTAACATTAAAATAAGATAATTGCATCACTTATTTATCATTTACATATCTAACATAGTTATACTTCCCATATTTATATTATCTCAACATAATAAATGTAATATAATATTATATGGGAGTTTAGCTTCTAATTACCCTACCATAAATTTTATTATCACCCTTGTGCCATTTCATTTCTATATACCCCTTTAATAAAATCTAGGGTTAATGATAAGATTGTTAAAAAATTTAATGTTTAATTAGGCTAATTTAGACCCTTAGCCTAATTTTTTTTATTATTTGTTAAACACAAGGTGAAAACTTCATATGAATAATTAATAAAATATTATGATTTATTATTAACCAATTAATTTAAATGAAGGATAGACCTATTGGTTACAATGATCACTCCTCTCATATTTATTTAAAATAGGGACTTACCCCTATTGTATTATTCATGAAAAATACACTTAATGAATTTAATATTTACATGCGGTAAATATTTACAAAGATTATGTGAAGGCTTATGTGAAGAAATGAGAAGGGAAGGATTTTTATTAGGTTGAAAAGTTTCTCAATTATTGAATATCATCTTAGTGGGTTTTTTAAAATCTTGGAGGATTTCCAAATTTAAATTCTTGTGTAGTGTGTCAAGTTTGTGTTCTATTTTCCATAATTTATTCATCTAGATCCAATATATATTACATATATATTTTATATTCTATTTATTTTATCATGGAATGAGAGATATGTGATGATTAGGTGATTGGTACGAGTTTTTTTGTTGGAATATTCAAAGCTTTGTCAAAAAAATAATAATAATTTATGTGAACTTGAGGCACTATAGCCAACTTGGAAAAATAAAAAAAATGATTTTTTAGTCAAAATTCATTTTAGTAAATTCCTTATTCATTTGAAAAAAAATACAAAAGATTAGAACAAATTTCAAGATTTTTGGGCATATGTACAAGTTCTTGGGATATCCCAAACATTTATCAAAATATTGAATTATTCATCAAAAATTCTATTTTGAGGGTTGAATTGTGTTTATCAAACAAAAATAGGAGGGTTGCTAAATTTTCAAGCAAATCCAAGACATGTACAATGAAATCTGAGATCATAAAATATTACAGGGGAGCCATTGTGAAGCTAGAGGCATGTAGCTTATGTTATATAGTTTTAGAAATTATTTATTAAATAATTATTTATTTAAACATTAAATTATCTATGTAGAGTTGTGGCCCACACTTTATTTATCTTTTATTATAGAATTTGAAAAAAAGCAAATATTATTTAATGGTAATTTTACATGCACAATACATATTTTTTATTATTAAAAATAAAATAAAAAATAAATATCAATTAATGCATGTAAATATTTAATTATACTCAGATGAGTTGGTGATCATAATATTACCAACACTTATAATTAAGAAGATCTCAAGTTCAAAACCCCTAAAAAAAATTATATTTTGATAATCTTGGTTATCTTGGTAAAATTAATTATAATTTAAATTAAATTGAATACTAATTTTTGATTTGTGTGTTATTGTTTCATGTGTCTAAAACCCTAGTTGACCTATCAAACTTATTTTGAATTTTGACTTAGTGAATATTTTGATAAGCATAGTCATGTAAGTAATCGATATTTAGGTTTTTACACCTTCTAGACACAATTACATGGTCCATTTTTTGTTTTTAAAATATCTTAATATTAATTTTATAACATTTTAAATAATAGTATTTAGATTCTCATTTTTAATGTGACTCTTTTGACACCTAGTTTTGTGCAGTTGTAAATCCATTTTTTTGAATTATTTAGCATATAAATTGTGTAATCTAGTATATTTACATGTTCAATTCATTTTATTTTTAAAATAGTTTAAAAAATGCTTTAAAATGGATCCTTTCTAAGCATTTGTTTACTACCTTATTTACAAGGAAGCTTTCTCTTCATCTCATTTTTCATTACATAAATCTCAAATTCTTAATGGAAAGAACTATAATATATGAAAAACTCATGTTATATCCAAATTTATGGCTCAAAATATGTGGGATGTTATCATTGGGATTGAAAAATTCCCTTTTAGACGACATGTGACCCTTGAGCTTACCAATGCATTTCAATTAAAAAATCTTAGGAATATATGTCCATTATCTTTTGGTGTGTTAACTATGAATTCCTTATCCACATTGGTAATCAAAAGTATCCTAGTGATACTTGAAAACTCATTAAACCCATGAATGAGGGAACTCATTTCTAAAATATTTTCAAGTTAATTCTTGAATTTCTAACTACACCTATGAAAGGTGATGAGAAAGTGGTGAATTTTATTTATAAAATTAACAACATTAAATATCAATTAGATGGATGTAATTGTAATATGATTCAAGATAATTTTCTTTATTTTATCATTTAGTTAAATATTTATGAAAAGTTTAGAATTTTTATTTAAATTTTGAATTCTAAGTATCAAACCAAGCAAGACATCTCTGATCTTACCACTTTGTTTGCTCTCTTAATTCAAGAAGAGCAAGTTATGACCAATGTTGATTCTAAATATAATTCCACTTAGACACTTCTCACTTTAAATAATGTTTTCGATAACAATAAAAATGAAAACTCTAACCCTAATTCTACTAAAAGAAAATATGGGAATAATAAATATAGTAATAATAATCATAAACCTAAGTTTAATGGGAATTACAATTTTTGTGGTAAATTTGGTTATATAAGGCAAAAATGTTATAAAAACAAGGATAAAATTAACAGTCAATCTTTTAAAAATAAAAAAAGAATAAATCTAATAAAAAAAAGTAGATGAATCAAAACTCTAATCAAAATAATAATTAGGATTCAAATATTATTTCTTTATATGCTACATTGTTTGATTCCATTGAAAATGAGTGGATTTTAAATAGTGGTGTATAACACCATATGATTGACTTATCTAATATTTTGTCAATTAGGATTCAAATATTACTGCTATGTATGTTAAGTTATTTGCTTCAAATAAAAATGAGCGGGTTTTATATAGTGGTGCATCACACCATATGAATTACTTATCTAATTTTCTATGTGATTCTATAGATATATATGAAATAATTTACCTAGGAGATATTTTTTTTAGAAAAAAACTAAATAAGGAAAAACAATGTTTTCGAATGTTACTATAAATGATGTTTTATATATACCTAAGCTTATAAATAATTTTTTATCTTATTCTCAACTTAAAAATGATAATTTAGTTATAACATTACTTAAATATGGTCCATTAGAAATCAATCTAGTTCCTTGATTATTGAAGTTTCTTGAAATAATGGTTTATATATCTTTTTTCCTTCTTCTGCATGTATTTTTCATCACATAGTAAGAATGAATCTTAACTATGGACTGAAATATTAGGACATGTTAATTTTATAAGTTTACATGATATATCTACAAATAATTTTTCTATTGGACTTCATTCTAACCCCTATCATCATGAAATTTTTGTGGGTTGCTTACATTGTAAGCAACATACTAACCAAATTCACAAGTATTATGATGTGACTTCCTCATATCCTTTATAATTTATTCATAGTGATGTTTTAGGACCTATTGAAGTTATATCTCTTAATGGTTTTTTGTGTACAATTAATTTTATTGATGATTACAATAGAATGATATTGCCTTTTTTCATTAAAAATAAATCTGATATGCTGTCTAAAATCAAGGAGTTTAAGTTAGTATTGAAAATACATCTAATTTTTCTATCAAGAGATTAATAATTGATAATAGTGTTAAAAATATTAGTAAAGAGTTTTATTATTTTTTTATTAGTTGTGGTATTTAAATAAAACTGACAACTCCCTATTCTCCTCAACAAAATGGTATTACTGAAAGAAATAGTTATGATAATGTTACAATCTTCAAATGTTCATAAATTTTTATGGGATGAATCCATAAATATTGTTGTGAATATTATAAATAGATTCCCTAATAAAACCTTGAATATTTCTACCCCTCTATAAATGTGGTTAAAAAATAAATCTAGTGTAGCTCATCTCAATATCTTTGGTAGTTTTGCTTTTGTCTTTATTACTAAAGTTAAAAGAAGGAATCTCGATCTTGCATTTTTGTAGGTTATGGAGGTAATACAAAAGGCTTAAGAGTGTATGATCCTTATAAATGTTACATCATTGATAATAGGAATGTTTTAATTCTTGAGAAATCCTTTTCTGAGCCCTCTATGAAAATGCCTTAGTGTTCTTCTAGTGATGAACCTAAATCTCATGTTTCTCCTAGTGATGAAATAGATTCCCTTGAGTAAGTGGATCCAATTTTGGATCACTTAGATTTTTAGGACCCCCCTAAATTCCATGTTCAATATAAAACACCTAAATAGGTAGAATCCCTATTTCAATCTTCTAATGTTGATAACCTTAATAAATTAACTAGAAGTCAACATTTTTAGCATGCATTAATGATTATGTATGAATATAAACCTCAATAATTTTAGGAAGCCTCTCAAGATGATTGATGGAAAATTACTATGAAAGATGAATATAATGCCTTAATTAAAAATTAGACTTGAGATCTTATCCCTCATCCACCTAAAATGAATATTTTTTAGTTATAGGTGGATTTATAAGATAACATATAATTCATTTGGTAAAATTTATAGGTTTAAATCAAGACTATTTTCTCATGGGTTTACTCAAAAACTTGATATTGACTATGTTGAAACTTTTGCTCCTATAGAAAAAATGAGTACTTTTAGACATATTATTGCTATTTTAGACCAAAATGGTTGGGTTATCCACCAAATGGATGCCAAGAATGAATTTTGAAATGGTTATTTTAAATAATAAATCTACATGACTTAGCCTAAAGTTTTCACTTATTTTAATAGAGAATATTATGTATGTAAGTCAAAAAATATCTATGAATAGTTTAAAACAAGCACCTCGAGCTTGGTATTCTAAAATTACTTTTTTTCCAAAGAATTAGGTTTTGCTAACTGTTATTCAGATAATGATCTCTATGTTAAAGTTGAAAATGGTCATTTGATTCTAATTGTATTAAATTTTGATGATTTATTGATTATTGGCAATCTATCTAGTTTATTTCATAAATATGAGGATAAAATAGTTAAATTTTTTGATGACTGATTTAGACATTCTACATCATTTTTTAGGAATGGTTATATTTTATGATAAAAATTCAATTTTTGTATCACAATCTTAGTACACACATAATATTCTTGTTAATTTTAACATGATTGATTTTAAATTTACTTCTATTCATATTTAAGTTAGTATTAGACTTGATCCTAAACCTACATGTGAATAATCTAACCCTACTTTATATAGACAACTTGTTAGTAGTTTGATTTATCTAAGCATTACTAGGCTAGATATTTCATATGTTATTGGTGTTGTTTCTAGATTTATGTAGGATCTATATTTGGATCATTAGAAATTAGCTAAATTAATTCTTTTTTATATCAATAGAAAAATTAATTTTTGTTTATTTCACTCTTCCATTGATAATTCTAAATTATATGGTTATTATCATGCTAACCATGTTTTTGATACTATAGATTGTAAATCTACTGCTAAAAATATGTTTAAATTTGGTGCAGGTTCTATCACTTGGAGAAGCAAGAAGCAACCTAATTTCTCTATCTCTTATATTAAATGAAAGTACATATGTGCTATAAAATCCACCAAAAAAGCCATATCACTGTTAAGGTTATTAGGAGAACTTCATTTGGATGTTTCTCATAGTACCATACTTTTATTGTGATAACAAAAGTTGTATAACTATGGAAAAAATCCAATGTAGTACCAAAGAACTAATCATATTGAATTTCATATCAATTTTATCTTGGAAAAAGTCATCAATGGTGATATTTATCTAAAGTTCTATCCTATGGATGAAAAAGTGGCAAATATCTTCACAAAACCACTTGGTGCTACCAAGTTTTATCATTTTCATTTAATGTTAGGCCTCTTAGAGTTTCCATTAATGATGTGTATGCATGACAATGCCACCTCTAAAGGCTATGTGTTCCTTATTCTATATAATTATTTTCATTTTAGAGAATTTTAAACTTTGTGTAGATTTTTTAATTTTGTACTCCAATACATTAAAAAGCATAATTTGTAATAGAGGTCCTTTTGTTATAAAAGGCTCCAAATATGATTTGATAGTTATTCATGAGAAGCTATGAGATGTAGTCTCATAATCATGATATCCTAGACTTACTTTATAGTATTTTATGGATTATAATTACTTTTATTTCAAAAGGTGATGTTTATCATGATGAAAGTTTTTAAATCCTTCAATTGTGTGCAAAGTATAAGTCTTATATTAAAGTTACTATGACATTTATCCCCACATAATATTAAGAGGGAGTGTTAGAACATTAATGTATAAGTGGGATAATTTAGACCTTTATAATACATTAGTTTATTATTATATAATATTAATTTATTATTTAATAAACACAAGGTGAAAATCTTCTGTAAATAAATAATAAAATATTATGATTTATTATTAACCAATTAATTTAAATGATTTTTGGGAAGGATGGACCCATTGGTTACAATGGTCACCTCCCCTCACATTTATTATAAATAAGAACTTAACCCTATTATATTATTCACATAAAATATACTCGGTGAAATTAATATTTGTGTGTGGAAAATATTTAGAATTTTTTTGGGAAAGGTTACATGAATAAGTCAGAAGGAAAGATTTTGTATTGTGGTGTAGAGTTTCTAAATTATTTAATATCATATTCATTGGATTTTTACCTCTTGGAGGTTTTACCACTTTAAATTCTTGTATTTTGTATCATTTTTGTGTTCTCTTTGCCATTATTTAGTCATCTAGATCCAATCTATATTGCATATATAATATATATTCTATTGATTTTATCAAAGATCACCTTAAATCAACATTTTAGGGTTAAATATTTTATGAACCCAATCTTTGAACACTAAACCCCAGGTCACATAGGGTTTACAATTTTTATTTTATTTTATTGATTATCATAGAATATGTGTAACATGGATGCATCTCTTACCCATTTTGGATTCCAATATGGCATAGTTGTTATGGTTTTCTACATTACTTGCCTTATCAAATCTTATATTAAAATATGTGACAATAATGAGAGGATTTTAAAGTGAAAAAAAACTTAATATATTTTTAAAATTCATTTTAAAATGTTATAGATATAAGATCTAGATTCCAACATGTATGTTCTTGACCACTTATCCTACCCAAGTCTTATTTGAATGCCATCTACCATCTCTCACCCATTATTCACCCACTAATTATGTTATATTATATGGTCCATGTTGTTACTACTTAAAAAGGTAAACTTTCTCAACCCACTTTGACACCTATTAATATACAACAAGTGCCACCTAAACTTAAGATTGTAATAAAATCTAAGGGATGTGATATTGTTGACCAATTGAGCAATACACATGGTAATTTTTTAATATTTGAGATCCTAATTCAATTTATTGCTTATAACAATATATTATATGAATCATTTCATGAAACACAAGTTCAAAATAATATTTATCCTTATTATTTTATTTATATCATGAAATATTTAATGATCAATGTCAAACTCATTGGATTTGATCCAAAAAGTTTACAATACAAAAGTATTTTTAACCAAAATTTCCCTTTATTATTATAAGTGATAATATAAATTAAATGTATAAAAAGAGTTCTCATTGATAATGGATTAGACTTAAACATTGGTAACATAAAATTCTTAACAACTATGGTTATTAACACAAACCTTATTTAAAACACAGTTATGCACATAAAAAGATTTGATAATTCACATAGCCCACCATTTGGATAAATTACATTATATGTGACCTTATTACCAAAAATGATTCCAAATATTTATAAGGTCATGTCTAAATCCTTACATTATAATTTAATTTTAGTTTACCTTGGATATATTTAATGGAAGTTGTCCCATCTACACTTCATTAATGTGCATAGTTCATACATGTGGGGGCCTTATTATTTATGCCCATCGATGATGAGACTTTCAAATTTTGCAAAAACATACATTCTAAAACTAAATGCATTCCTATAATGGCACCACCTCAAAAATCCATCCATCTTAGTTAAAACCACCAAGTCAACCTTATAAATGATAAATACAATTACATCATGTGAATAATGTGGAGTCTTTTAGAAAGGGTTTACTCCAAATTCTACATATCACAATATAATATAATACCAATAATACTATCTTATATTTATTACTTGAATATCAAATTATTTCATTACCTTATACCAAACATATATTAGGTAGTTGACTACTACCTATAAAAGGATTACCATATTATAATTACCATTAAATCATTGGTCATACTACTAATAACTATATAGTAATGAAAAATATAATATATCAATATAAAAGCAAAGGATGCATATGCAATGCATCCAAAATAGGTAAAATGAAAAATAATTCTTATCTATCATAAGATAAGTATACCTCAAAATGATAAAAGTGTGATAATTTAACTATTAATACTAATATTGATGGAGTATATTTCCACCATATCGGATTTGATCTAGACAAGTAGGATATAATGTGTGGGACTGATTTTAATGCAAAATTGGGATATACTATAAATGAACTAATATATTCTCCCTTGGGTCCCAAATTCCAAGGATACATTCAATTACCCATTACTTATGTCCCACGTGTCCAAGGTTTAACTATATGAATATTAGCACATGAACTACATTTAAAACTAAAGTTTCAAAATAATTGGCTAGTTTAGTGGAACACTAAGCTATATACTTAAAACATGTGTGTAAAATTTCATAATATGGGTACATATATTTTCATACAACATGACGGAAATGATTATTTACCTATACCATTGGCTTAACATATACCATTACAAAAAAATATTGAAAGATTGGTACTAAATTGATATAAAAAAATCTTTAAATTATTTATATGTGGCCCTACACATTTAATGATGAGGACCTACTTGATTAAATCTATGTCAAAATTCCAAAAATACCAAAAAAAAATCAAAAACATTCAAAAATCTAAAAAGTCTTTTGGCAACTATGTGTTCTATTAGCTCCTTGTCATCTATGTGTTATTTTCATGTCAATGGATGGCATAATCAGTTACTCCTATATATACATATGTGTCACACTTATACATGAGTGTGATACATGCATACACACATACATTATATATTCATATTTTAGGTGTTTGGATTTCCCTTTGCTCATGTCATGTAGACATTAGTATCATCTACTTATTTGATCTTGATACACATATGTTATATGATTATATGATCACTCTACATTATCATGTTTGAGCTTATATATGTACTTACACATTTTTTTATCCATGATTATATCTTACATAATGTAATTTATATGTTATACACTTGACATTTTTTCCTAATGTATTTGATCCATGGTATACTATGACATGATTATGTTGGTTTCTTATGCTCTCCTTTATGCAATTTCTTGAGTGTCTTGACTTGTTATTGTCTTCATTATTTGATCATTTGAATATGTTCCTTTACTTTCAACTCCCCATGCCTATGTATGCTTTCTTAGACATTTGAATATGTCATTATTATTGATATGGACATTTGAATACATAATCTTTGCCTTTATGTATATTTGACCAAGTCATGTCCCTTTGATTGTATAAAATTTGAATACATCATCGTTTCATTTATGTATATTTGATTAATTCATGTCCTTTAAATTGTGTGACATTTAAACATGCCCCTTGTTTGTGATCTCCTTGGATAATTTCCTTTTGACTTGATTTTAAGTGATCTTTTGTGTGTGATTATATTCCTGTTGAGATTAGATTTTTACTATCTAGATGTTGACATGATATTTATTATGAATACTATTCATACATGTGATAAAATTGGTTCCATGTGCTTCAATGTTATGTCTACCTAGACATGTTCCTTTTATATGCTACATAGTCACATTCATAGATTATATAGTATATTATCCTTCTTAGGTGAGGTAACTACTAGTTCCTATCTTTCCCTCACCTTAAATGTAAGGGAATATTAGTGGGGGAATGTCATAGAGGTATGTTATCCACACTTGGCATAGTTTCAAGATTTAGTGCGGACATTATTTGGAAACCTATTCTCCACACACATTTAGTATATGTTACTTCTATTAATTTTTATATTCAATGGGGGAATTCCATATATGCATGGCTTCCATACATTCAAATTTACCAAATTCATTTGAGGCATGCTTTACAAGCATGTTCTCCACACCTATTTACTATTCAACATTCCTAATTTATAGTGAGGGCATGTTTTAAAAACATGTTATCAATATTGGTAATTAAATCAATTTTTATATTTCTATATATATAGTGTGATCATGATTTGGAATCATTTCTCCAAACTTACGTAGTTATCCAAATAGGCCAAATCATATAGTTATATGATTCATATTAATAGTTGTGGTAGAATTTTATACATTGCTACTATTTTTATACATAGTTTCATCATGAGACATATGTAAGGTGTATATTATATAAAACATGTGCCTAATATTATAAAATAATTTTTTTTTTATATTCCAAAACTCTTGTATGGACTATTACCACATCATATATTTTTTTGTATTGATACCCAATAGACTTTGTGGAATTTATTGAACCAATATATTGTAGTAGTTGGTTCACTTTTTGGTATGGTTGAGGTGATTAAATAAATCAATATTTCCAAGTTTTTATGTTGTGTTTGATCATCCATCCTCACTAGGTTACACGTATCATTGGGTTGCATGGTTTAACTAATCTCAACTATTAGGTTGAAACACACCTTTTGATCCAAGGTTTGGGGCATGTGCCTTCTAAATCTCTCTTTATCTCTCTCTTTGGATATATGAACTTTCAGTATTTATCCATATTTGTCTTAATATTAGTTTCATAGCCTTATAATGATACATATTTTTTAAAATAATTTTCCAATATGCAAGGTAGTTACATTGACACACATGTGTACTCCTAAACCTTACTCTTTCAATTTCAATTTATTTCAATCCCAAATTATATGCACTAATTTTATAATATAACATGCTCTTGGTTTTGTTCCTGTTCAGGTCCTTATTGATGGTTGTTGTAACCGGTTCTTGATTTTGGTCATGTTTCTTAGTTCTTGGTCTAACACTTTATTTGAGGTTCCAGGTCCTTATAAAACCTGGGTAGTTTTATTGGACTATATTTGTGGTTTTAGGTCCCTGTAAAACCTGATTTTGATGCTACTCTTTAGTAGGTTTTAGGACTGCTTTTCTTGGTGGTGGTTAATGTTTTATCTTTTTTATTTGATTATAGGGTTTCCAGGTCCCTTCAAAACCTGATTTTACCATAATCTAAATCATGCTCTTGGTTTTAGGTCAACCACCAAAAAAACACTCATGTTGGGCACATATAAAATCAAGGTGTGAATACACACCAAGGTATGTGTTTCTTTCCTTTAAACTACTAATTTCATTACAAGACTAGAAGGGGGAAATGTACACACTATTTTATGATTATATAGCACCTTAGTCTTGTACATTTGGAAAACTTAGACCTTGGCTATTCCTATCAGTTATATACCTTTATGACTTCCACAAGTCTCACATTTTATCTACCCTTTTCCCCTTGGCCTATATCTTTAAGTCTGACTAATATTATGTTAATGACACAAGTATTTTATCTTGATTAAAATTCTTAAAATATAGTTATCTTCCATATCTAAAAGTTTTAAACCCTTACTCATTTTCATTATCTATGGACAATAACATATACAATAGACACTAGCCTTGAGATTAGTGTCTTGACCTGATGTAAGTGTCTAGTTCCCTAAAGTCATATATTTTACAAATGAAATGTTTCATAATGGTTAGCATAAATGATTGAATGTGAGTTATTAGTCCAAAAGGATTGATATAAATATAATATCAGCCATAATTCATTCCTCACCAAGCAATATGGGAATAATACTAAGTATTCTTAGCAAAGAGTATTTAAAGATAAATCAATTGAATAAATATTCCCTATTTCCATACCAGTCATAGGTACAACACATCTACAAATTTGAAATACTAAAGGAGTATCCCAAGCACCTAATTTTATAAGTTACAAGCTAGTTCACTATTATACTTATTTTCCATATATTTTAAGATTCACACACAAGCCAACATGTAAGTGATAACTACATGAGTCTGAGGCCCTCTTCTAGAGTATTATCTATGTAAGAAACACCCATTAATAACAAGGTCTTTGGGGTTATCTATAAATTATGTTCCCACTAACCCACTATTCATCAAGGTCACCTAAAGATGAAGAACTAGGTTTTTAAAAATTAATGAGGAGCAATAGTTCATGACCAAGATATTAATGCACCAAAGATAAAGTGAATCAAAACCAAGAATCATAAAAGTGATCACATCCTTCTATAGTAGGTATTTTATACATGACACTTATGTTAAACCTAGATAATATCATCTATGGAACAATCCTAGTCTAATGTTCATGTTTAGAGATCCAAAAGTGTTAGATCTAGAATCTGATGACTATTTCAAAATATCCTTCCATCCTAATTTCTACATGTTGTAGATCTAGAATCATGTTATCATCAAAATAATCTAAGTACATCACTTTTTTTTATAATTTTAATATCTAGTATAGTTGTAATTTCCATATTTAGTGACATCACTATAAGCTACACCTTTTGAAGGAGATAATTCAATTCTTATTTAGGCTTGGAATAACATGGGATTGGCCTAAAGGTTTTGGGTGACCTATAGTAAAACCAAATGTATAGATTATAGGGCTATCTCCCCTAATATATAAACTTAAACTATGTTCCTAAAACCTACTAATATTGTAATTAAAAGGGATAGGATGAAATCATGAAAATAAAATATGATTTAAGAGTGGTGATGCACCAATGTTCACTTATTCTCTCTTAACTAATCATCAAATACACTTATTGAATCCAATGAAGCACTACTAAATAAATAAGATTCTTAAAAAAATCCTAATCATAACAATTTCATGTGGAGGTTATTTGGAAGCTCTAAAGCTTGAAGTCAATAGGAGGAAGGTATGTTAGAGACACTGCTAATCAATTCACTCTTCAATACAACTACCACCTTTCAACACTTCACATGAATTGCACAAGATGATATTGTAAAAATAAGTGAAAGAGAGGACCTAAAAAATAATATTGAAATTATAATTTATTCAATTCAATAAACCATAATACACACTACTACTAATAAAAGTCTAAAACAGTCCTGTTATCTATTAGTTATCATGGTTCAAACTACAATTTTGGTAGAGCTTTGCTGTAGCCAGCCGAGGGATAAAAACAAAGGACTCAATTCTTAAATATATATAGTTGTGTATAATAGAGAGGATGGAGTATTGGAATATAAGTTTTCATGAAGAGGCCATAATGATCATGCATTAGTTATAATAATCTTCCACACTCCCCTATGTATTTTTTAGTTGACTAATGCCTTCAATGACCACCTTGGAACATTGGGTTTTATTTTTAGAAATATTTGATTCAGTCAGGGTCAATGCATGACAAATTTATTCAACTCTCCTCCATTTCATCAATTACTAATCACTAAAATAAGTATAATTAGGCCTTCTCCATGAGGCATTAAGTTGTTGTCCTTATATGCACATTGACCTTATTAAAGAAACAACCCAAAATCATTCATAATACTCATTAATATTGAGTCTAATAAACTCAAGAGTAATTTAAATTTTTATTAATATGTAAAATTAACTCAAAAATGTCCTCTTACACCCATGATTTTTTCCATTTTATTGGCCAAGTATGCCTCATGCACTAATACCTAAATTTTTGCTCATTCACTATTTGGAGAGTCTTGAGAGTTTAATAAAAATTTAAAACTATCTAAGTAAGATTTTTATTTACCTAAACCAATATTATAAATAATAACGTGTACCCTCCAAACATCCCACACCTATAATATTACCTTTCTTTCATGATTAGGCCATATTCACTATATTTTATAAACTAGATGATTAGTGGAGGTTTAGAGAAGCATTTATAGGGTTTTTTTTTTTTTTTTTTTTTTTTTTTGAAATTTCATGATTTTAGGAGGTGAAAAAAGCCTCAAACCATCCCCTCAAATTATTTTTAATTTATTAATAATTTTTAAACTTCATCTCCTACTCAAAACGATGACAACTTATAATTTTTGGAGGTGTTTTTACCCTATCCATACAGACTAGTACTATGGCATCAACCTTCTCTAAGTGGAACACATGACCCAAGTTTTTTCCAAGTTATTTTAATTCATTTTGAATAATTTTATCTTAAATATATTTATTTGGGTCCTTATAAGGGTTTTAGGAAGGTTTAAGAGTGTCAAGGACTCTTAACAATGGTTCATAGAGGTTAGGGCCTAATCCTATGACTAGTTCTAGTAATCCCTTATAGACAAGTCCCCCCACCTCTCTTAAAGTGATAAACCTCCCATTAATTATATCCATATAGTTTTGAGTTTATACACTTATCCCTTAGATGAGAAATATGCATTCTATAAAATCTTGAGTTGTCTATAGGACAAAAGGACCAGCTGTTGCATCTCCCCTAAAAACCAACATGACCCACACATCTAAAACAACTTAATAATAATTCCCATGAAGGTTTTATCTGTCCTCTAATCTATTTTTCCACTCTAATCTATCTTCTAAGTTTCATTTTCTTAATTAGGTTACTAGATCAATAAACATAAGTGTAGTGTTTTTGAGTTTTGGTCTTAACCTAGAGCTATGAGGCACCTAACCATTATTATAATCATGAATATCACTCTTTAGGGTCCTTAAAATATTTTTTTTATCATAACAAATCCATTTGCCTTTTATTGTATGTAGTATAATCTCTCACATATAAACCCATGTCTATCTACAAGAGTAACTAGTTATGATGGCTCATGTAGGTGGCTATTGTCAGATAATTTAGGAAATTTGAGACACTCTATCACTTCAAAAACTTTTGGTATATGCACATCCTTCTCAATTATTTTTTAATAGTCTTAAAATGAATTTATTAATCTTGATATGTATATTATGCCCCTTACACATTCCAACTAATAGGTCACTTAAGTGATTAGGGGACATGGGAATACCATTAAGACCCTTTAATGACTCAACCACTCTATTTGGATGCATTTAGAGACATAATTATATCATTGGGTTTGAATAAGGGTTTAGGAAGGGTTCTGGAGGTCCACCATATTAATAATGGTTCATATAGTAAAAATCTCCAAACTAGAACTTATTATTATGAATCTATACTCTAATGACCCCTTCATCTTTCCTAAATAGCCTTGGGTCCCATGCAAAGTGTTTTTAGAGATATGAGTGTTAGAAGGTGTGCCTTGAGCTCCCTAAAAATTTATAAATGAATCTATACATGTTATCTTCTTAACATTCATTCATAAAGTTTGGCCCCTTAACCCCTCTCATTATTTTATGTATTTTGAGTCCACAAGGGTTCCCAAGTCTCCCTAAGAGCCTTGGGCCTAGGTCTCTTTGTGGTGAGAGATACAAGTGTGGGAAGGTGCATGTCAATATACTTAATCAGAGAAATATAGCTTGAGAGAGTACCAAAACCATCATGAGATAACTCATTTCACTCTTCTACCTCAAATTAATTCCTTAGGTTTTGAAACACCCTCCCACACATAACACATTATATTGAACTTGTTTGAAGGTCTAGACTTCCTATTAAGGTGGAAGTAGGATCTTGAAACCTAGATGAGCCTTTAGGTATTATAGAGATTGACAAGGTTTTGGAACCTTATCCCATTATTAGATTCATCTATATATCTCATGGGGCACATCACCTTATTCAATCCATTTTCCACATTATGCATGTGCCTCTATTTTCTCAGACCATTCACCAACACTACTCTCTCTTTTGGACTACCTTAAGCATCATGTCTTAATGTATAAGATTGAAGTAACTGACATGATAACTTGGGATGTACCTTTTATATCCTTATAGGGATGTGATTAGTGTTATCTAATCATGTCTCAAATAATAACCATATTCTTAAGGCTCATCTTCTCCAACTCTACCAACATACCTATGTACACAATCATACCTCAACTCATATGCTTCTAGGTCTACAAATTAGACCAAAAAACTTAATTTCTTAGGGGTAACCTAAAGTAATAACTTAATGGTTTTATATGTATCTTTATCACATATATACTCTCCTTTCATATATTTTGGGCATCGCTACTCTCATTAGTTTGGCACTTTCATGTTATAAGCAACCTTGATTGACTATGTGAGTTTTAATCAATCTAAAATGAACTCCTACAAATTTATATTCATTTGATGAGGTGACCCCAATTTTTTAATTATCTCTTAGTTTAAACCTTCTTAATTTATGTTCATAGACTATCTCAAACTTAGGCTAAGGGTACAAACTATCAATAGTATTGTGAGTATCGAATCATGTATATTTATTGACAAGGGGTTTGTAGAATAAGTATCTAAGTGAGGAGAGTGCCTTCTTAGTTACTTGAGAAATTATTGAAACTCTTATGTTCTCATTCACCTTCATAGGACATTCATCTACTTTTTCATATTCAGTTATTATGCTTAACGTTGATCTATATATGGTGACTTTGGGGGGCTTTCGCATGGTAGGTCTAGGTGATATCCTATAGATGATGATTTACATTCTCATTTAATAGATTTTATGACTATTCATACTTAATTATTATATTTTTGATGGTGTATTATATATTGTGGAGTATATATACCTTATTCACATAATTAAGGTCTGAGAAAAGGATAGTGACATGTAGGTGATGATCGTAAAGTCATATAGAGCTTAAAAATTCAATTTAAGGATGACAACTGAGGTGAAATGATAGTAATGAGATTGTCAAAAATAAAAGGCTCATGAGGGTTTGAAATTAAATATGAACTCACACCCAATATTGTCTATAGGGGGCCTTAAACATATTTATACATATAATTAATAGAATGGAACAGTTTAAGGTTCTTAATGAGGCATATGCAGTGGGAAAAAGATAAACTAAGATCCTCTAAAAACATAAAATTTGATAAATTACCTTAATATCTACTAAAAGGATTGTGAATGTGTTTGAGGGTAGATAGATGGTGATTCTTTAAGTTTTTGGGATTTTTTTTTTTTTATAACCTTGATGGAAAGACACCTTTGTATGAATGCAACACTCCATGTTATGTTTTTACTATGTTTTCTCAACCTTTAAGCCACCATTGTGCAAAATAATACCTTCTCTTATAGTAGTATTCAAATATGAATACCATATCACTTGAAAGCACCATTTTAGAATGTTAGAGACCATCTTCAAATTCAAGATGGACTCAAAATAATTTATTATCATTAAGACATCATTATTATACATCAAAATGCTATTTATGTTTAGATGTATACACTAGATACTCCTATTCATCAATGAAACCTTACTTGTAGATTAAAAATATTAGAATTTAAGACATTTATCACTCTTATATGCCCACACATGTGAACTAAAGTTTGATGAGGCCATGAAATATATCATAGGACTGGATGAACCAAGAAATAATCATTATTTTGATCAAACAAACCAAAAACTCAATAAAGCCATTCCCCTTATTTTTACCTATGTAGATGAAGGTGGTGACCAAGTTTCCCAAATTCTTAGAATTTATTCATAGAGATAAAAGGAGTAAAACTAAAACCAATTCCCATTATTGGAAGGTCTTCACTATAATTTATTTGGCCAAGATCTTAGATGCTATCTCTCTCTCCTCTGTATAGATTGAGCATAAACCTAAAGTGATCTCCATGTCTACCGATGAGCTCAGTGGGAAAATTGGATTGGTTTTTGCCTTTTTGGGCTCTGAGATGATTTGTTTTCTTTAACATATTATTTTATTGAACTCCCTTTATAGACACCTGACTCCACTTAAGGTAATCCATACTATATAGATTCGTACCATTTTGAAATATCCTAAATCATACAAATTCCCTATGTTTTCTCATGTTTCAAACCATAAGCTAGTAGTGCTAGGTACGAGGAGGTAAAATAGGGATCAAGTGATTTATTAAACTTCATGATAGAAATTGAGTTGAAGAGGCACATTTTGACATGTGTGGGGCCTATTTAGTGGCAATTAGGTGTGTTAAATTATGATAATGACCATATTAGTGTATGAAACACTTTGGGTATGGCCTAATTGGATTCATGAAGGATATTTAATATGTTAATGGTGGTTTTAGTGGTCTTTCAAGGTTTAGTGGTGTCACAATAAGGGTATATATTCCCCTTTTAGATCATATATGAACTTCAAGAGGGGATTTCAAATGGATATAATTTTAAAACTTATTGAAATACCTTACGACTTATTAAAATATTCAATTAGGCCCCCATGTACCTTCATAAAATTATTAAAAACTTGTAATCAAATCATACCTTACATATATTGCATACACTAGAAAGGTTCATGATGACTCATCAGTTACATCATTCATTCATCTCCACCATGGAACTTTTAAACTATTTATACCTCTTAAAATCCTATTCTATACCTTCACACATACTGAAACACTATGAGGACACTTGACACTAATTTAAAAATGGATTATAGATAACTACTATGTGTTTCATAACATGATAAGATAGTAGACCAGTTGCATTTTATATGATAATCAGTTACCTTTTTTTGGACTATCCAAACTCATCAAGAGGTATAATAATTATGAAATTTTATGGTGGAATAGGGTTCATAGGGATTAGGTTGACCCCTTTTTAGGCTTGAGGATAGAAAGTGGTTAACATTTAGACTATCTCAACATAATAAATTTAGTATCTACTTATATTTGAGTTTAACATCTAATTAGCCTACTATAGATTTGATTATCACCTTTATTCCATTTAATTTTTATATACCTTTTAATAAAATATAGGGTTAATAATAATATAAAATTAAATCAAAATTATATTGTTAAACACTTAGATTCCTTAACCTTTTTCCCATATTCGTCTTCTTATTCCTATTACTTCCACTATTGTTCCTTCTCATTAGCCTTGCACTTTTCCTCTTCTTATTCTTCTTATTTACCTTTTGAGTCTTATTTTCAACCACCTTAAGTGATTTTTTTCTCTCCTCTTACTCCATAACATATTTTTCTTACATATAACATCCATTATTTGGGCTATTTATTCAAACTATAGCTAGTTGGTTTCTTTAGGATCCTCCATAAGAATTGGTTAATAAAACACTGTGACTAATTTTAAACCTTTAGAAGATGATTGATTAATAATAATGCATCTATGTATGATATACTTATTATAATATGTATGGGATTGATAGTTTAATTTGATTTATTGCATCCTAGACCATCTACTGAGTTTATTTTTGTAGTCCTTGAGCTCACTATATTTTAACCTCATTTAATGTATTTACAAAAGACACCATCTGGTCCATGATTTTTGTATAGAATATAGGAAAAAAATAGTTCCTTGGCATATTAAATATGGCCATGAATGGAATTTATTATAATTTAAATTATGTTTCCTGTGTAGTGTAAAATCTTGTAGCTAAACCCATCTAAAAAATCTCTACTTAAAAGTGTCAGTGCACTACTTCTTGACCAATATTATGTACTATGATTCAAGGAGGAGGTTAAGTAATATCAATCCATAATTATATCCTCACCTTATTATACACCTAGTAATTTTTTATTTTATTCTAAAATAATAATTGTTTCTCCTCTTCTTAATCATAAAACTCATTACCTATGTCTAATTTCATTGATTGTAGGAATTCATATTCCTTTATGCCTAACTCTACAAGGCCAAACTCTATAATGATTTTTAAAACATCCTTATTTTCCAATTAGGATTTGGTATTATGTGTCCTCTTATTTTATGGTAGTGGTGAAGCTCACCATGGTTATTATCACTTTCCCTTATCAACCTATGATTTATATGCTTGTTTCTATGATTGTGCCTATTCTTGAGCTTGTGCCTGTGTAGGCAAAGGTTATTTCATTGCTGGAGGTATCGATTATAGAGGTTATACTAACCTAGTAAATAAGTATTTATACCATAAAAATTATACCTTATTATCCAATATGGTGATGAAAATGGAAATGGAGTTGATGTAGCTTTAGTTAATCCATGAACTTTGATTAGAATCCCATTATCCAGCTTTGTAATTGATGCATGCTACCCTAGATACTATAGAATAACCTTGATTATTATGGGGTATGGGATGATCAAGGCTTGGATATTAATCCACCATGAATTAAATTTCCCAAATTGAGGGTAATAATACCCTATATTCATCTAAGAAATGTTTTAAAATGTGGTCATGAGCCACAAGTCTTCATCTAGACTCACTGGGCCCTTTAGTGATTTCCATTACATAAAACATAGGAAAAATACATATTATAATACTTGAAATGTTCCCAAAATAACCTTGTAAATGTTTTTAATTAGATATAAGGCCAAAAAATCAAGATAATTTATATACTTATGCATCTATATCATCTGATACATAATGTTAATGATGTCTTTGGTTACCTATTTGAGACTTCTGGTGGTTTAACAAAAGTGTTTTTGATTCCCTCAAAAATAATGTACACCAAAATATCTTCCACCATGTCAATAGGCATCCCACTACCTTACCTAATATATTTATCCTTTGTATCTGAGTGAATGGGTAAAGACTTAGTTTGATAAGGAAGCAAAGATTTACCCCAAGTTATAAGTCTTATTTCCCTTGTCATGGTCACAGGGTTGATGAAGATGATAACATACTAATAAATATTAATTAAGTCCACATTATATATGATTATTATCATGAGAATTACCTCATATAACTATTTCAAGGTAGGTATCCTAATGAGTTTCTCTACATCATATCTTTGTAGAGAATGTTGAATCACTAGGGCTTCTACTTTTACTACTTCCAATTGATCTAAGATAAAATGATTGACTTATATAGATTAAATGAAGTATAAATGGTCCAAATCATGGTATTTTTCTTGTTTGAGTCATATGACAATTTTTATTTCTTGTTAACATGTATCTATGAGTGGGAGTAATAGTTTTACATGATCCATGTTTGTTGTTGTAAATGGGATTGAATAATTTTTTCATGTATCAATGTTGATGAGAAATATATGCATAATAATATAAATTAAATGTATATCATAGATATCTCTTATTTTTAATAGTGTGTAATATCTCTTTCATTCCTTTTTAGATATATTTTTCTATGCAAATCCATGTATCAAACTACTTTGAATGTGTTGAACTGGTTCCACATGGTTTCACCTAAAAATTTAATGTCAACTGGTTATTGGTTATTAGACATTTGAGATTATTTGTTTCAATACCATTATTTACCTAGTGGTAGTTCTTGATGTTACACACCATATTTTCACATGTCCACTTTCCTTTATTGTACATCTTTTCATTCTGATGTTTGATATGCATATGTAAGGATGCAATATTTTGAGTGTATCATCATTAATAGTTTTTAATAACCATTTATTGAAATTTTCCCATAAATTATGTGTCATTACCTCATTCCTAGACTTAATTTAATATCCCCTTGTAACCATTGACAATTGTCTTTCCTTCATGCTGAATTTTTTCACCTATCACACACCATGACTTTGAATTATCAAAATCTATTTGGATGTCCTGCAATACAAAGATCACATTATAAAAACACATAAAACCCAAAAAGAAATAAAAAATAAAAAATTAATAACAAATCCTAAACTACATGGTGATACTTATCACCCTCACTCATTTTTTCTGATAAATGATAAAGATTATTTATGGCAAGTTTTATTCCTACATCCTTTTATGCTTCCTATTAGAATGGTTTCCTAAAGATTTTTTAAGATAATTATTCCCTGATGTAAAATGTCATGAATGATATAAGTTTCATTATATATAATGTACAACTTGATTAGAATGCTATAAATATACTACCATATATAAAAACCACTTGTAATGGATATAATTATTTAGATCACAATTTTTGATCTTTCTATGCTTTCTAACTTAAATTGTTAACTTCCTACATCTATTGCTTTCTTTGCCTATTTTCTTCCATTTTGGTTAAATCCATCAACCATTTATAAAAATAATCTCAATCCGTAGGTCTCATTATCATAGAAATGTGTAGACTATGAACTATATATTCCTTAGGCATCAGTACCTCAAGTACATAGACCAAATGAAATGGAGTAAAGCCTATTCATTTTTAATTTGCTTAGTATTGCTAAAGAATCATATGAATTATATCATACCAATAATCCCATTTTTATATTATATTTATGGATTATATATCACCTCAATCTTGTATACTTGGAAAACTTAGACCTTAATTGGTCCTCCTAGTTCTAGATGTTTCCTACTTCCATAAGTATCACAAATATTCTATCATATTCCCCTTGGCCTATATATATTAGCTCAAGTTGTCTTATTTTAATGAAACATGCCTTTTATCTTTCCTATAATTCTTAAAATGTAATTATCTTCTATATCTACAAGTTATAAACTTGTACCTACTTTATTATTCCCTATACACTTATGCTTAGGATAGATAGTAACATGGATGTTAGTAGCATGACTTGATACAAGTGTCTAGTGATCTAAAGTCATATATTTTCAAAGTGAAATGTATCCTAATGGTCATCCTAAGTTATTTTATGCGAGTTACTTTTCTAAAGGGATTGATATAAATACAAGATCAACCCTCATTCATTCCTCACCTAGCGAAGACCAAAAGACATGAAGAAAACTTATAAAATACACTCTATCAATCATTAAATTAAACAAATCTTCCCTATTTACTAGTCTTAGGTAAAACATATGTATATTTATGAAGTAATAAAGGAGTAACCTAAGATATTGATTTACCAAATTAAAAGATAGGTCACTATTGTAATTACTTTATACATATTTCATGATTTACACATAATATAATATATAGAGGATAAATAAATTTACTTGAGGCCCTCTTCATAGTGTTGAATATGTAGGTAGTGCCCACTAAAAATAATGTCTTTGGGGTCAACTCAACACAATGTTCCCACTAAATGATTTTCACCCATGGTCACAATAAAGATGAATAACTAGGATTTTGTAAACTCATCATGAATGATAGTGTATCACCTTGATCTAAATGCACTGGAGTGAAGAAAAAGACAAACCTATAATCATCCAAGTGGTCACATATATTTTCATCAAGTATTCTAGATACGACACTTGTGTCAAACCTAGATAATAGTGTCAACACAACCATCCTACGATGACATTAATGTTTAGAGCTCTAAAAGTGTCAGATCAAAAATCTAAGAACTATTCTAGAATCTCCTTCCATCTTGATTTATTATTATCCTAGATTAATCCCTATTTTAGCATCAAAACCAAATAAATATATTACTATTTTGTCATTTCCATGTAGAGCTTAGTTGCACTTTCTATATTTAGCCTATACTCAACATAATAAATTTAATGTATGCTTATATTTGAGTTTATAATTTAATTGGCTTATTGTAGATCTGATTATCACCCTTATGCATTTTAATTTCTTTATTATTAACCATATTATACCACCAAGGTAGGATATACCACAAATAAAATTTAAGTTTAATCATTTGGTGAACTTATTTCATTTAAATGCAATATTTGTATTTTTGTTTCATGTTTTTATGATGTATTTTTTAGATCTAAAATTTTACGCTAGGGTTTTAGCTTCCTTTGGTCAAAAGGGATTAATTTGAATATGCTTAAAAGAGTATTGTTACATGATTAATGCATTTTTACCTCCAAAATGTCCCATTCCAAAATTTCTAAGAGGTATTTTCTACTCAGGTTGAGATATAAAAAACCTATTTCTGTTAGCTAGAATTAGATACAATTTTTTAAAAATTTGTAATTTACTATTTTTAGTAAATATTGAAACACAAGGTGAATGGTGTACTTATGTTTCAATTAATTTATGGGTTTCATAAAAAATCATATTTTTTTTCAAAAACCTCTATCATATATCTAAATAATATTCCTTATTTGTCACAATTTTTTATTATTTTTTTAGAATATTTTATGGTTTTACCTATGAAGCATCCCATATTGTTTAGAATATTAATGATTCATAATAGATCAAATTTAAAATTCCTTAAATTTTTTTTTTATTATACTAACATACTAGAAAACTCTTTTTATTTTCTAAAATATTATATGAATTTATCAAATTTTGAAATTTATTATTTTTAGAAAATTTAGATCTACAGACTGTACATGTACTTTTGTTTGCTATTTTTATGAGTTTGTTTCATTTCCTATTTTCATATAAAAACTATTTTAGATTTTCAAAACACTCAGCTAATAGTCTGAAATTGATTCATACTTATTATATCATAGTTAATTTCTCCTTCACATTGGTAAGCCTTCCTTATTCTATTATCATATCAATTTTTAGAAAATTTCAAATGGTAAAAAAGAAGACCCTTCCTCATCTTAACCTTATGGATGGTGATACATCTCATCCCTTTAACTAATTCTATTCTATCACTTATCCAAGGGGTAAGGTGGTCAACTCTATAGTTTCAAATGAAGATATTCAATCTAAAATACCTAGGGTATATGCTTGTGAAAACCTAAAAATAAAATCAATACCATGACCAAGTTAATGCATGAGTTATAAAATAAAAATCAATCTCTAAATTCAAAAAATCACTTTTATGAAAAATCAAATTTCATATAGAAAGAATCCTCATTATGCTAGTGTTAACCATGTGTTTGCATCTTTTTATACCAATTATGTGTCGAATAAAATTGATACTGGAAGCCAAAACTAATATATCATCTAATGAAAATGATTAGAAAAGTGAATAAAATCCTAAAAAGAGGTCAAGTGAGATCATAAGGGAGATTCTTAGAAATAATGTGATCATATTACCTCCTATCGATCCCATACAAAAATAAAAATATTATTATGCATATAATAAAATGCATGGTAACCATACTAAATGTTTATTCACACTGAAAAAAATATATTGATTTAAATTTTAAGTTATTTTTGGAATGTAAAGCCCTAGGTTGTTAAAGTGATGGAATAATTAATCAAGGAATAAATATAACAATAATCACATATATTGATTTGAATAATGGATGATTAATTCTAATTTTCTAAATGTGTAAAGGATGAGAGATAAATAATATCTTAATTGGAAAAAGGTCTTGCAATAGGGATCAGACTATGAAAATTAGTGAGTAGATAAATCTGATTATCATTAATAGGATCTAGGTGTTAAAAAAAGCCCTAAACATTAGTGAAATTAGTTAGTTAATATAATGGTGTGATAGTGTCTAAGGCAGTGCTCTAGTGTCATAATTATAATCTCCACAAATTATTTCTAGATTTTGTATATCATATCCTATTACATCTATGGTCCAAATCTCATGTCTATGCTATCAAATGTTTTTCTTGTATCTCTATTTTCATTACAAACTTTAGATTTTTACACTACCTAAGGTTTGAATGAATACTATGAGAAAAAAGGGTTAATGGGTCTAATGTTCTAGATGTCTTATCCAGACCCCTATATGAGCATGGTGATTACATACCAATACTCTAAAGAGGGATCAAACTTTATGTATTTATTTTTCTTATGTGCTGAATGTTTGTGAATGTCAGAATGATTGAGTTTAAATGTATGAGGGGATGCCTAGGAGGCCACTTGAGATATGGATATTTATGATAGGGATGGATTATTTATTATACGAGCTGAATCAATAAAATATTTGAATAATTTGGAGCTTTCCCTCAATATGAAGTTGTTATTTTGTGATATTGTCCACTTAGAATGTAAGAGTGTGAAAGTAGTGTTTATATAGTGTTCCAATAAAAATGACTTTGGGAGGGTGAATTAAGAATAGGTCTAGGCTAACCCCAATCCTCTTAGGGAGATGTAAAATTATTATTTTTTATAGAGTGTAGATATCTAAATCACTAAGGGTGTGTGCCATTATGTGTCTCATGTGGTGTTTTGTAGGCATCAGTGATATTTTTGACTACCATGTGACTAAAAGTGGATCAAAAGGGACAGTAAGATGGGTTAAGTGATATACTAAGGTTAAAGTGAGATCAATTGGAAATATAAGGCATAAAATGGTTAATTTTAATTACTAAATAAAAATATAAATTCTCTCAAGGCAAAGATGTCAAATGAACAAAATTGGGTAGCAAAATATCCCCCTAAAGAAAAGTAAAAGCCTTTACCAAATATACCTAAAGATTTAAATGATACATAATCAAAGGTGGATGATCCTTCACATGATGTGAAAATTTACAATGTTCCAAATTCTCCAAAATGTATACCAATTATTATAAAGGATGATACAAAGTAGTAAACATTGAAAGAACAATCCCAAATGGTAATGTTATAGAATGATCAAAATTCATCTTTTTATAATGAGGAATAGAAGATGTACAATTACTTTTAAGTTTATATCCCAAAAGTTTTTAATGATGGAAATAAACAAGAAACATACATTTCCAAGAAAGAATCTCCAAGCTATGGTGTGGTCAGGTTTTCATACACAGGTACTTCAATTATCAAACCAATTATTCAAAACTCATTTATTCAAATAAAACCCATTGAAATTGATGTTATCCTTAAATATTTATTACATAATTGATATTAATGATGGCACACATTGGTGTGTCTCTTATAGGCCTTGATGTGATCACATAATTTTATGTAATTCAATTTTATATCTGCTTAAACATGTTCCTTCTATATACTACATGGTTACATTCATAGATTATATAATTGTCTTATGCTTTTGAGGTGAGGTAACTACTAGTTCCTATTTTTCCCTTACCTCAAATTAGGGAATATTAGTGGGTGAATGTCATAGAGGCATATTCTGCACACTTATTTAGTATTCAACATATCTAGATTACTATGAGGACATGTTTTGAAAACATGTCCTCTACATTGGTACTTATTCAATTTTTTAGATTGTTCCACATATAGTTGGGGGAAAAAAGTTATAAGTATCACTTGATTGCATGATTGAGATAATCTCAAATATCAAGTGGAAACTCACCTTTTCACCAAAGTTTTGGGTATGTATCTTCCAATCTCTCCCTCTCTCTCTATCTCCTTAGATATATGCACTTTTAAGATTTATCTATATTCATCGTAATCTTAGTTTTAGATCCTTATAATGATAATTATTTTCTAAATCAACTTGTTAATAGGCAAGGTGGTTACATAAATACACAAGTGTAATCCTAATCTTATATCTTTCAATTTTAATATATTTCAAATACTTTAAATATTAGTTTATATGAATTTATTATATAATATAGCATCTTCTTGGTTTTAGGTCAGTCACCAATAAAACACTTAGGTTGGGAACACACAAAGATAAGGTGTGTTATGTAAACCCAGGTACACATTCTTTTCCTTTAAACTAATAATTTAATTACTAGATTAAAGGGGTTAGATTTAAATGATGTTGATGGATTATATATCATCTCAGTCTTGTACATTTGGAAAACTTAGACCTTGGTTATTCCTCTTACTTCTAGACATTTCCCAATTTTATAAGTCTCACATCTACTATATCTTGTGCCCTTAGACTATATCTCTTAGTTTGATCAGTCTTATGTTAATGAACCAAGTCTTCTTTCACAAAATACTAAAAATTTACTTATCTTCCATCTCTAAAAGTTCTAATCTTTTAATTAATTTATTTCTTCTTGGACACTAATCTTTGGGACAAATTCTAACATTAATGTTAATGTCCTAACATGACACAAGTTTCTAGTGCCTTAAATTCATCTATTTTGAAAATGAAACATATCCTAATGGTTAATCTAGGTGATTTTATGTGAGCTAATTATTAAAAAGGATTGATATAAATATAATATCAACCCTCATTCATGCCTCACCTGGAAAATACCAAAAGTGACAAAGGGAACTTATCAAAAGCACTTTATCAATAATTTAATAGAATAAAGCTTCCTTATTTCCATAATAATATGGTAAAACATATATACAAGTATAAATTAATAAAGGATAATCCCAAGATCCTTATTTACCAGGTTAAAACATAGGTCACTATTATACATACTTTTCACATATTGCATGATTCACACACAAATCAACATATATGAGAGAACTACACCATTTTGAGGCCATATCAAAGTATTGGATATGTAGGTAGTGCCAAGTAATAGTTGGGTATTTGGGATCATCTAAACACTATGTGCCTAATATCCCATTTTTACCCATGGTCATAATGAAGATGAAAAACTAGGGTTTTAAAAATTCATGAGAAACATCAGTCCATGACCTAGATATGAATGCACTAGAGTGTAGGTGAATACAAACCTAGAAGCATCTAGGTGGTTAAAACCATTTTCAACATGTATTTCATATAGGAAACTTAAATTGAACCCATGAAATAAAATTTGTGCAACCATTGTAGGTTGATGTTAGTGTCTAGAGATCTAGAAGAGTCATATCGAGAAGCTGACAAATGTTTAAGAATCTCTTTCAAGTTTGTTTTCTTCCTATCCTAGATCCAACATTGTGTTAGCATCAAAACCAACTAAGTATATAAATTATTTATCATTTCCATTCATATCTTAGTTATGATTTATATATTTAGCCTATACTTAAAATAATAAATTTAGTGTATGCTTATATTTGAATTTATCATTTAATTAACTTCTTTTAGATATAATTATCACCCTTATGAATTTTCATTTCTATATTATTAACCTCTTATACCACCAAGATATGATAGCCTCATATCTAAATTTATGGTTAAACACCATTATACACATATTTTCAAAAAAATTATTTTAATCTTAAGATTTCACATTTTCCTATGGACGATACATAATATATTATGGTTTGATATCATAAATTTTTCTATGAGATTATTTATTGTATTATTTATGAAGTACGTTCTCCCATTACTGACCAATTTGATTGGACACCCAAGCCTTGTAATGATGTTTTCATATAAAAACTAAGTTGCATCCTTAGCACTACAACTTAGTTTCATAATAGATTTAACCCATTTGTAAAGTAATATTTTGTAGGTGGTCTTCCCTTGGTTAATATTGGTGCCTTGTTTATACTTGGTGGTATGTGTTTCTTTATCTTTGGTCTAAAGATTGGAGTCATTGGTTGTTCTTTTATGCTCCTTTATTTTGATTGGTTTCATTTTATTTTATTTGTTTCTCCTACCTTGGCCTATCTATGCCATAATTTTATGTGCCCAAGAGACTTTTGGTGAGATTGGGGACTATTCACATTTATGTGAAAATTGTTCATCAAAAAGGATAGAAGAGATGCCTCTACATGTGTAAAGTGTTCACCTAAATTTTTGGGGGTTTTTTAAAATGGCCTTCATTATATTTCTATCAAGGATTTGGTCAACATAGAAGGGAATAATGAAGGAGTATGGAATAATCCCCCCTTTTTAGAATTCTTATGATAAGAAGATGTCTCAAATAATTCTAAAGGACCATAATTTGTCTTTGAATTTGTAAAATTAGGTGGTGATAGAATGAATGACTTCATCTCAATCAAAGATGGTAAGCCATCTAATATTGGGAAAAAAATGTGTATCTTTATAAATGAAAAAATGGAAGATATTTTTAATTATAAGAATCTCATTTCATGAATGTCAATTTTTTTGTTTGTCTCATTAGGAATAATTTACCCTAAGGATTTTTTTTATAACTAGGTAAATTATATTTGGGGGAAAAATGGTTATTTATATTTATTTTGTAAAAAATTTTAGATGGGGGTGATTATCGATCTATTTAAGAAATCCAATATACATAGATGTGTTATTAGTAAACCCTTTTAGAGTGTTAAGCAATTGGTTTTAAAGGATGTTTATTAAAACCTTAAGCTAGACTCTAAGGATATTGCCTTCAAGGCTACCTTGAGATAGGTTGATATTGAAAACATTCATATTAAACTCTGGAACTTCTTATCTCAATCTCTAAAAACCCTAGGATAAGTTTTCAAGATTAAGGATTTGAGAAGATATCTTTCACACATGCATGTCATAATTATTATTTCCTTGGACCTATTAAAATTTGTCCTTAAATCCATCATTTTCAATATCATAGGAGAGCCCTCTTTCCCCATCAAATGGTTGAGATGGATAAATGCCTATTTATATTAAAAAAATGATGGACACCATAATAAATATTTCCCTTTGCTATGAAAGCTAGGGAGGGTGAATAAACCTATGTAGAATAAGTATTTATCAGTTGAAAATGATATTTTTGATAAGATTATCTCTAATGTTGAGAAATATGTTGTAATAATGGAAAACCCCTACTTGATTTGGAACCAAGTAATGGTTGTGTACCTTATATAGGTCATTCAGGGGATCTTGGGTCACCTAAGGGTGTGATGCATTCTAGTGCTTCTACCTAGGCATTTGTAGAATCCAAGTCAAGCATGGATTGTGTTGATGTTTATATTAATCCCTCTAAAGAATGTATGGTTGAGCCCCCTTCACTTTTGGATCAAGAACATTATTCTCTTTTTTCCTCTTTAGACCCTAATTACTTGAGTGCCAGTATGATAGAAGATACTCCATCCTCCAAAGATAGAATCTCATATGAAAACATAGTTCTTTTGGCTAATTCACTAGACATAATGACCCTTGCCCCTATCCCCTTAACTCTTGATTCTAATTTGGGTTGTGATGATAGTCTCCCTATGGTTTTTTTTCCTATCCCAAGTACTATTTTTCACCTTGGTGATTCTTTTGAGAAAGTTTTACCTCTTAAAGTTGTTAAATTTAATTCTCTCTATAGTGGTGTATAAAATATTAGTGGTAAAATATTAAAAACTAAGGATAATTTAAAACCCTTCTATATATCTCCTTAAGGAGAGGATGGGAAAGTTTAAGGAGTTATAAGAGGTGATAAGGAGATCAATAATAAATCCAAGTATAATAAGTTTCCTTACTATTTTATAAGGCTGTCTCAAAATAAAGGAGGCTCTAACACCTATAGCTTGTAAAGATAGGATTTCTCCCTGCTCATTTTGATGAAGGTTATTAGCTAGAATGTAAGGGTCATGGAAAGTAATAATTGTAAAACAATTATAATATATTTTAGGTGTTCAAAGGAGGGCATGGATTTCTTCTTTCTTTAGGAAGTGAAAACTATTGGCTTCTAGATTAACTTGGTGGTGAACTTCATCTAGATAGATGCTCTTAGTTTTTCCACTTCTCATCCTAAAAGGAAAGGGAGTTCCTTCATATTTTTAAATCCTAAATATAAGAAGTATTTAGTAGATTTAGATTCATCTTGATGTCAAAAATCCATGTGGATCATTGTTCAAATGTGAACAAGGTTTTTAGGATTTACAATGTCAATTCTTGTAATGCCTATAAAGAAAGGGATATTTTGTGTAATTGTCTTATTTCTAACCTAAAATAAATTCCATGGATTCTAGGGGGATTTTAACATGGTTGAGTAAAAATATGATAATTAGGGTGGTGAATTAATTTTGTGGAAAGGTAGTGAACTATTCTTTTTGTCAAGACATGAGCATATGCATAAGTTTACTAATCCACTTCACTAAGGTAAAAAAGATAGTAAAATCATATAGTTTACATGGTTCAATTAATAAGGTCTCTCATAAGAGAGTCTACTCTAGGTTTGTTTGTTTCTATTTCAATAAGAATGGGTTTAGAGTCTAGTAGGAAAATTATTGTAACTCTATTAAGGTGCTCCCATTTTATATCTATAATCATCACTCCATTGAAATATATATTCTCTTAAACACTAATTTGGTGGTGAGTGATATTGAGTGGAAATATATATAATCTCAATGCTTCCCACCTTGATAATTTATACTAAAAACAAGGAATCTATTTTGCCTAGATTATTGATAAGCTCACAGTGGACTCTTTCTCCAATATTGATAAATGAAATTGTTGCATGAGATAATATAAAACATTTACACATACCTTTGGGTAGAATCAATCCAAATTTATAAGGAAGAAATCTTGTATTACCTAGGAGAAGCTAATTCTCTCTAAATCTATATTAAAATCTGATCCAAGAAATGATCTCTTTCTTGATGAGCTATCAAACATAAAACATGATATTTGGAAACATCAGATGTTTATAACTAGAGGTGTTCAAGTTCATTATATACTAAACTGAATCATGCTAGGGGATAAATTCTTTAAACTATTTTTAAATTTATTGAGAATAAAATAGGGTAGAATTAATATTTCAATGATTGATTATGGTCACTTTATGTCTAATGAACTGACTTACATCAAAATATATTTATTCTCCTTTTACTCTAAGCTATTCTTATCAGATAGTTTGATCTCATACATTGACCATAGTAGAGATATATGTACCATGTGTATTCTAAAAATTCTCCAGTAAGCAAGACACTCTGATCGATAGTGATATCTCCCTCGATGAGATAAAAGAAATAATTAGTTCTTTGAAAAAATATAAAGCCTAAAGTTATGATGGTTTTCTTGTAGATTTTTACAAGTATAATAAAGAATGGATTACACTTGAGTGTTTGGGAGTCTCTATGGAGTATATTTAAGTGGTAACCTTGGGACCTAAAACTGATAGAGGTGTTGTAAATCTCATCTTGAAATATGGTGAGCCTACCTTGGTTAAGAACTGGATACCTATCACTCCTCTTCATGTATCATATAAAATTCATGAAAATCTTCTAGTTGAGAGGCTTTCCTCCCTTCTTCCCTTGGTGGTATCAGTTACATAGATGGAATTTGTTGAAGTTAGGTATATTTTTGAGAACCTTATTTCTATTTGGGAAGGTATAAATTGGTCTTTTTATTCTATCTAAGACATTCGTATGATATTATTTGATTTTGCAAAAGCCTATAATAGGATTGTGTGGCCTTTCATTGATTTAATGTTGAAAGCTTTTGGGGTTAAAGATAAGTATTATAGAATGGTAAGTGTTATATTTAAAGATGCCTCATCATTCAGTAAAGTAAATGTGGGGATAAATAAGATAATTTAGCTTCATATATCCATTAGGAAAGGTTTCCCTCTTTCCCCCTTCCTTTTTGTCAGGATAGTTGAATCCGTACACTACTTACTGAGAAACTATTATATTGATCCACTGATCAGAGGTATCTCTTTAAATAATAGTTATTAAATTATTTATGTCTTATTTGTAAATGATTCTATGTTATTTTAAAAATTTAAAAAGGGTAATATTTAGTATGTTTCTAAAATGATTGATAAATATTATTATACATCTTGTTCTAAAGTGGAAATTTGAAAATTATGTCTAATAGGGTGGAATGAGGATCCAAAAAATTAAATGTGGGAGTTTGGGTGGGTATAGAGGGAACTTAATAAAATGGTAATATACTTAAGTATTCATTTGTATTTGTCACATTATTTCAAGTTTATGTGGGATTGGTTGTATTTGAAAATAAATAATAAAATTAGTAAGTGTTAAGGCCACCTACTCTCTCTCTCCCAGGTAAGATTCAACTTTCTCAAAAAGTGATCTCCTCATTCAACATATATTATGCCTCATGTTTTCTATTTAATAAGTCCTAGATTAATGTTTTTCACATAATTATTAGGTATTTTCTTTCATTATATTGAAAAAGGTAATAAAATAAGATATGTTATGGTGTTTAAGATATGTTATGTGATTAGAAATTTTGGGGGGCTTGATTTGATATACCTTAGACTCCAAGCTATTACCCTAGTTGTCAAATGAGTTATTAGATCTCTATAAGGGCATGATCTATGGAAGATCCTATTTAGAATTAACATTTTGAGGGGATTCCTAAATTTTAAACCAAATTGGAAAGGGTTTCACATGTTGGATCTATTATTGGGCTCATTCTTGGATCAAGCTATGTAATCACCAATATTTATGGCCATTTGAAAAGATTGGGTGATTTTTAAACACCTTATCATTTTGCCTCTTGTTTTTAGTGGGTTGGGATCAAGGTGATAGGGGTATAGATCTATATGGTGGAACCATATAGTGAACAAAATGACCCTTGACCTAACTAGAGGGTTCTCAACATTTATTTGGTTCTCCAAGTGGTTGAAATGCTTGAAGGATCTTTTCTCCTTTAATGGTTGGGCTTCATGGACTAAAATTAGAGAAAGGTTTTAGATTACTTCATCTCATAAAAGGACCTTTACCCTAATAACTAAGACTTTTTAGTCTAAAAGAGGTGTTTGTCTTTGGTGATTGCATAGAGGGTGACCTATATGCTTAGTTATGAAACTAATGTATTGGTTATGTACTTATAACCATTTTATACATAGACTATTCACTTGGATATAAACATTTTTTATTTTCTAGATATGGATTGAAGAATTGGTATTCAATAACTTATATTTTTTTATGTGCTATCTACATTTACCTTAAAATATTTATTATTCTCATAAACATATGGTGACTCTATTTCTTTAGGGATGACACATGGATTATACTTAAATTTTTTAATGTTATCACAATTATCTTATCTCCTAGGTGCATCTCCAATTGATTTTCCACTTGATAATCATTTTATGATAATAATCCCATTTAATACCAATCAAATAAGGATAACTAGTCTCATCTATTTTCATACCAACTACTTTTAAATCTCCTTGAAAGTTTATATAATCAACCTTAATTTATACATCCTTAAACCATCTAATCAGTTATACTCTCCGATAATATATGAGACTAAGATTAACCATACTATATCCTAGTGATGGTTAACCAATAGCCTCCCATGTAGCTATTAGTACAATATTTAATGTTCTTCAAAATTCAGATACAACATTGGGTACCTCATACCCCCTGAGAGTCAAAGTCATAGGGATTTTTAATTTTTACATACACACAACATTATCAGTATGTGTGTGTCCTCATTATACACACTTGAGTAGGTTATGTATAATATTTTACGAGATATATTTGTTTTTTAGAATGCTGAAAATTTTCAATAGATCTATCAATGTAGTAACTACTCCTTCCTATTGCATTATGCAAACAATCTACCCATACATTTGTCTATAAATGGTTGTAATATCACCTTATGCATTTTTTTGTTATATGTTCTAAAGGAATTGTGATAATTGATACATCAATCCCTTTTTCCAACAAGGTTAGGATACCAATCCTTTTGAACCTTCTTGATTATTTGATTTTGTGGCATTTCTAAAGGGGGAAATCCTTGTTATGATTATTATTTCCTTGTGACTAATTACATGAACACATTCTCCCTAAGGTATGAATTTATCATATTTATATTTTTCATAGGTTTTTATTTACTCTAATTTTCTCAAACTAGGTAATCTTCAATATTATGTTATATTAAAACTCCACAATAAATGAAGTGAATTTGTATTTAATGACTAGTTAGGAAGTTTCATGTGAAATGGTTATATTCACCATAATGATAACACTAAATTGGTTGATGATATTTATATTTATCATTATTTCAACCTCTCTTGTATCCAACATTATACTCTCCCTTATATCCTCCTCTATTTATTTGGAAACCCAAACCTTGCAACTATTTCCCATTAAATCCATTTAACTATTATTATTTTGCATCATATCTACCATAATGTTACTAAGGATATGATGGATCCCAATTTTATTTTTGGGGATGAAGAATAATAATGATCCATAAGGAAAAATATTGATACTATGGATATGATGGAATCCATCCATCCAAACCCTGGGTTGATATTGTGGCAATGAAGTCATCCACCCAAGACCACCTTATGTCATGGTAAACATTTCCACCTTTGGTACTGCAATTCCCTACTTCATAGTATGTATTTTTTACAATGTGAATGTGAATACATTATTATATATGTGATATTTTTTTTCCTACATATCATAAAAACTATTCTTATCATGACTTAAATGAAATATAGTACAAGTTTTGTGGTTTTTGAATGTATTATTGTAGTAATTGACACTTTGATGCAATGTGTCTTACTACTATGCATAAGTCATAGAAATCAATTTTGATTTTAGTAAAATAATTCATAGTATGTCCTTACCTACCACACTCCATAAACCATCTAATTAAATTGTTCTTATTTCTCTCATTAATCTCATCTATTTTATTGAGGAAAACATCTATTTTCATCTCAATTTTAGATTTCATTAATGGAGCATCTTCACAATCCTCAATCTATTCTACCTATATTAAAACTACTCAAGCATCAGTCTTATTCACAAATCATGACTACAATATATAAATATAATTTTATCCCATCCATAAATAATGGATCCTTATCTTTATCTTCCTTGATAAAATTAATTTTGTTTATTGTCTAAAAATATGCAATCATATTCCCATACTAATTCTCTACTTCACTATTGAATCTCTTTAAGATCCCAAACGGTCTAAATTGAACAATTAATATTGAATTCTTATATTAAATGGTATTTATCTTGTTTAATAATTAGGTAATTAACATCTGTTTTATACATTAACTCTAGAGCTCAGCCTGTTAAGGCTCTTATGAGTTTGTATTTCTTGACATCTTCAACTATCACTCCCTTAAACTACCATTTCATATCACAAGTTAATAAATAATATTCAAGGTTATAAGACCCATAATATGGTTTTAAATTATTAAAAATTCATTCATTCAATGCCATGCTTAGTGCACTTTTAAGTTCTACTACAAACTAGTCCTTATGGGTTTCTTAAAACTAATTTTGAAAGTGAACCTAACCCATTATAACCTCTTATTTTCTATTAATTTATTATTTTCTACTCTCAATTTTCCAAAATATATCTATAAATTATTTAAACTAATCTATAACTATTCCAACATATACAATTTGATTTATCTTTTCTAAAGATAAAAGGGGCTTAGGAGATGCATACTCCCAAAATTAATAATGTGTGCCTTCAACTTATTATATATATGACCTTGAACCTATGATACTTATATTATTTTACATAAAATATATTCTTTCCCTAGCCTAAATAATATCCTTACTTGTAAATGTGATCTACTCCTATCTTCTAACTGATCTACTACTAGTCTACTCCCTATTTCTCTTGACTCTGTTTCATATCCTTTTTATCCCAACCTATGGCCTATTATTTATCAAGTGATTTCATTATTCACTCTGTATAATCTCCAATTTTAATAATCTATATATCCTTTCTCTAGTATCCCCTTTATTCTACATCCTCTATTTTACTTCTACTCCTATTTACGATTACATTTGGGTTATCCTATTTATTGCACCTTTATTTATATCTCTTTTTAATCCCATAATTTTCATCTCACTTTGTTTCTCTTATCCTCCATATTTTGGGTTCAATTTCAAGTTCCTTTGTTAAACTTTACATCATTAAATCCCACATCTCACTCATATTATAACACCTAAAGTGACTATTCTATGTTGGTAGGGGTAGGCACAATGGACTTTTCAACAATAGACATCTTGATCAATGTAGGTAGTTTATGAAGTAACTTTCCTTGTATTACTCTCACAAATAAGTCATGTGAAGATTAAAAATATAGATATCATTGTACAATAAATTATATGATATAACCATTGATGGTAGTATTTCTCAAGTGGTTTATCACATAGGTCCAGTCAATATTTAAAGCTTATAATATGTCTAATTTATCTTCCATCCAAATCATAAATTGTATACACCAATCTATAGCACTCCAATCTATATAACCATGTGGTTAATATTCTAGGAAACTCACACAAAAATATTTCATATATTTCTCTCTATATATATGCTCTTGAATATCTTAAATATTAGTCTTTCATATTCTTTTTTGTTCTTCAAATTGGTGAATTATTTCATCTAACCATCTCTTTACATCTCTCTACCCTAGTATCTATCAAAAAAGGTTAAAAAAACATTCATGCTCATTGCACCATTATTAGTGGAGTTTTATTTAAAACCCATGATAATATTTAGATAAATATGTAATAATTTCCAAAATTATACCATAGACAACAATTCACACTAAACCTATACATTAATTGGTTAATACATATATATTTATGTAGGAAACACAAATTTGATAGTTACAAAACATTTGGTATAAGTTACATGATTAATACATTTATATAGACATAACATCCAATGGATAAAAATAATGATAAAATATGTATAAGGAAAACCATTTCAAAATTGCATATTAATCTCTATCACATCAGAAATATTTTATAGTACAATTGAGCACTACATATATAGTTAGTACAATGTTTTGAGGCTTCATATTTTAGCCTTTCATTAAATCCAAAGGAAAGAATATTCTGATTATATATACTATTTATATGATTTCAAGTGATAAATTCATAAAAAAGAGTGATACAAAATAGAGTGAGTCTCACATGCTTCCACCAATTTTAGTTTACAATTTTTGTAGCCTTGATCTACTCCCAACATGCTAGTTCTAGTTGTGTGGTTCTCTCTTTATTTATACTTAGAGTATTACATCCCCTATAGGTTATTATTAACCATAGGGGCCCTTACTTGACCTTAAATATCCTAATATCATCCTTTCCTATCCCCCCTATGGTTTCCTTGGGGAAAATAATTCCTTAATTTTTAGAAGGGTCTCAACTTCTAGATCTTCACTCTCATGGTTCTTATCCTCCTCCATCTCCTTGGGTTGTATCTTGTTTTTTATTATTTAGGCCTTAAATTTTACTTTACTAATATTTTTTTTAAATTGGTATTAATGTTACTCAAATCCTTCATAAGAGTCCACAAGCTTTTCCTCGCTCTCTTCAATAGGTTATAAGCTCAAATTCTTGGACTCTTCCTCACTTTCCTTGGTTGAGTTTGTTTCCCTTTGATCCTTAAGGATATAATTCCTAATTAATATATCCATATTGGGTTTGAACACTTTAATTATGAGGTAAATTAGTTATTGATGCAAAATAACATGAAAAGTGTTCATTTGGTAGGTAGTAACAAAGCTTTCTAAAGATATTAGCAAGTAATAGGGGAAACATACCAATATATGATGCTTAAAATTATTTAATAGAAGAAAATGGTATGAGTAAATAAATATGTGCTTAACTTAAAGTGTAACATAATTACTTATTTGAAGGAATACCTCTTACCATGGCTAAGGCAAGTCCATATATAGAAATCCCTTATTTGCTTTTTAGAGATTCATATCAGAGTTGAAGAATATTTTTATGAACTCATTCTTTTTGCATTTATATTTTCAGGATTTTATCCCCATATAATACAAACATGTCACCTTTGATATGCCTTCATCAGTGGCATTCACTATAATTAATCTCATATTAACTATCTTATTGTCCCAAGACATAGATAATTATTTAGATAGCCTTGGGTTGAACCTCATTATCCACCATATATAGGGAGTCAAGTTTCCTCTTTTCAATAACTATCCAAATTTTGATATATTTTTTATATGTATGTAGTAAATAGGATTTTTTTATTCCATATCACCCCCACATTTTTATCAAAAAAATCTTGTTGGAATTTCTTAAACCTTTCTTCCTACTAAATGAACTAACTTGGAATTCAATTCCTTTAAAGAGACACCTAAAATCTCAAGCAAGTGGAATGATAATACCAAAATTTTAGGATTGGATCTTGTCCTCCTTAATATTTTTACCAATTACCCATGTCACATTATAATTAAATGTGTCATTATTGTTCATGGTTATCACATACATAACATTAACCATAGTATTGACTTACATTACTTTGGTCGAAATATTTCCCTCCTCATAGATCCGTTTTATCATTAATTTTTTAAATAGAATCAAAGGAATGACCTCAAATTTCATCCATTTTTTGAAATTTTAATCACCTACTCCAAGGTTAGCCATATATTATGCATAGTTGTTTTCCTCCCTATATATGTGCTTGATGTTAACATCCAAAAAATCATATATGAATTTATTTTCATCTCTAATCCTGTTTAAAATCATCTAACAAGACTTAAACCTTTCTCTAAGTTAGTTTATGATATTTAGGGAGTCTCCCTCAATAATCAAATTATTAATCTTCAACTTCATGGATAATTAGACTCCCCATAAAATTTCTCTTACTTATGTAACATGGTTTGTCTTGGTCCCCATGGGCCCCACTTTTGATGTCATAAAACAAACATTTTTATCTCTATTGACACCACCCCTATCACTCTCCATGGGTTAAATTTGGAAACACTAAAAATTTAATTTGTATTAATTGGTTGTTTTCTTTCTCCACTCAACTTGAATTTTTTCCATTTGTGAGGATTTTAATGTCATATATAATCTTGATGCTCCAATTGTAAGAATACTCACATAATCCTCTGTTCAATTTACTTTATCTTTTTATTAATTTTACTTTTTGATAATGTAAATTATTTATCCTTATCATCTTGGATATCCTCAACCTAATTGAGATAAATATGTTTTTCCTATTTTGAAATACTATTGCATTGTTGTCCTTCCATAATCCTTAGAATATATGAGGGAGGGTTAGTTTTCATAGGTAATTTAGATTTGGTATTATCCAAGGTGATTTTTATTTATAAATTAGGTCTAGAAAAGAGTTTGGCCTCACCCAAGAAAGGTTGAAAACATTGATAAATAAATATAAGTGTTTTAATAAAAAGGTAAAAATGAGTAAAATGTGTTTGATAGATTCCTCATCTATTTCACATAGCCAAAATTTGTTGGGGATGGCCAATCCTCTTTTTATGATATTTTCTATAATTAATATATTATTTTGAGTGGATAAATAGTATAATATATTGACCTTTGGTTTATTTCCTTCATCAAAAAATCTTTCCATTGGAATCATTCCTCCTCTATGTATATTTACATCATATATCTAGACTTGACTATATAATCCTCCATTTATTCTTAGTCCCAAATTAAATAATCATCTTTAATATTAAGGTTGATGTAAAATTCCTTTAACTTATAGTTTAAAATGTTTAATTTTTTAATTCTAGCCTCATCCCTAGACTCAAAATGAAGGCTCTTTTAGGAATAATCCCCTTCATTGGTCTCTTAGTAGTCCTGATTAACCTTAGACAAAGAGGATCATATATGATTAATTTATTTTAATATTTTTATGTGAGCATGTTAATTGTCCCATTTTGTAAAATCACCATGTTTAGATAAAGAGGATAATATGTTCTTCATTTTTTATATATGAGTATTATGTAAACATGCTAAATTTTATTACTGGTAAAGTGATCAACTTAGATAAAGAGGATCATATGTGTTTATTTTTGTTAAGATGAGTATTTTTTATTTGATAGGATAAATTAATTTGAAACCAAGGTTATGAACTAGATAAATGAGGTTTTTGTGAGGTAGAGGGTTTAAAACAAGGTTCCATAACCAAGAATAATTAGAGGGTGTTAAGGATCCCATAACCTAAATAAATTAAGTTGATCATCAAAAAATTATAATAAAAACACATGAAAATACAAGAAAAAAGATTGTAGTAAAGGGTCCCATAACTAAGAACAAAATAACATTTTAAGGACCCCACAAGATTAATATATCAAGACAATCATCATAAAAATAAAAATAATAACACATATGGATACAAATACCATCACCCTTTAGTAAAATTTCCCCAAGACTTCAGTAGTAGAACTTACACAAGAAATTTTACTCAACAAAACCCAACCAATAATATACTATTTAACTCTAAAACATGATACCATAGAGCCTTTGGGTCATCATTAAGGGACCTTTTATTGAAACAACCCAAAAATTATCATATAATTAAGGGTAGGTTTATCTAACTATCCATCAAGGTGAAACAAACTTGTAACAAATAAGAGATTTGATGTTTTCACATTCCATGTGATTGACCAACATAATTTATGGATAAAACTATGTGCTTATTCTCAATTGGTGCATTTTGAATCATATTCTATCATTCATCATCAAGAAAATTCATTATGAATTTTCCTGATGATGAATTGCAAATTGTGATTCAAAACATGTCATTGAAAAATAAGCACATAGTTTTACTCATAAATCATACTAGTCAAACTTGTAACAAGTTTATCCCATGATAGAACAAAGTAGAATAAACTATACTTATTTCAAAATTTAGTTTAAACATATATATAACCCATCTTGAGGAAAAATTTAAATGGTTCCACTCTATGGACCAAGGACCTATTTTTCAAAAATATAATATTCATAAAACATCCATAGATCTTTTGACACCTTATTATCAATTAGATAGTAGTAGAGTAGGGGTAATGGACTATACTAATGCCAAAAAAATGAATCATCAGTGAATAACCTACTTGGAGAAAAAAATAATAATGAAATGGATATAATGCAACACATAACTAGAAAAATATTTAGGATTAGTCCTAGACAAATACCCCACAAACATCTAGGATTAACCCTATGGAACCCTTTAGTACATCCAAAACTAAACTTTAACATAAAATAGTAGCTGAAATTTTTTGCAATTTTTTGTCATTGAGCCCTTGATAATCTAGTAGTAGATTGGTATATTGCAAGAATCTTCAGCCCATCATGAATCACCTATGTTTCCATTTTTTTGAAAGTATTTCCCAAGATCCATGATTCAAATATTAATAAAAATGAAAACATATTTCATAAGAAATATAAATAAATTCAAAGTTCCCCATAGGATAAGTAAAATGTTAGCTTAGGAATTTCTAACCCAATAAGTTTTTTGAAACATAGATAATAACAAATAATAAAACCAAACTTCTTCCTTTTCCCAAAAAGAGAGGGAGATAACTTAACATCCATCGGTCTGTATGAAAAAAGATCCCATAGAATGGTACAAAAGTAAAAAAAATATCAATAAATGATAGAAAATAACAACCAAACACATAAATTAAGCAATTTCCCCTCAAGAAGAAATAGGTGCTTGCGGTGTAGCTAACATTATTCCAAAGAGATATCCAACATGAGACTCTACAATGCTCACTTGTAGATGAGACCAAGTAGCCACAATACCAAAGAGAGTCCACCAATATATCAAATATATTCCCCTATGTTGATGTTTTACCAAGCTCAATCTAAATCTTATAGATATACCATTTGGATTAAACCAAACTTCTTATCTAATTTTTTCTTCCAAAACCCACCTAAAATATATAAATCCAATGTTTGGAGTATGTAAATCTTACACTCTATTTATTTACATCCCAATAAAAAAATTCAAGGTTTTTTGTGTTATTATAAATATCCACACCTCTATAAAAGTACCACCATTATATTCTAAATGTTTCCCTAGTCTGTAACCTTACCAAACATAGTCTGAAACCCATAAATCTACTACTTAGAGTCAGTAAATATTTGGCTCTATATTTTTATACCAAACCCCACTTGGAATATTCATCTCCAGCACTTAGGGTATGTTATAATTTTTCTCTATTTATATTCTACCTAGTGGGCCATTCAAATCTTTGAGGGGAAATGAAATACACTTCAAAACTACCTTGATACACACATCTATCCTTTAGTCATAGGGCCTTGATACCTAAAAACTTAGGATGAGTATTATGTTAACATACTAATTGCAATATATTTTAAAATGATCAAGTTTAGATAAAGAGGATCATATGCACTTTATTTTTATAAGATGAGAATTATGTTAAAAGGATATTTTTTTCTTTTAGTAAATGATCAAACTTATATAAAGAGTATTTTATATGTTTCATATTTTTAAGTTGAGAATTGTGTTAACATGTTAGTAGTCACATTTAATAAAATGATCATATTTTGTTTAAGATGATCACATGAGATTTTTTAGATATGATAAAAAAAATTCTAACATTTTTATATAATTAGTTAGTTTTAAAAACCATGTTTAATTATTCCATTGATCAATGAGATAGATGTCTTCTATCTGATGAGATTATAGTCATCACATGCTAGTTATTGAAAATGGTAAAATGATCATTCTTGGTGAAAATATGATATTTAATTCTTATTTTAATAATATATGTATTTTAATAACATTTTTTAATACTCTATCATGTGATTTTTAGAATCTAGTGTGCTTAGGATTGATTTTCTTATGATAGTGAAAGTAAGTGTTCATTAAAATGATCTAAATGGTAATCCTAACTCATGTTTCTTATTATACTTCTAATTTTTTAGCATAAAAATGTGTTCTTATAATATTTATAATTGGTAAGCATATCATGTTGTGCTTACATTATTTTAAACTGGTAATAATATAATTTTATGATATAAGACTTATAATTGGGTATAATAGTGAAGCTTAATTCATTTTACTAACATTAACAAAGTTATATTTTAATCTTACTGCAGATAGTGGAATGATATTACATATTAGTTTTTGAGTTATTTTGAAGGCTAAGTAAAATAAAAATTGAATAAGAATGTAAGGATGAGAGTGAGACATACTTATCTAAACTTAGTAAAATTAAAAATAAAAAAGAAACATGGATTGTAAGATACTTGTAGTGTGGAAAAAGAAATATGGGTGATGTGCATAGGGAAATAAACACATTTTTGAATTATGAGTGTTAATATGTAAATAAACATATAATATTATCCAAGGAAAGGAGTATTTGATAGGTGTTAATAACCAATCAAGTGATCTTATAAATGTGACAAGATAAAGTTTAGGTAGAAAGATATTCAATGAATATGTGAGGATATTTAGAAGATCAAGAGTATATTTTTATAATATGCATATAAAAATGGAATAGAATCAAGTTGTAATGATACGTGGTAAAATAATGATATGGGAAAATTTTCCAAGTAAACCTATAAATAGGGATCTTGGCCTCTCATTTCAGACATTTAGGTTTGGGGTTAATTTATAAGAGATTTAAACTAAAGTTTGTAGATGAAGAAGTAGAGTGGAGATTAGAGAAATGATTAGAGACTATAATATGTAATATTATTCTACATAATATTAGATATTCCTAGGTGTTATTTGTAGAGAGATTTTGTATTTTAGTGATAGATGAATAGTCTTCATGGAAGGTGAATTGAATAGGCATATTTTGGTTACAAATATTTTAATATTTCATTAGTTTGTTAAGGAGAATATAACTTTGGTTTACAAAAAATTATCATTTTTTTTCATTCCATTTTTCCTAGCTTGACATTTTTAGAAGATAATAGGTTTTGTATTTTAATTCATCTTCCATTCTATTTTTAAAATTATTTTCCTCTTATTCTTTAGTTACATGACCTACTATAATTATCTCAACACTACAAAACTAGTTTTATGTTATCATTAATGTGGTGTATCAAAATTCTAAATGATTATAAATGTGTTGGAGATCAAACACTAGCATAAAAACTATTGTTTTAGTGTGACTTTCAACCAAACATTGGCATTTTAACTTTTTCATATTAGATTTTAGAATTTCATTGAGTGATGGACTATGTGGGTTGTATTTAGCCTATTATTTAATTGGAATATTGCTATTCCCTATATGGTATGACATTTTTTCCTTAATTAAGAAATGTAAATGTCAGTTATTTCTCATTACTAGTCATTATAACTAAATAAAACTATGATTTGGGACTTAAATACCTACTTTTAGATAATAAGGAGGCATTATGGGATGGATTTATTGTATGATTACATGGTGATATATCTATCATATTTTTACACTATTTAAGGTGGAATGTTATACATGGTTTTTCACTATTTGAACATTGAAATTATTTTCAATTTTCATCCTCAATGACTGTGTGGAAGAAGCAAACCTAGGAAGATGAATTTGATTCCTTTTATGAATTTTCCTTTCATTTAAATGCATAAACACCTATTGGTGGAATATTTTAGTGTTCTAAAAAGACATTAAATTCATTTTTAGATATTTTTTTGCTTAAAAAAATAATTAATTTTTATATTATGTAAATTAATTTTTATATTATGTAAATTAATTTCAAGAATTTCCTTTTTCAAAATCAAACAAAATTTTAAAAATACTCAAATTGTGTAAACATAAACAACATGCAGTGTTGAGTTTAAATGGTGCCTTTGATTCATGTTTAGAAGTAATTTAATCACATTATAACTTATGAAATTTTACCTAAATATAATTACAACAACAAAATTTGAAGCATCATCCTCATAAATATTCAAGGAGAAATAAGGAAATGAATCATTTTCCTTTTCCTTTTGTTACACATTCTAGACTATCTCTAGACTTAAATCATATAAGTAATAATAATCCAAGTATATAGGGTAATTATACCCACATACAATGGATTATATATAAGAGGCTATCATAGATAAGGATAAGCATTTCATTTACTACCTAAGCACCACATGCCATTCTAATCTCATGTGATTTAATGTCCCATTCATGTGTCATTGGGTATATGTAAATTACAAGTTTCTTCCATGTATCACTAGTATATAATAAGGGTGAGCATATAGAGACATTTTTTATATTAGTTTGGTGGTATTTATAAAATGGGACCTTTTCAAGTGATAAAAAACTAATCCATTTCCTATGATAAAAACATGAATTTAATCAAAACTATTATTTGTATAACACTATTTGAGAAGGAAACCTTGTTAGAATGGTCAATATATGTGGATAATATGCTCATATTCAGTGAATTATGGTTTAACATATGTAATTGGAATTCAAAAACCTAAATAACCTAAATAATAAAATGAGATACCATCTTAGAAGAACAATAATTAAAAAGAATTATCCTTGATGTGGGCATTAGTTTGGTGGTGAGTTTTTTCATCAAATATATAGGTGAACCTTTCGTTGGTAATAAATTAAAAAAATTGAAGGAATTATATGATTCTCACTTAAAATAAAAGTTTATACAATTAGAGTTGAAAATTTTAAATCTTTGTTTGAAGAATTATGATGTCATGAGTTTTGATTTATAAATTTATGTTATCAAACATGATGTTGATGTTTATGGTGTAAAAAATTATGTATACATGAAATCCTACATAAAATATATTCTCCCTACATATTCAACATACTTGAAGTTTATTCAATAAATCAATCTATGAAGACTCTCATTTTTATTCAACTAGTTGAGAATATGGTTGAGAGGGGATAAGCCTCTTAAATAAAAATTGAGTCCATAGGAAATGTTATGCTAATGAAAAGGGTAAATATTCCATGAATGTATGAAATTATAGAGGTAAAGGTAAAAAAGGGTGATGTGGAGAATATTAAATAAATAATAGTCAACATTAGGAAAATAAAAATGACAGATGATTTTTTTCAAATGTTGTGAAATAAAATGGAGTCATGAGACCCAAAAATGCAAACCATCATGGGACAAAATTGAATATATATAATATTTAGTATAATATTAAAAGATAAAAAAAAAAGAACTAGATTCAATTCAATTTTTAAATTAATGTGTGCTTTCCATCACAGTCAAATAAAATAATGCCTCAATGAGTTCAACCTTGAATAATATTTGGGTTCTAAAAATTGGTGCCATATAAAATATGATTTCCTAAATATTACTATTTGAGTATATTCATGAAGAAATATATGGTTTAGTATTATTGTCAAATAAAATAACCCTACAACCTCATGGAAAAAGTTAAATTCATCTCAATTACCAAGTCTTCAAAAATTTATTGTCAGATATGTGATATAACTTCTTCAAAGATTTTTTTTATCGCTATTAGTCATTTAATAATAAGTCCAATCCATTATATTATATGGTGGAGAGGTGAATTTCATAATAAAATTTAATGATATGGTTGTTCTAGTTGGATATGAGAAAGAAAATTACGTAAAAAATAAGGTTAAAGACTTAGTTTTATTAAAATTTTCTCATTTTGATATAAAATGAATGCCAACATGTCTTCTCTATCATGCCTAATTTGGACATACCACTATGAAAACATTCATATAATGAAAAATAATGTTTTTTAAGATTTTAAACATTGGCCAATTATATTTAAATGTTTGAATCCTATATGTTGGCTAAACATGAAAGGGAACAATTTCAAAGGTTAGAATGGAAATTTAATAGTATATTACAATCAATTCACTTTTATTTATTTTTTGTGAGAATTAGTTCCACTACTAGTCACAAGTACTTCATGTTATTTATTGATAAATTTAATATATTGAATTTTTTCCAATAAAAAAATAGAATCCTTTGAAACTTTTCAATAGTTTCAAACAATGGTTGAAAATGAACCCTAATCCCATATTGGGACACTCAAAACTAAAAATTATGGTGATTTAATATCAAAGGTTTTGAAACCTAGCTTAAGAAAACGTAGATCAAACATCATTTCACACTCCCTTACACACCTTAATAGGATGGAGTAGTTGAGTGGATGAATAAAATTATGATGAGCACAATTCAAGCAATGTAATATTTCAAAAGGGTGAGTCTACATTTCTAGGTAGAATTAGATCAAACAAAAATTTATATCCACAACAAGTCACCATTAACAACCCTTCAAATGAATAATCCATATAGAGTCTAGTGTGGTCATATCCCATTAATGTGACATCTTTTGATTTTTGAATCCTCTTCTTACATGTTAATTCCTAATGAAAAAATAACAAACTGGACCATGAGATTAATAAATTCACTTTTTTAGGATATTCATTATCACCAATGGTATATAAAATATTAAACTATAATAATAACAAATTTATCATCTCAAGAGATTTTATTTCTTGTGAAAATATAAAGGATACAAGAAATATTAGTAGAAATTTGAATCAACTTGTGAAATAGATAACTTTAATGTTTTCAAGGAGGTTTATATGGAGTTTTTAAATAGTTAATGAGGAACCTATAATTAGGAAACAATTTAATATTTATTGACTCTTTTAATTGAAATGACTCCCCCTATGAAATAAAGTGAAACTTCATCATGAGGTGGTATGATGTCATAAATTAAAGGAAATTCAAATTAATAAAACCTAATACTGGTGATTTTGAAATATACTTAGAAAACAATTTTTAAAAATTGGGTTGAACATGCATTAAAATATGTCAATTTGATGAGGTTGTAAAAAAGACATCAAAGTGCACATATAACCAAAAAAAATTAGATGAGTTATTATATGAAATTTTAGAGAAGATAGAAAATATTACCTTAGAAGAACCTAAAAAAGGAAAATTAAATGTTTCTTTTGACTCTAAACCTACTTCCTTCAAACAATATGAAAATATTGATGTGTGGAAAAAATCAATGAAGAGTGAGTATGATGCAATGGTTAAAAATTGAATTTTGGAATTGGTTGATCATGCAATCAACTATAACCATAGTGGTTGACTATGGGTCTTTTGAAATAAGTACATAATATACTGCTCAATTGAAGAACACAAAGAAAGTTGTCGTAGAGGTATTTAAAAAAAGGAATAAACTAAAATAAATTTCTTGAAATAATAAAAAAATGGACTACCATTAAAAAAATAAGCTTTAGAAACATAAAATAAATGGAAATTTCATCAAAATGGATGTATAAATGTTTATCTCAAAAAAATAGTGTACATCACTCAACACAATCATTTTGCATTAGACAACGAAGATCATAAAGTGTACAAGTTATAAAAATAATTATATTATTTGAAACAAGCCCCAATATCATGGCATGAAAAACTAACTGAGAACCTCTTCACCATGAATTTCAAACATATTGAGTTATAAAATACAACTATTTTTTTTGGACAATTCTATTTCTAGAGGTTTATGTGGATGATCTACTCATCACTTAAACTTATGAGACACACACTAAAAAAATTAAAGAAGATTTGATGAAAGGATTTAAAATGAAACATATGTTTTATCTTCATTACTGTTTAGCTATTGAAGTGATTTAAAAATAAATTTATATATTCATCACTCAAAAACATATTGGATAAATATTAAGAAAATTCAAAATGATAGAATGCAAGCCTCTCAAAACACCCATGGAATAAAATATAAAATTGATATTATAAAATATCATAGATTTGGTATATGTCACTAAATACAAATAAACCATTATAATCATGATCTATGTCACCAAAACTAAACCATGTATTTATTCTATTGTTGGTATTTTTTATATATTCATGAAACAACCTATAGATTTTCATTTATTAGTAACAAAAAGAGTCCTTACATGTCTAAAAATGGAACAAAAGCTTTTGGACCCAAAAACTTTAGATCAATAGACTTAAAACTAAATAGATATTTATATTTTGACTATGTAAGTTATTTTGAGGATTGGAAATATAATTTAGTTTTTATAATGAATTTGGAAACAACTAATGTTAGTTTGAATTCAAATAAAATATTAATGCTATAAATTTATTCAATAGAATAAAAATATGTGATAACTTAAAAGGCAACCAGAGAAATTTTATGGCTTATAAGGGTTATTTTATATTTGTGGAAAAAATAGGTTTCATCAAAAACATTCATGGTTGACAAAACATATGAAATTAAAATGGAAAATAATCCATTATTTCATAACTAAACCAATAAAATCAACACCAAATTTCATTTGATTTGGTATTATGTGAAATATGGTAGTGTAAAATTTCTACATTTTCATACTATGAAACAACCAACATACATCTTGACAAAATTACTATTGGAATCAAATTGTGAACCCTAGGATCATCAATTAATATCCTAAAATTTTATGCAACATGGAATCATCTCTCAAGATTTTGGGAACTTGTGAGAGAGATGAATCTCTAGTATTATAAGGGCTAGTTCCCTAGATATTCTTTGTATTGCTTTTAAACTAATCTAACAACTTGGTAATGGAAAGAGTTTAAGTAAGACAACTAAAACAACTAATAGGTGATATTCTAATGTAAATTTTACTAAAACTTGACGTAAAATAGTAATAGAATATGAATAATGTTATTTTTACACACAACTCACAACCTTAGATGTATTATTGCATCAATGTTTCAAGAACTAGATTTAACAAGGTGAATGACTCTTATGAAGTAAATGAATGACACAAAAGGATTAAATTCATGTATCACTTATAATATATCTACACTTGAAAATAACACTATTAAGGACATTAAACAATCATCTATCTGCAACTTGGTAGACCATTAAGAGTGCAAAGCTATCAAAGACAAATTTTACTAAAGTAGACCAACATGATTCAATTCATAACACAATATTGTAGTGTATGAGTGGAAATAAAATTTATATTATTTATTCAATATTTAATCATGTACAAATTCGGCTAGATTTTTCCCATCAACCAATGGAGGTTGCTAAAACAAACCAAACCAATGCATATTTATAGCCTAGACAGAGAGAACAAGCAATAGAAAGTAGAAGGGTCACTTGGGCATGTATCCATCTATTAAAGGGAGTTAAATTTTCATGTGAAATATATGTGAGGTGAATCAGGCCAAGTCAATAGGTACAATTGTCAAAACATATCACAAGGAAGGTGAAAAGTGGCACAAAATTGCCAATTTTACATAAGAAATTGGCTACTTGAGTTGCCTTCCAAAACTCCTCTTTTATCTAAAAAATATGAATCATAATGGTTTTAAAAGATATTAAGGGTTAAAATAAACCTCATACATTCATTTTTATGGTATTTGATCATTACTATTGTTGTGGACATGCACAATCATCTAAGGTAGTTTCAAAATATTTCATTCTCATGCACCCTTACCACTTGGCACTCCAAACCTTCCAAATCTTCAAACCAATTCATACACAATGGGGTATGACACCTATAAAAGACTCTAAAATCATATTTTTCATGAAAAACACCTTTAAAATGTTTCCCTAATCACTTTTCACCACTTTACCCCAAAGTTAATTGTTTGGCTCATTGAAGTGGCCACAAGTGAAATCCTATTTGAGACACTTATAATTATTTTAAAGAGATAAAGTTAAATTTTTGTGTTATCTCAATTGTATAAATTCCCCTCAAAATTTTTTTCACCTTCTAAATCTTCCTAAAATTTTCACATCACCAAAAATGGTGAAAAAAAATATTTTTTACCTTATTTCATATGGATCCATACAATAAAGGCATACTAATATAACCCTTATAATGTCCTATACAGCTTTTATTTTATACCCTTGGTCCAATTCATCCATTTTATTTCACTTTTATATTGATTTCCACCATTGAGTCTACCTAAGGGTTTTAATAGTGTTTAAGGGCTTTTCAAGTCTTAGTGATTGTTCATAACATTATGATGTTGAAAAATCCTAAAAATTGATCCTTTGTCACCTAAAGGACATCCTTAAACTATACTAAAATCCTTCAAGTCCTATGCAATATTTTAGGAAAGATATAAGCAAAAGAAGATGACCCTCGAATATGATTCTTGCATTGTGTGAGGGTTCTAGCATGCCTAAGGCTCAAAATGATGTCTCTTGATATTTATATTCAAAAAACAATACACATACATCTCTTTAATTTACCCATGAACATTTTTAATTACCTTTTGAGGCTCACCAAAAAGCCAAGCTAGAATTTGCCCCTATTTTAGAAGAAGGATCATGCCTTGTCAAGTAGCTTGCCTATCCTTTATGAACTAATGGATGATGTAATTATATTTAAATAGAGTATTTTATAATTATAACATCCTATTTTACCCTTTAATAATAATAAAAATCATTATAATTCTTTGAGGAGTATATAATTTGATTTGACAGCTTGTTTGGGGCTAGGAAAACATGTTTTTCCATTTGACCTTCATGCAAAGCTTCTCGTGTGAACTAAAACCTTTTCATCCCGACCATATATATATATATATATATATATATATATATATATATATATATTTCCCCCTATGTTTCTCCCAATTTTATACATCTCCTTATGTGTTAAAACTTAGTGCAAGTCTTTCATTTTTAAGAGTTCTCAAAACTGGTATTTTTCTTGCATGCATGGACTAAGGTAGGTCTGATAAAAAACAATGAGTATCAGGCCTATTTTACCATGTAAAATTAATATTTTTGGATCTATAATAGGTAATTATATTCATTTTTACCTATTTTTTTTATTGAATTCTAATTCTAGGTGGTCCAATCAACTCAATTTTCCCAAAAAGAGGCCATAAAAACCCTATTTTTGCATGTTTTCACCCAGGCCGACCCATAACTCCTATCTTCATGCATTATAAATGTTTAAGGGATATTGAAAATTGTTTCTCATATCCAATTAAATATTTTTAATATTTTTTAACACTTTTAACACTTTTTTTCACTTGGAATCCTCTTTTAGCCCTTTGAAACAATGCCCTTGCACGCTAATTGTACGGACTAAGACAAGTAGGCTTGTGTGGAAAGGTGTTTGAAAATTGAAATGATGTTTTAATCATTGGAAAAAAATATATAATTTTTTTTTAAGTATTTAACATTTATTTACGATTCCTCACTCTTACCCTCATGCTTGACATTAGGCCATTTACCATTTTTCACCTCTTCCCTGCCTGCTGGGACTGAGATAGGTTTTATTTGAGTACATCAGGATTTTGAAGATCATGTGAGTGGGTTTCAGAGATGTAATTTTTTTCATTTTATATAAGTATAACCTCACTTACCTTGTTATAATTATCTAATATCTATGTTTTCTCTCACCCTTTTCTATATTTCACCTCCTAGTCCACTATCCTGACTTTGACTAATATAGTTTGGGAACATGGGATTTCTTCTAGCTTTAGAGAATACCTATCATTATTAAAATGAGTTAGGACTCATAATTTTACATCATTAATGGAAAATTTCAACCTATTTAAAAATATATCACTTTTGATCCTTCTTACGATTCTCTATTTGCTCATTGTCTTCCTGTAGGTACCCTCACTATACCCTATATCCCCTGTTGTATGGATAGGGTATGACCTCTAAAGGTCATTTAAAATTCAATTCCTTTATTCATAAAACCAGGTGATTATAACTGATTGGTAATACCTTTTATATCTTTTCCCCCACTTAGATAAGTCTTATCACTTTCACACATAGTGCAAACATCAAAATTCTCTTGGAATCATATAGATAGTGTTACCCTGTTTTAGTGAATTTTAGCCATTTTATTAGGCTTAAAAATATAATTTCCCTTTACCATTACAATATTAAAATTTTAATATATTATAATTGTACCATATACAACCAAAAAATCCTAATGTGATATTTTACAACAAGTCCCTCTTCAACCTATGCAATTGTTTAAAACCTCCAGGATCACTGTTTGGCCATTTTAGAGAGACTAGGCCTGATTTCAATTGCTCACTCCATTTTGATGTTTTATCGCACTTTATTATCAATATTGGATAGTTAATATGTAGTTATATGCACTCTCAATTTAGGGGTATTTTAGGTGATCTTGGCCAATGTTTTGAATCACCTTTGTAGGCATGAATGCATACTTTACCATATGTTGTAGGTCACAGTGTTATACTACATGAATAGGTAGAGGCATGGAAGGATAAAAATATTCAAGGTGAGAAGATATTAAAGACACAAAAAATCATGTTATATGGTCACAACACTTGAAACTATCCTCAATTTCTTTATTCCCACATGGGAAAACTGTAGAAAGTAGTTGGAGGTGAAGATTTGTAAGCAAGTCTTCAACTTTGATATTTAGGCCAAGAAACCAACATAAAAGGAGATCAATCAATAAATGAACTATAAAAAACAAAATAATCATGGGAAAATATTTTAGGATGATTTTTAAACACTTTAAACATCAAAACACATCAATCTTAGGCAAGGAAAACTGAAATAGACTAGTAAGGAGACCCTTCATGGTTGAATAGGCCCAAAAAACTATCTAGAGTGTTAGCATTTTTTTATAAAGTATAATACACAAATATGAAACCAATTTCCATAAAATATAATTGGACTAAGGTTATTATCCAACCCCAATACCATTCTTCATGAATCTACTTGTACGGCTCATGGTGAGCACTTAAAGTTGAGCCTTCTTTGTATGAAAATGGAGAGAACAAGAAAAATGAGTTAAAGAGCCAATTTTTTGTATCCTATTTCAATTATGGGTGTGTAAATGTATGTGGTGAGGTGAATATAACCCCCACACACGTTTTTACCTCGAGATCAGATAATGATGGCCATTCAAGTGCCGAAAAGGACTTAAAAATGAGGAAAACCTACCTTTTCTAAATCTCACTAAATATTGGCCTAAAAAAAATATTCCAATGACCACTTATGACCTTATCCATGTTTATTCCCTACTTTTATTTGACTTTATACCATATACCATCCATACAAGTCCTTGAATCTAGCCCAAAATGGGCCCATAATCTCTTTTTCAACATTGAAAGTGGAAAATACAAATAAACTATATGAAAAGAGATTAAAACATATTAAAAACAAAATTAGGACTAAAAACACATATTTCAATCCTTTGAATAAGTTTTATCCTATTTGACTAGGGTTGACTTTCCTTGACTTGACTATTTCTAAGGCCTAAACTTTGGACCAAGGTTAGACTATGGACAAGTAAATGTTTAGACTAAAGGACACCCATACAAGACATGAGTGAACTTTTAAAAGGTTAAAAAAAAAAAATTTATGGATTGGCCAATTTTGACCAAAGGTTAAAATTGGTTAACATTTTTGGCAACTCTTGTGGTAAACATGCCTGACTATGTTTTGAGACTAGTATCCCTATCCAACTAAGGGACAATGGAGTCAATGAACACTTTAATATGAATAAAAATTATGTGCCTCAACAAAACACACCACAACATGACAACAAGACCAAACAAAGACAAAAAAAAAAAGACCAAACACACCTATGCATAGGCACTTAGGGAACACGAGGAAAACAAAAGGCTATGTATAAGGGAAGAAGAGAACATTAGTATTAATATTTTATGTGTATCCCATTAACTAGGATATAAACCTCCTCTCTATCCAACCTTGAAATTTGTAGATCATTGTGTGGCTTACATTAAGTAATCATATATGGGCCACTCCAAAAAGCATCAAACTTGGTGTGTCTTCCATGTTTGGCCCTATATTCATCTCATTTTATAACTATGTCTCTTTATTTTAACACTCTAGTACTTGATCTCTTATCAAAAAAATTCTTCATGAGCACTTGGTGGTGTTCCATAGTCCTATGGGAATTATCTTTTGTCTCTTGCAGCTGCATAAGTTCATTTAATCTAACTTTCATTGGAGTATTTTAAATTAATTCTAGCTATTTTGCAAGTTTTAAAGAAAGAAATTATTGTGAGATAGGAAACATAGCTTCCATTCCATACACAAGCACAAAAGGAGAATTCCCACTTACCCTTTTAGGAGTAATCCTTTTATCCCATATGGTTGTCTTCAACTTCATGTGTCATGCTCTTTGATTGGTCTCTAAGGTTCTCTTGATTATTTTGATAAGATTCTTATAAGTAGATTTAACCAATCAATTACCTTGTGGGTAATAATTGGATGAATTACTCAAGTAAACTCCATTCTTATTTTCTAAATCAATAGTTTTAGCACCCATGAAAGCTAGTTCATTATCAAAAATGATGGTATCAGGAGCTCCAAACCTTATTGTGATGTTCTCATAGAACTCCAAGATGGCATTTTCAATTACCTCTTTCAATGTTATAGCCTCTAACCACTTTTTAAAGTAATCTACGGTAGTCAATATCCATTTTTGTCTATCACTAGAAGGATGATTGATCATACCAATGAAATCAAGCCCCCATTACATGAAAGGCTGGTCTACTTGTATGGGGTTAAATGGAAGAGCTACAAGATTTTGTTTTCCCACAAATAAGTCACATTGAGGGCATGTCCTATACCAAGAATAACAATCCTTGAATAGACTAGGCCAATAATACCTAGCCCTCATTATCTTTGTAGTTGTTTTCTTACTAGAGAAATGGCTTCCATCTATGCCATTATGAAACTTTCCAAGTAGGGTACTAAATTAATCATTGTCAACACACCTTAAGAGAACACCATTCACATATTTTTGAAAAATAATACAATCTACAAGACAATAAAAAATTATTTTTAATCTAAATACCTTCTTTGTGACTTGTTCAAGACATTAGGACACTCACCATTTTGGAGAAAACTAATAATATCTTGTGTTCAACCTTGAATTGGTGTGTGACTAGCTGATTGGAGATGAGTTTGATTAATCAATAATTTCTCTGTATGCCCTTGAAAATCTAAAGCTAGATTTTCATAAAACCCTCTACCTCTCACCAAATTTGTTACCTTGATGTCAACATCATACTCCATTACTTTGGTGATCCATCCAACCCTCTTCTCATTGAGGTTTTTGCTTAGAAGAAATTCTTTGGTCCTAAGATGAGAGACTATGACATGTATTTTATTGTTAGAAACCAAATGCCTAAAAAATTTCAATCCTCTTATTATAGATAAATATTGCTTCTAAAAAAACATATATTTGACCACATAGTCCTCTAATCCTTGTCTAAATAATGTAATAGGTTATTCAATCTCTTCATCATTTCTTAACATAAGCATAAATGATATTGTGTCAAGATTGGAAAATGTATAGAGCATGAAATGTTTGTTAAAATATGGATTCAAGAGAGTAGGATATTTGGTAATTTCTTGCTTGATTGCCTCAAAACTATCCTTACCTTATTTTATCCAAGTAAAATCTTGGTTCTTCTTGAGAATGGCTCTGATAGGCTTCACCAAAGTTGAAAATCTTGGAATAAACCTTATAACAAAGTTTATCTTTCACAATAAAATTTTTAAACCTTTCTTATGTAGAGGCAAATACAAACCTAGGATGGCTTCAATCCTTTAGGGTCAATAGATAAGCCTTCTTTTGATACAATATGGCCCAATAGCCTACCTTCATGAATACTAAAAATATAATTTTTTTGATTAAGATAAATTCCAAACTCTCTACACTTATTAAATACTTGCTTTAGATACTTTATATGGTCATTATCATCTTTGGATAAAATAGTTATACCATCAAGATAGACAAGCAAAAACTTGTTGATCAAACCTTTGAAGCCCATGTCCATTGACCTTTGGAAAGTAGTTCCAGCATTAGACAAACCAAAATGCATGTTTCTATAGGCAAAGGTGCCCCATTTTTTAGTAAAATCTATCTTCAATTTATATTATTCATTGACCAATATTTTATTACATCTGAAATAGCCATCAAGAAGTGAAAAGTGTTGAGAACTTGAAACCATTTGTAAGATTTGCTCCATGGAGGGTAGTGGATAGTGGTGTTTGAGAGACACTCAATTATGGCCTCTAAAGTCCACACAAGGTCTGATCTCTCCACTCTTATTTTGAATAGGTAAAAGGTTGGCTACCCAAGTTGAATGCTTGATATAAAAAATGATCCTTGACTCAATCAACTTGGTGAGCTCCTTCTTCATGAGTTCCTCAATCTTAGGATTAATAGACCTTTGTCTTTGTCTAACTAGTCTAGCTCCATGTTCTAACTCAATAGTATAATGAGCTAAACTTGGATCAAACCCTTTAAAATCCTTGTATTCCTAATAAAAAACATCATGAAACTCTTTACACAACTCAATGAAAGCTTGCCTTTTAGAAGGAGAACATATCTTACCAATATTTAGAAGCTTTTCTTTAAATATCAAAACTCTCTCATAGTTCTCCTCCTTGGTGGACATGCTTACTCTTTATTTTCTCCTTTGATCATCCTCATTGAAAATAATCTCTAAAGTGACCAAAACTTTAGGTATATTTTTTTTCTCAGCTAAATGATTTGTTCTTCATATTGATCATGAAGTGTCTTTTGATTTTTTGAAGAGAATTCTTCCTCATTTTGTAAGAAGAGTGCAATGTGTTTATCACTTTCAAACACTTTCCATGACACTTCATTATTTTGAATGGAGGTTCTCATAATGAATTTTATGTGAGATTTATGCTTCTCTTTACTTACATCAGTAACCACATCAAAGTGTGTCCCTATCACAACCAATCTATCAACATGTTTGTTTGAATCTCTTGGTATAGGTTAGATATTGAAAGCTTCAAAGTATTCAACTAGATCCCACACTCTATGTTTTTAGGATTTAATAAAATTATTATCAGTTGTCACTTGGTTCCTTACTTGATGAGTTATCAACTCACTATCTCCATAGACTTTCAAACTTTTGATCCCCCTTCTATTTGCCCATTAAAGGCCATGAACCAAGCCTTCATATTTTTCTATGTTGAAAGTATAACTAAAAATGAGTATATATGAATAATAGTAATTTTTTTTAAGAAGAAACCAACATGACACCAGCTCCTACCCAAAGCTTACTCTTAGAGCCATCAAAAAAAATTTCCCACATTCCTTCAAGATCATGATCTTCACTAGTGAGTGATGGCATACAAGTATTTTCTTCATGCATACAATATACTCCCAAATGAATTTCTTATATGAATTCATAAGGATAATACTCATAATTTTAATTACCATACTCATCAATGAATAGATGATAAATACCTTCAAGTGGAAAGGATGTTTCACCATCAATAACACCTTCTTCTTACTCACTAATGAGACAATTCTGATTTGAATTGGTCTCCATATATGGTTCAATGTGGAACCTTTCCAAGGGTTATGTTATTATAGTCACTTTTACTCCATATCTTGTTATAAATTATATAAAAGACCAATCATATTGAAGGTATCCTCCAATATTTACTATGAAGTCTCTTGACAAGCAAATGGAAAAATGAGCTAGAAGATCCACCACCACAATGTCTTAAAATTTTGAAAAACATGGACAGTAATGTAATAAAACTTTCAAGCCTTTAACCAAACCTACCATCTTGGCTGTAGTTTCATCAATTTGAAACATACCCTTGATATGGGGTTCATACTTCAACCCCAACATATAAACAACCACCTTAGGCATCACAATGGTGCTAGCTCCACTATCCACAATACAATTGTAGACCAATTTGTCTCCCATAATGATTGTGCGGTAAAAGGATGGAGGTTTCTAAGATTTAGTGGATTGTTATAAGACATAATTAGGTGTGTTTGTGAGGGATACACCATGGTATTTTGGGGCTTGAGAGGATACATGGATATTAGTAAGTTGTTCTTGTAAGATTTCCTTTTGGCCAGGCATATGTAAGACTTCCCAAAGGGAAATACTTGTTTTGATGTTCTTGAAGGAATCAACAACATTTAGAGAGGAGGTGCTCACATTTTATTATATTATTAAATTCAATAAGGATGATTTAAATTTTATTTTTAGAGACTTGGCATCCTTACTCATATTTTGACCTTGAGGAGTAGTAGGGCTAGTAGAGGCTACTACATTAGTATTCATACCTTGTGTCATTGGAAAGGAATTAGTAGGACTTATTTGTGTTGCTGATGTATCTCCAAAAGATATATTTTTTTAATCTTGTATTGGTTATAAATGAATTATTTTGATTCAATTCATAATTTTATTCTAATTAAAGGTTCATGAAACAAGTAACTTGGCTACTACCTTCTTCTTGAACATTGCCTTGCACAAGAGCTTATTCTTCTTTTGTCATATAAGGAGTAGCCCCTATTTTAGTTACCAAATCTTGGATATTTTCTCCAAAATAATACATAAATTACCCTTGATATTATCCCTAGTGGTCCATATGATCCTCTCCTTGAATTAGATTAGTATGGATTGGAACAACTCTTGTAGAGATAGTAACATTTATATTGCAAGCATTGGGTGGTCTATTGAAACCTTATTGACCTTGGTTACTTCCTTGATTGTTGTATTGAGGAGGAGGTCAATAAACTTGTTGGGGATAGTATGGAGGATTGGGTGGATCTCTCATTGATTGGTTTTGAATTTTCTTAACTTGAGATTACAAAGACTGAATCATTTCATCCTTATTTATATCATTATCCATCTTCTTGGGAGCTATCCTAGATTTCCTATTAACATTAGGAACTTGTGCTATATTATGAGCTTCAAGTGAGGTATTAGATAACAAAGGAATGAACACTCTTAGAGTGAATCTTCTATCAAAATTAAGTTATTTGCACCTACCATGTCTATCTCATATGATTCTAGTAAAGTGAATCCTCTCGTTGATTGTAACATCACTGCTATATCAGTACCAATAGGTTTGAGATATGTAGGAAACACAAAGTTTTTTGGAGGTATAATAATAAGTGGTAACCTATACCATGTCCTTTGAAACCTTTCATTTAAATCTCCCATTAATTCATTTGGACCTCTCTTTATCACATTAAATTGGTGAAATAAGGAAGTGTGATCACTTGTATTTTCAAAACTATTCACCAACAACTCTCCAAAAGTATCAAAATTAGGAATGCAATGGCATTCCAATGTCCTATACCAATCAAGTGAATTACCTTTCAAGGCATGTGAGGTATCCTAATAGCTATATTAGCTTGTGTAATTTTGTGGAAGTTGAAAAAAATTGAGATATCTCTAATGTGTTCACATGGAGTAGTGGGACCTTCTCCATTAAAGGTAGAGAGATTCTTGGTAGCATTGGTAGGGATAGGATCATATGTAGCAAGGAGGATTGGGTTTTATGTATTGAATTTAGGAAAGGCCTATAATTTATCCATAAATTTAACCTCTTATTATTGTTCTTGGTCTTGTATCTCTTTAACCTCTTCTTCTTCTTCTTAAAAACCTTCTTGTGGATCTCCAAATGCTAATAGAGGTTTAGGATGTTGTATATAAAAAGGTGTTTTAGGTTTAAGGGAATGGTTAAAATCTATACTAGATGATGATCTAGTGAATGCCATAGAGTTTAATGAAAGGAAGTTGATCTAAAATCAGAAATCTTACCCTTTAGGAGTCATCAAATGCTGAATGAAGAATACTTCTATAATTTTTACCTTGTCAAGACCAACATTCACCTTGCCATAGAACAATTAGGACAAGCTGTCCCACAAGGCATGCCAAAACTATTGGAATCAAAATTTTCACCCTAGGATCATTTAATTATCTCCTAAAATTTTATGCTACATGGAATAATCTCTCAATATTATGGGAACTTGTGAGAGAGATGAATCTCTAGTATTATAAGGGCTAGCTCTCTAGATCTTCTTTGTATTGCTTCTAAACTAATCTAACAACTTGGTAATGGAAAGATCTTAATAAATAAAACATAAAAATCTATCAGGTGATATAGAAATGTAAATGGTCCTCTCATTGGACTAAAAATAATACTTGAAGATGAATAATGTGATTTTTACACAAGACTCACAACCTTATACCTATTATTACATCAATGTTTCATAAACTAGATTCAACAAGGTGAATGACTCTTATGAAGGAATGAATGAAACCAAATGATTAAATTCATTGATCACTTATAATATATCTAAACTTGAAAGGAATAATAGTAAGTACCTACAACAATCATCTATCTACAACTTGGTAGACCATCAAGAGTGCAAAGCTAGAAAAGATAAATTTTACTAAACTAGACCGACATGATTCAAGTCATAACACAATATTGAAATGTATGAGTGGTAGTAACACTAATATTATTTATTAAATATTTTTTCATTTAAAACTTTGGCTATATTTTCCCTATAAACCAATGGAAGCTACTAAAATAAACCAAAAATATGCATATTTATAGCCTAGAGAGAGAACAAGCAAGAGGAAGTCCAAGGGTCACTTGGACATGTGTCCATTTAGTAAAGGGAGTTAAATTTAAATATTAAATAGAGGTGAAGATAACCATGATATTTCAAGAGGCACACTTGTCAAAATAGATCACAAGGAAGGTTAAAAGTGGCACAAAGCTACCAATTTTGCATAAGAAACTACCTACTTGAGTTGCCTTCCAAAACTACTCTTTTCTCTAAAAAACATGAATTTTGATTGTTGTATAGGATAGGAGGGGTTAAAATAAACCTCATACATTCATTGGTCTAGTATCTAATAATTCCTATTGATGTGGACATGCATAATCATCTCAAGTAGTTTTAAAAGAGTTCATTCTCATGCATATTTACCACTTGGCACTCTAAACCTTCCAAATATACAAACTAGTTCATTAAAAAGGGGGAATGTCACCTATTAAAGACTCCCAAATCATTAGTTTCAAGGAAAAAAATTTTAAAAGGATTTCCTAATCACTTTTCACCACTTTACCCCAATGTTCATTATTTGGCTCATTGGAGTGGCTAAAAATGAAGGCCTATTTGGGACACATAGAATGATTTTTAGGAGCTGTGATCTTTTTGAGTTATATCAAGTGTATCTAGTCCCCTAAAAATTTGTTTAACTTTATAAGTATTCCTAAAATTTGCACACCATCAAAAATGGTTAAAACAAGCTCTTTTTTCCACTATTATTTATGGATCCCTACAGAAAAACACATGTCCATAACCATTATAACGTCTTGTACAACTTTAATTTTATACCCTTGGTATAATTCATCCATTTTATTTCACTTTTTTCTTGATTTCGACCATCAAGTCTACCTAAGGGTTTTAAGAGGGTTTAAGGGGTTTTGAAGTCATAGTGATTGTTTATAACATTGTGATGTTGAAAACTCCTCCAAATTGAACGTTTTTCACCTCAAGGACATCATAATTTTTTTCTAAAATCCTTTAGGTCCCATTAAAGAGTTTAGGAAAGATAAAGTAAAAAAAGATGACCCTTAAATAGGATTCTTGCATTATGTGAGGGTTCTAGCATGTTTTAGGATCAAACACAATTATATTGATGTTTCTATGCTAAAAAAATGTTCCTAAATATTTTTAATTTACCAATTAACATTTATAATTACCTTTTGGGGTTCACCAAGATTCCAAACTAGAATTTGCCCATATTTTGGAAGAAGGATCATGCCTTACCAAGCAGCCTGCCTATCCTTTGTGAACTAATGGATGATATAATTAAATTATAATGGAATAATAGAGAATTAAAACATACTATTTGACCATTTAAGAATTAAAAAAATCATTATAATTCTTGGAGGAGTATATAATTTGAGTTGACACCTTGTTTGGGGCTAGGATAACATGTTTTCCCATTATATCTTCATGCAAAGATTCTTGTGTGAACCAAACCCTTGACATCCAGACCATATAGTTTGTTTTTTTGTGTCCCCATATGTGTCTTACAATTTAATACATCTAATTTAGTGGTCAAACTTAGCGCAAGTCTCTCATTTTCTAGATTTGTCAAAAACTGGTCGTTTTCTTGTATGCATGGACTGAGGTAGGTCTGAGACAAAATAGTTACTATCAAGCCTATTTATAAATGAAAATTTAATATTTTGGGAGATCTAAAAGGTAATTACAGTAATTTTAATAAAATTTTTTATTGGATTCTAAGTCTAGGTGGTCTAATCAACTCAATTTTCCCAAAAAGAGGCCACAAAACACTTATTTTTGCATGTTTTCACCCAAATTGACCCATAACTCCTATTTTCATGATTTATCCATGTTTAGGAGATATTTAAATGTGTTTATCACATCCAATTAAATATTTTAAATCTTTTTAAAGCCCTATAAAACTTGTTTTCACTTGGAATCCTCCTTTAGCCCTTTGAAACTAGGCCTTTCCATTCTAATTATATGGTCTAAAATAAGAAGGCTTATGTGGAAAGGTGTTTGATAATTGAAACATTGTTTTAAGCATGGTAAAAAAAAATTATGATGTTTTTTAATAATTTAAAATTTATTTACAACTCCTCACACTTCCCCTTCATGCTTGGCATTAGGCCATTTACTATTTTTAACCTCTTCCCTGCCTGCTAGGACTAAGATAGGTTTTATTTGAGTACATAAAGCTTTTGAGGATCATGGGAATGGGTTTTAGAGATGTAATTTGTTTAATTTTAGAAAATTAAAACCTATCTTACCTTGTGAAAAATATATAATCTCTATATATTCTCTCACCCTTTGATTATATTTCACCTCCTAGTCCACTGTCTATATATAGTCTAGGAATAGGGGATTTCTTTTGGATTTAGAGAATCCATATCATGATTCAAACGTGTTAGTACTCATAATTTTACCACATTAGTGTAAAATTTAAACCTATTTAAAAAACTATCCCTTTTTTATCCTTCCTATGATTCTTCATTTGCTGACTGTCTACCTATAGGTATCCTCATTGTACCCTCTCCCCCTATTAAACAGATAGGGTATGACCTCCAAAGGTCATTTCAAATGCCACTCCTTTCGTTATCAAAAAAATTTCTCATAACATATTTGTGTGACATTTTAGATTATTTACTCCAATTATACAAGTCTTATCACATTCACACATAGTGTAAACATCAAAATTTTCTTGGAATCCTATAGATAGTGCTGCCCTATTTTAGTGAATTTAGCCATTTTTGGAGGCTTCACAATCTACTTTCCCTTTACCACTCCAGGCTCAAAATTTGAATATATTATTATTTTACCTGATAAAACAAAATAATACTAATTGGGTCTTTTTCAATAACTTCCTCTTCAACCTATGCAACTATTTAGAACCTCTAGGATCATTGTTTGGCCATTTTAGAGAAATTATGCCTGATTTCAATTCCTTATTCCATTTTGATGTTTTAGCACTCTTTATTATCAATATAGGATAGTTCATAGGTATTTATAGGATCTCTAATATTAAGGGTCTTTTATGTTATCTTGAAAAATGTTTTCAATCACCTATGTAGGCATGAATTCATATTTTACCATAGGTTGTAGGTGATAGTGTTGAACTACATAAATAGGTAGAGACATGGAAGGATACAACTATGCAAGGTGAGAATATATTCAAGATACCAAGTATCATGTTAGATGGTCATAAAACTTCAAAATATCCTCAATTTCCTTGTTTCCACTTTGGAAACTTGTATAAAGTACCTGGAGTTGAAGATTTGTAAGGAAGTCTGTAACTTTGATCTTTAAGCCAAGAAACCAGCATAAAAGGAGCTCAATCAATGAATGAAATATCTAGAAAAAAATAAGAATGGCATAATTTTTAAACACATTTAACATAAAAACACATCAATCCCAGGCAAGCAAAACTAAAATAGGCTAGTAAGGAGACCCTTCAAGGTTAAACAGGACCAAAACATTATCTAGAGTGTTAACATTTATTTATAAATTATATTTCACCAATATGAAACCTATTTCCATGAAATTTAATTTTAATAAGGTTATTATCCACCCCCAAGACCATTATTCTTGACTCGACTTGTATGGCTCATGGTGAGCACTTGAAGTTGAGCCTTCTTTGTATGCCAATGGAGAAAACAAGAAAAATGAGTTACATAGCCAATTTTTTGCATCCTATTTAAATTATAGGAATAGAAATGGATTTGGAGCGGTGAAGAGACACCCCACCCACATTTTTAGCTAGATATCAGATAATGGTGGCCATACAAGTGCCTAAAAGGGCATAAAAATAAGGAAAGCCTACCTTTTCTAACTCTAACTAAATCTTGGCCTACCACAAACCTACCAATAACCCCCTATGACCTTATTCATATTGATTCCATACTTAGTGCTAAGTTTATACCATATCCCATCCATACAAGTCCTTGAATCTAACCCAAAGTGGGCCCATAAGCTCTTTTTTCCACATTGAAAGTGGAAAATGCAAATAAATTACATGAAAAGAGCTTAATACATATTAGAAACCACATTAGGACTAAAAACACAAATTTCAAGCATTTGACTGAATTTGACCCTATTTGACCAAGGTCAAATTTCCTTGACTTGACTAGTTCTAAGGCCTAAAATTTGGACCAAGGTTAGACTATGGACAAGTGGATGTTTAGACTAAAGGACACCCCTATACGACATGGGTGAACTTATAAAAAGTTTTCAAAAAAATGTAGGGGTTGGGCAATTTTGACCAAAGGTCAAAATTGGTCAAAAATTACTTAGAAAAGAATTTTATTAAAATATCATATTCACATTTGGTCTCATAATAACACCTATAGATTAAGGAGGGGTGTAATATTATTGTACATAATATTAGATGATCTTACATATTATTTGTAGAGAACATTTATCTAGTAGTGGTAGGTGGATAGTCTATGTATGAAGTTGAATAGTCTTCATGTAAGGTGAATTGAATAGTCATATTTTGGCTATAAATATTGTAATTTTATTCCTTTTTCTTGATAAGATAACTTTGGTTTAAACTAATTTATTCTTGTTATGTAATGGAATTATTCCTGGCCAACATAATATGAATTATTATGAATAAATATGATGATTTTAACTAGAAATTAATTATATTATGTGTGGTAATTTTTAGTCTTTGAACTTTTAATTGTTAATGTGTTATTGCTTTACTACTATATATATAAACTAGGATCTCAATGTTCTAATTTTGTGCCTCAAATTAGTGGTTATGTATTTAGGTCTAAGTAATATGCCATTATGGGAGGTTGAGTGTCTGTTTATTTTTTGCACTTGTTGAAACTTATATAAGGCTTAGATAGGTTAGAAATTTTGAGAATGTTTTTTGTTTCGTTGAAGATACATTATTTATATAACATTTTAAGATCGATATATAAATTTTAAACACTATTTTTTTTGTAAAAAATGTCTTAAAACCTTAGCTATGGTTGGATAAGTTTTGTGTTATATAATGGCTAGGCATGAAAGAGCTAGAGGAGAAATCAGCTTAGTGCGTGAGAGGTGAAATGGATAAATTTATGAAGATGGAGGATAAATTATGAATTATAAGCCCCATGGAGGATTAGGATATAAGTTATTTTCATGACATGAAAAACCATGTAATGCATGGATGAAATATGATTAGTTGGCATGAAAAAGATAATCATTCAAGAGTGGAATAATGTGTGTATTATAATACATCTAAGGCAAGAGTAAATTTTTAATTAATGTTGTAATTGAAAAATGGATTGAAATGATTACATGCATGTCAAGAGGATATAAAATCTATCCTTCACTCTTGTCGATGCCTATGCATGTTGTACTATTTTATGTGAAGTTTCTTAAAACCTATCATAGTGTTAAGAAGAATTATGGTATATTATTGGATTCCATTCATCATAGTGTATATTTTTTAAAATAATGAATAGACCAATATTAGGGGCTGATGTGTAAGTTTTTATATTTTATGTGAATTTTTATCGATGAAATGGAAAATATACCATGCAATGGAGTATTAAAAAAATAACTAGAGGACAAGGAAATGCTACCTTATGGAGTGGTTCAAATAAAATTAGTATGGTGTGAAAATGATTGTATTTTATCAAATTATAATGAATATAAGTTAATACCATTGGATGGAGGATACAAAATAGCATAAACATAATTCTAAAGCACACACAGGGGATGATATTGCCAGAAAAAGTCAAGTCAATTTGGCAAGATATTAATGGATTTTACACATAACTATTACATAAATTTTGATCCAAATCAAACTATGGTGTATTTATATCAACTTAAGAATAATTTATTAAGGTATTTCCACACTCCCAAGTTTGAGAAAAAAATAATATTTACTTTGAAGGAGATACAACTATCGAGACTATGTGAAAATATGATATGAATTTTAAGACACTTTTCATGAAGTTTTATTATGATATACATTTGTTTTAGTATGCATAATGTTTTATTAGGATTAATTACAACATTCATTATATAATTGGATATTAATATTTTTTTGATGTAAATGAATCATTAAATGATGTGCTAAAAATTGAGGTAGCAAGAAATTTTCATAATGAATTATGTTTATTTCAAAGATAGCTTAACATATCTAAACATTTTAGGTGAATAATTTTTAAGCTTCATATCAATTACTATGGTTCACAAACTATAGATGACTATTGATTAATAAAAGTGATGAAAAATATCATGGAAATTGTGTCTATGTTGAATAAAACATAAATGCTACCACTATTGAAATAATGAATAAGAACCAACATAGGAAGCGTGAAATTGAAAGACTCATGGGATAAAAAATAGGATAATTCTATAAAGAATGCACAATATGATATGAAATTAATAATAGATGTGACTATAAATGAATAGGATATGCATAATATTTTAATAGACACAAGTACATAGGTTAATATTTTAACACAAGATGCATGGAAGAAGATAGGGAGTCCTATGACTTTGCATTTGACCAATGTGTTTTTTGATGGTGTAAAACTAAATTTTTAGACATTTAGGTTGTTAGAGGGTACTAAAATCAAGATCATGGGAGTGTAGTTAAAAATTTATTTTTAAGTGATCTTAAGAGTGAATGCTGATAATACCTACAATTTATTGGGAATGTCATGGTGCTATGAAAAGAAGATAGATATGATATTTTAATAGTGTTACATTAGTTTTTATTTGAAGAAATGACTAGTGATATTTTGGGATGATAATAATGTGCAAACATAAGGGAAAAAAATGGATGATGAAGAAGACATACATTATAATTTTTTTTACCATGCATTGTAAAAAGTAATTAGACCCAAGGGAAGATTAGGTTCTAATTTGAAGAAGGGGTAAATAAATTTATAATAAACCAATAATGAAAGCACAAGATGGGTGGGGGTAAAATAATATGAGGTTATTTGTAATATGTGTGCATAAGTAAATTTAGGTGGAATAATTTCCATAAGGAATGGTTTATTCAGGAGGGGACATATAAACCTTAAAGTTGGGGTTGTTAAGAAGATGAATAGGAAATGGGTTGCAAATGTAAAACAAGCACCTAATGGGGTATTGAGGCTAAACAAAGGGATATTATGGAATATACTTCATTATTATGGAGTAAATTATGTGGATACATATGTGAAATATTTTAAGGATTTTTTTTTCTAAATAAGAAGATAAGGTTAATGGATTGGTTTACATGTTGTGCATACTCTTGTACAATGGTGGGATATTCATCATCATTATTTACTAAATTTGAAAATATACAAGAGATATTTTTCATGATATTTAGACACATAAAATAAAATATTTTTCTATTATTTTTCTTTGGAGAGTACAAATAAATAGATAATTTGGTCCATTGTGAAAATGAATGGACTAGTTACGTGGTTATCATTCATGTAATGTTATGGATACATGTGATATTTTATATAGTAAAATCATGGGTACATTTTTATAATTATTTATGATTAATTTGAAAAAATAATATATAATTATGAATATGAAAATTATATAAAATGGGATAATAATGTTATAAACATGAATGTAGAAGGAGATATTTATATTACACTTACTATATTTAGAATTGAAAAACCAATGGAAGAGAGATATATTTAGCTTAATTATGATTTTTAAACTCATTATTTTTATCACCATCCTTGAAATACCTTTGTTTATAATATATAATCAATCATATCAAGAAAAATGAGCTCCAATCTTATGCAGATGCTATCAATGAAGCTCATAACCATATGAAAATAGATATTGTCTAGGCTATGCTATTACTATCCCAACTAACTATGTGGGTCTATTATATCTTATATCACTACACCTATACCTATAGATACCTATTTTGTGTGATATTTAATTTGGTTTTGTGCACTT
>JARHVA010007560.1:0-35000 GCA_037957365.1 Torreya grandis
AAGGTAATTCATTGAATATCTACCACATAAAATGTTAGATAAATTGAAGTCTATTTATGAAGGAGATTCAAAGTTTAAGTTGGTAAAGTTAAATAATAACCTAAGATAATTTGAGAGTCTTAAGATGAAGGAAGTAGATTTTGTGGCATCCTTTCTATAGAGAGTTGATGATATTGTGAACATCATCAGAGCTATTGGAGAGAAGATTGAAGAATATACTATAGTTAAAAAGGTATTAAGCTCTCTCTCTCTATCTATCTAAATTTTGATTTTAAAGTATCTATTTTAAAAAATAATTGGTCTTACTCAGTTGAAGATGGATGATTTGCATGGCATTATTATTGCCTTTGAGATGAGAGTCGATGGTGATAAACCACAAAATAAGGAAGCAACATGAAAAGATAAAAATGAATCCAAATAAGATGTTATAAGGTAATAAACTCAAGGAGGATGACACATATAATATTGATGAAGATGAAATAATTTATTTATTTACAAGGAAATTGAAAATAGGGTCAGGCAATTATAAGGGTAAACTACCCTTCAAATGCTTAAATTATGGATAATTAGGACATTTTTCTAACAAGTGCCCTAAAAAACACAAAAATAATGATGATGGAGTGTATGGTGATGAAAAACGATGAAGACAAGATCATTCAGGTCTAATAAAATCAATAAAGGATTTAGAAGGTTTGACAACAAGAAGAAGTACTTCAAGGATAAGAAGAGTCTCTACACTGAAGAATATTATAGCTCATCAGATGATAGTGAATATAATGACTCAGAGTATGATCATGAATATGATGGTACTATTAAAGATAGATCCCTATTCATGGCTTAGGAAGTAAGTTGCTCATATCAAAAGGAGTATACTTGGAGTGATTTAGATGATGATAAAGATGAGGTAGAATGTGAGACTGACTTGATGAATGATCTTAAAGAACTGAAGATTGAGAATAAGATTCATAGGAAGATGAAGTATCAAATCAAGGAATATGAGGATTAATTTAATATATATGAAGCAAATATGAATGAAGACATCAAGGATCATGAATATATAGTCAAGCATCTTAGTTGTCAATTGGAAATTTTGTCTACAATCCTAAAAGTTAAAGAAGATGAATCTTAAAGGTATGTAATTGAAAATGAGTCATTAAAATCTAAGTTAGAGAAGACATATAGTAATATGTAGTCATTTATAAGATTTGAAAAGAGTTCAAATGATCTAGACAATATTTTGAGTGGTCAAAAGCATGCAAGTGATAGAACTAGTCTTGGATACAAAGAAGAACTAGAAAATGCAACTCAAGACAAGATGAAGACTAATGTAAATCTGAATTTGAAGGTCAAAAATTACTTAAAGAATGAAGATGATAGAAGAATGAAGACAAATCATATCAGACAACCAAATGCCATGAGGTATGAAAGTTACAATGGTTATTGTTACATATGTAATCAATTTGGGCATAAAGGTAGAGAATGTAAGAGACCTATTAGAAATTAGTTTGCATGAAACTATGATGGGGGTCATCAGTCAAAAGGTTTGTACAAAGTTAAGTGATTCAATTTTTTTGATGAGGGACATTTTGATAAACATTATCCAAATAAGGTAAGGTACAGTGAGTCTTCTAAAAAAGGAGTAGTTTGTTTAAATTGTCAAAAGAATGGACATATTGCAAGATTTTGTTCTAGTTAAGAAATGTATGATAATATTCTTACAAGAGTTATAGTGTGTTGTAATTGTCAATAGAGAGGACACATTGCTAAATTATGCAAGCAAAGGCCTACAAGATAGAATAGGTTTAATCATGTTCTAAGATTGCAAGAAAGAAGTCAAGTTAAATAATAGAAACCAAAGGTGGTAAGTGTGAGTCATGATCTTGTTGATAGAAGTTTCTAAGGTGGGTGTTGACCAGAAAGAGGTTTTTTGATCTTGTTTATTTTGAGATTCTAGAGTTTTGGGCCATGCTAGAAAATTAGTTTGAATTATGAGTTGAGATATGAGGAATTTTAATAGGTTAAATGGGCCAAATGGGGTCTTCAAATAAAGATTCACATAAATTTTAAGGCTTGTGTTTTTAAAATTATTCAAGTTTTTGTCAAAATGGAGGCCTAATTGGTTAGTAGACTTGTGAAGGAAGTATGTTATAGAGGAGGAGATAGGTAATTAAAATTTGTTTGATTAATGGGGCATATGAGATTGTATGTATATATATATATATATATATATAATATATATATATATATATATATAATTTTAATTCTTTAAAGTAGGTCTAATGAAATTTTTGGGCTTTGTAATTTCCAAGTAGAGCTACAATGAGTCTAGATAGGCCTAGTGTGAAGATTTAATGTTTTTGCCTAGTTTTTCTAAAAGAGTAAGGCATGAGTATTTAAAGGTGAATTCTTAATTTGTTTTATATCATTTTTCCTATTTGATAAGTGGCATGAAGTTTTGTTAGTGGTCCTTGATGTGGTTTGAGAGAGAAGGCTAGTAAGATTGTATGGTGGTTCTTCATGGTGTGTGGCGATCTGAAGATGCTCAAGAGGAGAAATGTCTTGAATATATTATGTGGAGTCCCTCTTAGATATTTATTGGTGTTTTAAATCATATTTTACATCTTTTATGTGTTCTTATTGCATTGGTTTCAGCGTTTAGTTGAAGAGAGTGTGTAACATGTAGCAAGAAGAGCTTGCCAAAGTAAATAAGAGGTAGGATTACGGTAAGGAGGAGTTTTTAGTATATTTATAAGGTGTTCCTATCTTTTTTGGTGGTATTTTAAAGTCCTTAGGATCAATTTTTGCCCACTTTATCATTGTGTCAAAAGGAGGGAAGGTTCATATTTTGAGAGGGATTGAAGAGATAGAAGGAAGGTGAGTTGTATGATGAGTGTTGACATCAATGATAAAGGAGAAGATTATTGGAGAGTTGTTGGTAATTTTTTGAAGGTTTTTAGGTGATTTGATTAAGTATATTGATATTCTAAGTGTCAACGATAAAGTGTGCAGTGTGCTTGTCCTAGTATACTTGAAGCAGACTTGGTTGATCTTTAGTGTTTTCATGGGTAAGGATGTTCAGGGATAATTTTGGTGATTTAAGGATGTGAAATGTGTCCTATAAGAGGTCTAATATTATCAGAGAGATTATAAAAGTGTATTTTATTCATTTATTTCTTCATTATGTTAATCCTGGCATAGTTGGTTTTTTGAAAAAAAAAAAATAAGTAGGCATATTGATGACATTATATTTCACATGTATAAAGGTTTCAAGAGTATCTTGATATATTGATGGATTTACCTATGTAATTAGATCATATGGTTAAAATTTAAGTTCATTAAATTAAGTTAAATATTTTTATTAAGGTGTAAATTTGTATTTTTATGAAGATTGTAGTGGTTTCTTTTCTTAAGCCGGACTGCCACTACACATCATGTAGATATGAATGAACCAGTAAGTTTGTGCATTTAATTTTGGTATGAAGAAATTATTTATTGATAAAAAAATTTACATGAATATTTTGTCTATAGTTCCAATAATATACCCTAAAAATTTGGTGTCTTGAAGCATTTCTAGCTCAAGTTATAAATATTCAAAGTTGCTTTAGCAGAATGTGATGGGTCAGAGACTGTCAACTTTAATCATGTTGAAGTCTAAAGTCATATAGACAAAAGATATAATGGTGCACATTAATTCATGATATTAATCCAATGGTTAATGTGAAATTAAATATCTAAAAGTTTGCATGCATAGGTAACAAGTGTCGCATGTTCACTAATCTGGTAGAAGATCAACAATGAGTGTCAATTCATACTAACAAAGATCAATAGTGTGGGACAAGTTAAAGAGTCAATAATGCATGAAAGAATACCAAGTGGAATAATCATAAAGGGATTTTTATTAAATTTCTCAAAAATCACGTGAGAGTACCAAGGGTCATAATCTTTATAGTTCTGAGCAAGATCTAATGGTGAGCACTACAAGGTAAGGACTAGGGTGATCCAATGAGATCGATGGTGTACATTTAGTCAATATTACAAGGGTGCATGAGATGAGATCAACATGTTTGTTGTTTAAGATTTTAGTAAAGTTAAATTTATATGAATATTGATGGTGAATTTTTAATCTAAGATGTGAGGACATGAGATGATGTCATAGTGTTTGAACTTTAACCATTGTTTAGTGACTGTTGGAATTCAAATATTTGCATTTGTGAGGGAAGACCATACTATTGTTTTTGAGCCATAACTTTTGATATATACATAATTTGACCATGATGTAAAAAAAATTAGAGGAATTTAAGGTACATTTGGAAATATGAATTTCAATGTATAATTACTTATATAGTCAAATTTATTGAGATTCAAAATTTGATTGTGTGTTTGTTCTTGCTCTACAAGTAACCCAAGAAGGGTAAATAAGTTATTATTGAAGTTATATTGATGTTTCAAGATAACTTAGATATTTTAGAATGTTGTAGATGCCTTGAGGATGATATTTATGTCTTTTAAGGTTTGATAAATCCATATTCTGTATGAATAACTGCTTAGAAGTTGGTTGTGTGTTCACTCATGATGTTTTTGTGTATAGAATGTTCTTTGAGAAAATTGGAATTAGCATCAAAGTGTTTTGGAAAATAAGATCATTTGAGGATGTCAAAGGGGTCATGTATAGTGTACATATTCATTTGGAAGTGGTCCTATGTTCTTATTTTGCTTGAAGTAGTGTAAAAGATGTGAATGGGTCTTCATAGGACCTAAAAGGTGACTTAGGCCTATTTGAAAGAGCGTTATGCTTAAATGTGACACATGTAGATGCCTTAAGAGTGAATTAATGTATTGTGGCCAATAATGAAGTTTTTGAACATCATAATAATCATGAATAATCTATAAAAGGTGAAACCAAATGTGATGGTTTTAAGGGTAATAAAAAGGAGTGTTGAAGAATAATGAAAGACCTAAGAGAGGAGGTGTGTGGAGTGAGTGTGATTCAAAGATGGAATTAAAGAGTAAAGAATATTGATGAATATTTATATGACTTGTAGGTCATATTTATGATTTCAAGGATAATTCTATTATAGGTTTGAATATTGAAGATGAGAAAAGAGGTCTAGATTGATCTAAAAGGTGGTTTTGGATGTGTGTGGCTATGTGAAGAAGTGAAGGGGGAAGATATACATTATTTTTCCATCAATTTGAAAGGTAATAAATTATTTGGATATGTTTATTTCATAAGTTTTATGAGGGTGCTTAGCATCTTTGTCAGAAATACTTGACCATCAGGTGCTCAAAATGACTTGATCATCTTAGTAGTAGGTGTTCCTTTTGAAATAGGTGTTTCACTAAAACTGATCAAAAGGACTTGACCGAAAGGTAGTCAGAAGGACTTGAGTATCTTAGTGGAAGGAGATCCTTGTGAAATAAGTGTTTCAATAAATCCAGTTAGAAGGACTTGAACAAAAGGTGATCAGAAGGACATGATCATCTTAGGGTTAGGTGTTCCTTATGAAACAAGTGTTTCACTAAATTTTCATGAGAAAGACTTGATCAGTCTCATGTTTTTTATTATATTATATGATAATTAGTCCATGTGTTTTTAGGATTGAGAGTGGGTTTTATTCCCCAAGAGGGTTTCCCACATAGATCTCATATTTTGTGTATGATCTTACATTATTTTCATTGTTCATTGATATAAACATCTTGTATGATTCATGAATGGTTGAATTGAATGTTTAAATGATTAAGGGTCTGGAAATTGAACTGGATTGTTTGTCACCAATAATTCACTTTCCCCTCTTAGTGATTGTACTTCTAACACAAATATCTAAATACATAATAAAGATGGCACACACAAGGACATAGGTGCCTGTCCAAAGTATACACACAATTAAAATAATTGGTGTAGAACCTTATATCAATGGCATATTCAAATGCCCTCAAATAGATGTAGAAATAGGAAGACACAATAAATTATAATCTAAGAAATATAGAAATGAAAGTATGCATGAAAAAGTGGTACAAATTTGTAAAAGAGTAAATATGTACATAAGTTGAGTCTATAGTATTAATAGCCAACACAAAATATTACTATAAGATGATCAATATCAAGATATAAACAATGCTAATTTTGTGATATAAAGTATAAAAATATGTCACCTTGGAGCTAGAATATATGTAGTATGATGTACCCAATGGGAGAATGTATCAATCATGAATCTATGTAGATGTTTATGTTCACCCATTAGGTAGATAGTAGCAAATTTGGATCTATTTATTGGTCTTGAGTCTTGTAAGAATCTACGAACACTCGATAAGAATAATTGAATCATGTATGTATAATAAAACTAACTATATTAAGATAGTTAACATATGTAGTACATGGAAAGTATAAATAATGTAAACATGGATATGCAAACAATCTAAATTTTGTGTTTTTGAGTAATATCTAAATGTTTTTATGTTTTGAACATAACATATTTTATGTGTGTTTTATGAGTATAATATATGTATAAACAATCATGAAAATGAAAATATATATAAGGAGTAAGGTAAGATGAGATATAATACTAACCGATGAATCTCACAAGAGACACACAATTAACATGTCATGTATGAAATAAAGGGATAATTAACATGTGTATTATATAAGTATGTATAGGGTATCTAAGAATCACATCCACTAAGTGATCTATAGCTAAAACTGAATATAGATTATTTATATTAATATAAGAATCTAATTAAATTAGACTATGAACTATAGGACTCTAAATCTATGAAATTGACTAAACTAGCTTGTGAACTATGATGCATTTAGGAATCCATCTGGTAGAGGAAACTATAATTGGAGTGGATGTTCTCTACTGTAACATGAATATGTGTGGTTGTGGAGAGATAGGTCCTCTATAATTTGAAACATGTCTCTAATGCAAGGGTCTCTTTAATGCACTATTTTAGGAGTATACCTCACCTAGATTAGTGGATCAATTAATATCAGATGTGTGCTAATAGACTATGTGTGTTGAATGGGAATTTGTTTTTGTTTTATAACTAGTTGTGAACATGTAAAAAATACTCATATGGAAGGCCCTCAATTATAACCACCTAATTATCATGTATATATTTGAGATATATGTGTACGGTGGATGGAATGGCTTGAATCTATTGTATCCAAGGCTTACCCAATAACATTTCAAATGTGACTACATTAGGTACTAATATGAATATTGTGTCCATGTGTGTGGGCCCAACCTATTATGGTATTACTATCACCCCAATGGAGTTATGTGTAGACACTGAAATCGTGTCTACTCCCCTGATCATTCTCCTCATTTTCTCCCCCCTTGGTCCCCTTCGTCCACTTTACCACTCCTAACCCATATCTTGTTAATTTGAAATAATTATTTATTTTAATTAACAAAAGTCCCTTTTCCCTCTCCTTGCCACCTCACCACCCTTGGATACCCTTCTTGGATTCCCCTCATTCCCCCACATGGCCATATTAATATCTAGACCCCCATTCCAACTTCTCCTCTCATCCATTTAATCCCCTTTGACTGTTTATCCCTCGGACTAGCTGACCCAGCGGTTGGAAAATGGATGAAAGGCTATTTTTAGCCTTTCTCTGGCCTTTTAGCCACCGACGTCAGTCAACTGTCGACCGATGTCGGTGATATTGCCAGCATCGGCACCTTTCATAACGGTTTTCTCATCCATTATCTGTCTCTCCTCTTCAGCTCTCTTGGTCTCTCTCTCGCATCACAAGACTCTGGAATCTTTACATTCGCCTGATCATCAATCCGTTCTGGGACCCTGTCACTCTGCCAACCTCTCAACCAAGCCTCTAGCTCTCTCCCTTAGGTACACACAACAGAGACTCTACCTCAACAACTGCACCATCAACAAGGAATTTCACACAAGCGGCACCAACAACAGGTACTAGTCTGCGGCACTTCTTCAGCATACCACAGGTAAGTTTTCTTCTATGTTTTCATTATGTCTTCTAGCTATTGCTTCCAAATGCTATGAAATATACTCAGCTATCCTCAACCAGACCACAGACCTTGTCAAACAACTCTTTCTTCCTGTTGCTCCTGGCTTCTGTCTGGGCACTCTTTCAGACCATCCTTTCTGCCTGCAAAAACCCAGACTCTCAGACCCAGACCCTCAAACCATTTAACCAGGCCCAAACTCTGTCTCAGACCCATCCACAGACCCATCCATGGACCAAGAAAATCGACCAGACCCATCTATAGACTACTGCCTCAACCGACGCTGGTCATTATCCCAACCAACATCGGCAGACTAACCGACGTCGGTAGACCCCGACAACTGATGCCGGTAGGACCACCGATGCCGGTGACTGTGACCAGTCTGACAACATCTTTCAGGTAAGCCTTTTCTTCCCTTTTTCATTTCCATCTTTTATCATTTTAGTCTTTTAACATTCTGCTATTTATCAGACTTCTTTTTATTGACTAGTGGGTTGATATCCCTTAAGGAAGTTTTCATACTTCTGGGATCAAGCTTTCGCTTGGCAACCCACCATCTCCTTATCTAACGCCTTCTTTTGTCCAAGTCTCTTTTCTTGGCAGGTGTCATTCCTCCACAGCCAAAGAGGAGTTCTCACAATGTCTAGATTACGGTGTGCATGACTACATCCAGGTACATCAAGCCTTGACCATTCCTTTTAGTTTCTCATTTTCTCTCTTTGAATGTGAAATTGAAATTGCATAGAAACATTCTGGCACGCCCGGTGGGACCCTTAGGGCCTTCCTTGGGTTCCTTACCTTCTTTTTTCATTTAGGTGCATTAGGTTTCTCCCTCTTCACCTCCTTCTTCTTTTCTAAATGACATCATAAGCAGGAATAAAAAGAACTTTTCTTTTCTTTTCTTGCTCTTTTAGACTAGTCAACAATCATATCCTTCAAACCCTTTCTCAACTTGTATTCATTCCAACTTCACATTTTGACTTGGGGCTTAAAACACTTTGCATTCATTTCTACCTACTTGCATTTTCTTAGTCCACACTTAGTAATTAAACCGCATATTGAATTAATCTAGTCCACTTTATGTTACACAACCGAACCACATGCACTAAATCAAACATCAAACTTACCTGAGACAAGGCCCGACTGGGATTTCATCCCCCAGCAGATACCTTACCCCTACCTGGCAATCTCACTTGGATTTCATCACCAAGGGGAAAGCCCACTCCATTCTCTGGCGGAGGCTAATCTCTAGGCAAAGTATATTTTGGCTAAGCGAGACCAGCTTATCACTGGCCTCGTGAAGTGAGGGGATTTTGTTCCTTAGCACTAGGCCACGTACCAAACCTAATACAGACTTCTTAAGCACCTAAACATACCTGAAACCATCCATAGACTACCTCTTTTAGGACCCTTCTAACAGCCAACCTCGCCAAACATCACTTTAAGGCGTAAGCCACAAAATTCTAAAAGTTGATTCTTAGGATTTAACGCTTAGTGTCTGCCTGTCTCCATCTCTATTTTTCTGTTCATATCTGCTTGTTTGAGTTAGTGAGGATGCTCTTTTCCTTTTTTTCCAAGAACCTTCAAATTCATTGAGTTTCTGGAAAACCACAGTCACCGACATCAGTTTTGTCATCGATGTCGGCCTCCCTTCTCGCCAGCATCGGTTATCTGACTGACGTCGGCCTTTTGATATCACTGAAATCAATTTTTAAACCAATGTTGGTCACTGTCATAGTCCTCTTTTTCAAAACAGTAGCCTAAAACCTGACCCTTTTTTTGCCAAAAACCCCATTCTGAGTTTCTGAAATTGCAAAAAACACAATTTCTGGAACCTGTCTCCTTTCTTGCCTTGCATGGTTTTGACACACAGTCAAACCAAGACCCTTCTTGACCATAACTATGCCATCAATCCCACCTTCATCTTTCCTCCCATCAATGGAGGACCTTACCTTGCCCACTTCTCAAACGCTAATAGAAGGCACCATCATCCCTGCCATCTACCCTCTTGAGGAGCTGCGCTCTCCTATTTCTTCTCCACCAAGAGAAGAACCTGTCTCTTTACCCATTTCGACCAAAGAAGACCCAGTCACAATTTCCTCTTGCCCTTTGTCTGAGATTGCTACATCTCACTCGCCTCTGTCCACATCCAAATCCAAACCCGAATCTAACCTCGCCTCACACAATAGTGGCCCTTGCCCCAAATCAATGAAAGCCATTAAACCACACCGGAGGACTCCTCCCCCACCTTCACCATTACCTTCAATTTTGGGCCTGCATCCGTCCACTTTAATAGGGGTGCTTCCTACTCCCATACTTCACAGAGGCAAGTCACCTCCATTACTCTCTCAACCCATCAGACATATATCTCTTCCAATCCATCAACCAATGCCTCCTAAACCAAAGTCACCAACCCTCACTACAACAAAACATCTAGACCCATTAGCAGGTTCTTATGCCTTGCTATTACGGCAATTGTTGCAGTCCTCTCGTATCAATCTCCTGCCGCTTAGACCATATCAATCTCTCAGGCCAAAACCCCCCTGGTTTGACGACACTCGCATTTGTGCGTATCATCACACGCCTGGGCACGACACTGAACATTGTTGTGCCCTCAAGGTTGTCATTCACCAATGCTTGGAGAAAGACACCTTTCTTCTCGACCGCATCATCACCAAACCTTCAACCTCTTCACCACCCCACTCATCAAATCTCAGATCAAGACCATCTTGGTTCAACAACTCTAAATTTTGTCATTATCATCACACTCTGAGACATGACACTGAGCATTGTTGCGCTCTTAAATCTGTCATTCGTCAACAATGGAGAAAGGATTCCCTTCTCATCAAGGATCCTCTTGACCACCCCTTCGACAAATCATCAACACCAACCCATGCTTCTCAAACTTTGTCATCTAAATCGGGATCTCCACGCCCGACTATGGTCCCTTCACTGCCTTTAACTCCCTTATTCGACATCAACACAGTCAATCTGACCACCAAGCCTCAACCAACCTTGACCAATCTATCAAACATTCTCCCTAGCTGTTGGGGGAATTCAAATTTTATCCAAGCCTCGACCAACCTTTCAACACAGTCTCGACCACATATCAATCACTTTTTTAATCCCAAACATTCAACCATATCCTCGACCAAATATTCAACCCGACCTCAACCAGACCATCGACCCGACCTCAACCAAACATTTAGTCTATCCTCGACCAAACATTCAAACCAACCTCAATCAAACCTTGATCAAATATCAACCAACTTCTTTAGCATCAACCCCAAACTTCAACCAAACATTGACCACCTCCTTCCACATCAATCAACATGTGACCAATTTGGAACGAAGTAGATGGGGCAAGTTTGCTCCCAATTGACTCGGACCTTACATCATAACACAATCATGGGTCAGGATTTTGTCAAAACCTGAGCCCCTTTATGTCTTGCCTCTTTGACCAGTCCACCGTTAGTCAAGTAATTATTCATTTGACATTTAACTTGAGTTCAATCCCTTGAGCAGTCCCCATCATTATCATTCCTATTTCTTTCAACCCTCTATCCTAACTCTTTTGGCAAGCATGAATGCTTTGTCCTAATAAAAGGGAAACCCTCTAAACCTCTATAGTCAAGTCCATGACCAAAAGTCCAGTCAACAAATCAATCAAATAAATATCAAAATGGGATGCATATTCCAAGGTCATAAAACTATAAATGTAGACTGCTCCCTCGAAGGATAGCTGCATCATCATTGTTGTATTTACTAGACTGCTCCCTTGAAGGATAGCTAGGCCAACATCATATCAAAAACATAAAAAGTAGAATATAAACCACTCCCTTGAAGGATGGCTATGCATAAATTTTGCTACATACACAGCACTATCTCTGAAGCTTCCCACATCGATCAACTTCACGACATGACCACAAAGCAAGACAATATCCCATCGTAGGCTTCCCGCATCGATCAGTCTACCTTCAAAAAAAAAATGACTGACAAAACTTTAGAGTCATGGACTTGTCTATAGTCATTCTCGAGGTCACCTATAAAAGGGGCAAAGCTGTTCCTACCAAAAAGGGTTCCCCCTTCCATCTCATTATCCAACCTATCACCCCTGCATACTCAAGGGATTTCAAGCTCACTTAACGTCAAGTGATTCGATTGCTTCTCTAACACAACCACTGGTCAACAACACAATACACAAATGGGTCTTTTGTTCTAACAACCCTTACCTATGCCATCCTTCTGGTCCTTATCAATGAAAGAGCAATTCGCCTTTCACTTTTGACACATCTTGGTCACGCATCCAACCAAATCATTATCTATCCAACCAAACCCAAATCAAAAACCAATCAAACATTTCCAGACTAATGACATGACCTAGTCCATTTCACATAGTTTCTATGGACAACAATACACATGGAAACTATCAACCTGACACAATTTATGTTAAGCATAAACCAATACTTGCTGAAGCATAAATAGACCTCAATTCATTTTTAGCATACATCCATCATGACTATGGAAAATTGCTAGGGATGAAAGACCCCTTGACCAATGTTGCAGAATACACCATTACACAATATGGAAGAGGCTGCAACATCATCTTTTTACCCTCATCATTCATCATGACCAAGACCAATCTATCGACCACTTTGACCAACCCAATCATCGACCAATCTTCTCAACTAGTCTGAACTACATTGGTCTGAGGCCTAAGATCAGGGCTATGTAGGTAACACTCAGATGATACGACATCATCTGGGGTTAGCTTGACCACCCTTGTTTGTTCATCTTTTTGATGGACAAACTTTCTTTCTTCCCCCTCAACCAATGACCATGGAGATCCTGCCTATCTCCTCTGACTTCGACCACTTCCAAAGCAATGTTGCCTTAGTTGTTTTTGCCTGTATGCTACCTCATGACTGGTTAGTAGAATTGTGCCCAGACTATTTATGACCTTCACAAGTATAAGATTGCAAGCTGGTTGATTCACACTACTTGTGACATTTTTGTGTTTCTGGGAGCACTTCCTGAGCCTGGGATACCTGGAACACGATGACCATTTGGAGCTTCAGCTTAGATTGAATAACAAAATTAGTAGATGACTAAATGCTGGGGCCCAGTTATTTCAATTTTGGCACTCCTTGACCCTTGACCTGTGACAATTTGACCTGACCATCTCGTGAAGAGGTATGCGCACAATCACGACTTTTGTAGCATTCACCCTCACCCCATTTTCATCCACTTTTTGTCAAATCAGTACCCAATTCTAGGTTCCCTTCCCTCGACTCCTGCTTTGAGGGGGAATACCTCATCCATAATCAGGGCAATCGGGGCAACCCAACCCTCTTGTTTTTGTCTTGCAGTTCACTTGAACAACCAACAAGATAAGATTGACCTTATCCTACACTTGGGGCAACCACCTCCTGTTTTTGTCTTGTAGTTCATCCAGAACAACCAACAAGACAAAAAGGGGCAAATTTAGACACCGAAATCATGTCTACTCCCCTGGTCATTCTCCTCGTTTTCTCCCCCATTGGTCCCCTTCATCTACTTTACCACTCCTAACCCATATCTTGTTAATTTGAAATAATTATTTATTTTAATTAACAAAAGTCCCTTTTCCCTCTCCTTGCCACCTCACCACCCTTGGATACCCTTCTTGGATTCCCCTCATTCCCCCACATGGCCATATTAATATCTAAACCCCCATTCCAACTTCTCCTCTCATCCATTTAATCCCCTTCGACCATTTCTCCCTCACACTAGCTGACCCAGCGGTTGGAAAACGGATGAAAGGCTATTTTTAGCCTTTCTCCAGCCTTTTAGCCACCGACGTCGGTCAACTATCGACCGATGTCAGTGATATTGCTAGCGTCGGCACCTTTCATAATGGTTTTCTCATCTGTTATCTGTCTCTCCTCTTCGGCTCTCTTGGTCTCTCTCTCGCATCACAAGACTCTAGAATCTTTACATCTGCCTGATCATCAATCCGTTCTGGGACCCTGTCACTCTGCCAACCTCTCAGCCAAGCCTCTCACTCTCTCCCTCAGGTACACACAATAGAGACTCTACCTTAACAACTACACCAGCAACAAGGAATTTCACACAAGCGGCACCAACAATAGGTACCAGTCTATGGCACTTCTTCAACATACCACAGGTAAGTTTTCTTCTGTGTTTTCATTATGTATTCTAGCTATTACTTCCAAATGCTATGAAATAGACTCAGCTATCCTCAACCAGACCACAGACCTTGTCAAACAACTCTTTCTTCCTGTTACTCCTGGCTTCTATCTGGGCACTCTTTCAGACCATCCTTTCTGCCTACAAAAACCTAGACTCTCAGACCCAGACCCTCAAACCATTTAACCAGGCCCAAACTCTATCTCAGACCTGTCCATGGACCAAGAAACTTGACCAGACCCGTCTACAGACTACTGCCTCGACCGACGCTGATCATTATCCCAACTGACGTCGGCAGACTAACCGACGTCGATAGACCCTGACAACCGATGCCGGTAGGACCACCGATGCCTGCGACTGTGACCAGTCTGATAACATCTTTCAGGTAAGCCTTTGCTTCCCTTTTTCATTTCCATCTTTTATCATTTCAGTCTTTTAACATTCTACTATTTATCAGACTTCTTTTTATTGACTAGTGGGTTGATATCCCTTAAGGAAGTTTTCATACTTTTGGGATCAAGCTTTCGCTTGGCAACCCACCATCTCCTTATCTAACACCTTCTTTTGTCCAAGTCTCTTTTCTTGGCAGGTGTCATTCCTCCACACCCAAAGAGGAGTTCTCACAATGTCTGGATTATGGTGTGCAGGACTACATCCAGGTACATCAAGCCTTGACCATTCCTTTTAGTTTCTCATTTTCTCTCTTTGAATGTGAAAGCGAAATTGCATAGAAACACTATGAACAGGCCCACTAAGACCATGAAAAAATTGTATTTGTCTAAGAAATATCCTACTCTAACTAACCCAAATTCTATATAAATATGATAGTACACATGTTGAGACTTGAACCATTATCAACCATGAAACTTTGAATAGGATGATGATCAAAGTAGGCTCATACAAAGAGTGCATATAAATCTATGTCATCATTAACTATCTTCTTCTCTAAAAAAACTGGTAAGAGGTTTAACTATCATTTTAGTATGATACAACTAGATGATATTATTTAGAGGGTATGTGTCCATCATTTGAGTGTGATAGTATGCTGGTGGTGGATGTTCCTAATAAGTATAATTAACACATTAAGTTCCTACTATCTCATTAGTTGTATGTTTTAGAAATGGATCGAAAATATTTTCAATGCTTTTTCTTCTATTTTTAATGGTCTACGTGCCTCTATAGAAGTGTCAAGATCAATGATATTAGCTTATATTAAATCTTGTATCTTATGTCACAACTAAATGCATCTATTTTTAGTATGGATTGGCTCCCTATGATAGTCATAGAATGCATTGGAATCATAGTTATTTAGAATAGGCCTAGTTATAGCAACCTTTTTTATGGGAGGGAAAGATATGACATTGTATTCAATAAATGTTGTAGAACCAGTGTTGGAGACATAGGAAGAGTTTTTAAAGGTGTGATTGTAGGAGATAATAGGACCAACTGAGGAGCTGGTTCTAAATCTTCATTGACTATTTTTTTAATCATTTTTGTTCTCATTGGGCTTTACCTTGTATGGGGGTTTATTAAAACTCTTAGTTTTTTAATTTAATCTAGTTGTGTACTTTATTTTTCCCATGGAGAGAATCTTGACTTAACATTATTTCATTTTATGGAAAAGATCAATCAGTAATGAAAATTATTGAATAGGATAACTTCATACAATGTTGGTAACAAATGCTGCTTGATTATGTATTAGAGTTTTGTATCTACCATGGGGTTAGTCATCTTTTCTAATATAGTTTTATATTGCAAGACATATTAAGATATTGGATCATTAGATTTTTTATTGAGTTGTACCACCTAAGCATAAGAAACTATATCATTTATGTTGATTAAAAAGTGTGCCCAAAAACATATTTTCCAATGGATTGATTGTTGTGATGGATAGATTAGAAAGATCATAGAACCATTGTAGTGCATAGTTCTTTAGACTACAAGGGAACAACTTAGTAAGTAGCCAATCATTAGACATAGTCCAAACATGTTGTGTGGAAAGCATTTAGATAGTGGTCTAGGTCACCCTTACCATCATACAAAGTAAGCATGGGTGATAAAATATGGATGGAAAAGGATTTGTTGCTAGATGTTGTGCTAATGGTGTATGTAAAAGAACATAAAAATCCAAGGCATCATATGGCCTAGTAGTACCCTAATGAATATGTAACACCTTGACCTATAGATCATAGATCTCATATATAAGGGATTGTACATATATAGAGGAGGAAGTAGCCATAATAGGTGTTTTTATTACCACATTTTGTTGAGTTAAAATAGGTTGTTTTATAATTTGAGATTACCCCTAAGAAGCTGTAATAATATTGGCATCTAGGGGATATAATATTAACTATTATTGGATTTTTAAAGCTCATCATAGATTATATGGATAAGGTTATATTGCATATCTAAATGTTTAAAAGTGAAATCTTATAATTGTCTCTTATCAGTCTCATCAAATTGGTTATTAAATTATGCCATTGCAGGTTTGAAATTAAGACAATAAAATAATGTATATTTTGAACCTTTTAATAATTTAATGTATTAAATATTACCAAATAAAATAATAAATCAGATCTAAGAATCTATAATTAAATTTTGAGAATAAAAAACAAAAGGATGCAAACCCTAATAATATATAGGTCTAGGGTTTATGAAGTATTCTAAGTAATTCAGGTTCAGTTCACCAAAAGATTTAAATTTTAAGGTTTTATGGAGTTTAATCCCTATGTTACTAAAGGGTCTAAGTACAATAAATTAGAATACAAATATATAATAAATATATCCATTTATTTGTGAAATATTTGACCTAATTTGATATATCTGAAAATAGTAATGAATGACATAAATAAGTACTTGGCTATAAAATGCCTTAGAAAAATGATATAAAGGTTAAAATTGGTGTGGAAGCATATTTTAGTGGCACAAAAAGGTCTAAATGTCATAAACCCTCTTAGCTATTAGCATTTTACCTTGTACAATAGTGTGGGGTTTTAGTGTTCTACTTTCAATTCTAATGTCCATTGTGTAGAAAGTTGTCTAATTTTTTGGGTGCACCTCTAGTTGAGTCTAACCTACATGTACCTATGTGGATGAGATCTGATTCACAATCTATGTACTATTTTGAGATGATTTAGGATGAAACCTTAGACCTCAATGTTGTTAGGGTATTTGAGTGGCACAAGTAGTAAAAGTGTGATGTTAGTTAGGTATGTTGTACATCCTCAACATCTTGTTATGTTGAGAATTTACTACATACTAATAATTTAAGGAGGGATCAATCTCGATGTAGTTATCCTACCTAAGTTCTTAGTGAAACTTCAAGAAAATGCTAATATGAGTGTCAACATAAGAACTTTGAATGAGGCTTGAGACTATAAATTTGTGTATTTTGGGCTTGATATGGCTATAAATAAGTGTATGAATATGTAGGGTAGAATATGGATCAATAACCTTGATTGTGTAAAACTTATTGTTTGTGTATTTTGAATATGAATTCCATCTAGTAGATAAAGGGATAAAATTCATGTATTTATACTAATATGGTGCTTGTGCAAAGTTTGAAATAGGTCTATCTAACCCTATGTGACCTAGAAATTAAGTTAAGTATTGGGGTTAAAATTTGTCAAAGGGCATTAACATTGAAAGGGGGACACTAGCATGGGTTTCTAGTGTCTAACGTACATTACTAGTGTCCAAGTGGTATAACCTGAGGCATTAGGGATCTAGATCATTGGGGGAGGGTTTAGAACTAATTTTTAGATGTATAGGGATATTTAAAGGGTCACACAAAAGATAGATAAGTGTTTAAAGATGAACTAAGATATTTCTAGGGATAATTTAGGGATTGTTTGTCTCAAGTGACACTCATTCCACTCAAGTGACATTTTATATGACTACACTATATAAACTAGTAGTGTCATTACAAATTGATTGGCCTTTCATTTTGGTGAAGTCACTCCTTCAAATATCTAAGCCATTTCACATTTCTAAATGCTTTTAAGAATATTTTATACCTTTATATTCTAATAATTTCATTTAAATATTCTAAAAAAATTTCTACTTTTTTTATGTGTTGAACTTATACCTACATAAAACTTCTCGACATAATTCCTCCACTTAATCCTGTTAAATTTCCCTCTCCACTAGTTTTCATCATAATTTTTCCTCATTAGTCATAACTCCTTGAAAAATAAAAATATCATTTACTACTATACTAATATTAATCACTTATGTACCTTAACTTACTCATATCCCACTTTCAACACCTCCACTTTGTAATCCCACATTCATTGTATGTAATTTTGTATTCCACTACATAATGATGTACTCAATTTTTATAAATAAATTGTAAACAATAAATTTATATAGTACCAATTATTCATGTTACTATATACTTAACTTACATCCACATCCTTGATTTGTATTCCTTATTAAATAACTAAATGCACATGGGTTTCAATTTTTTTTTGAGTTTGCGTCCTCCGAAATACTTGTGCATTAAAGTTATTCCTTTAGTGGAATCCAAATTTATCCTTCTCATGGATCTTATTCACTTAAGGATTATAATATGTGTATAACACCACTTTCACTAAAGCACATTTCAAATTAATATAAACCAATCACATTCTATTCACAATTTTTACAAGTACTCAAGACATACATTTGACTTGATCCTCCCTCCTTGCTATGATCCTTCGTATAAATTATCTTATCCTTACGTTTACTTACTTACATATTCTTTTCTCAATTTCATCTATATGATCCATTTCCTTATATATTTTATTCTTTCACTTATTTGTAATATTTTAACTCACCTCTAACCTACCATATGCATATTCTATTGGTAGACATATTTAGCCTTCAATTATGAGTCTTTAAATACCATTATATACCAATAAAATGGGAATTTGAGATATAAATGATCATCTTAGTTTATGCAAGAAATGAAACTCTAATTCCTTTATAAATGTGTAGGATGATACTAAAATTTACAACAAGTAATTATTCAATGCACCTCTCCATCACACATTAGTTGCATGAGTCCAAGCCTCATAATTTATTTCTAAATTCTTAGCTTGATCATATTCCAATAATAAATTTTACAATGATTTATGTTATGACCTAAACCATACATAAATATGCTCTGAAAACTCTAAAAATAATACAAAACCTTTTTTTGGTTATTGGTCTCTTCTTTATTTTTATTATCAATAAAAACCTAGGGGTTTACCTTCAAACCAAACTTCCATGAATTATAGTATGGTACATTATTCCATACAATTAATAAATATATAAAACCAATTCAATTAGGGTCCTAATAATGGAGATAAAATGTTGGGCTTTATTAGTCACCTTACTAATCCAATGAAAAATGGAATACACTCAGTAAATAAAACACTCCCACATGGGCATATCACTAGAGACAAAAAATCAACCACTTGATAAGGTAAAATAAGATATGACCAAGGCCTTAGTTATGGTAAATGTTCATATATAAAAATTTATGGAAATGATTTATATAATTAAACCCTAAAAATGAATAATAAAAATGCATATAAAACCTCATACATGAGTCATTCATCATCATAAAAATCCATTTTGATGCCATATATATTTATCATGAAGTATTAATTATTACATTAAAAATGATCTATACTAACACATATAGATACATCAAGATCATATCTCCTAAGAATTATATCAACTTGTTTCTTATTGTTCTTTATCTCGAAAGCTTTTGTGATTATTTATCTCTATGTATCTCCTCAATTAAATGTGTAAAACATTCAAATAAAATATTTATCCTTAAAGGAGAGGTAGAGGGATATGTTTATATAATTCATGGTCCTCTCATCTCTAATATTTATTTCCTAGATAGATCCACCTATCCATCATTTAAATGTTATTTAATATTTGTTGAATCTATCTCCATGTATGATTTAAGGCTTGATCCTTGATTATCTATATGTTTCATTATTTATTTTCCTTCTAATTATTATTTATGTGGTCAATTTTACCGTTATTTTACCTTTTCATGTTTATTTTCCTTTACTACTCTCTTTTATGAAAATTTATATCCTTTAAAATGTTTTACGTGTCTCACCCACACATCACCATAGTAACCAAATATACTTTATAGTACCTCATGTTAATTTCTTAGGGTCAACAATGATACATTATGTATAATTTATCCTAAATCACTTTTTCTTCTAAAAATATTTTAATCTCATAATGAGGAATGCAATAAAATAGAAAACACATATGTAGTAAAAATGATTCTATTGGAGGTAAATACCTAGATGTATATCTTATTGCTCTCACTTCCAATGACTTTGATAACATTCAAGTTTAAATCAAGTCTAAGATTTAGTTATTTTATAGATTGTAACATAAATAATTATTATGAATAATTTATTTTATAGGTCTTATCCAAATTGGTGAGACATACTTTATGTTTGTTTCCACATTCCACTTGATTAAATATTCATGGGGTACTAATTTTAAAAGTTAAACCTTTGATGAATTTTTTTAATGTCTCATTCATGAGAAATAAAAATTGATTTAAATGGGAACCATTTCCTCCAAAATCATAAAGTCTCACAAAATTTTTGTAAATGATCCAAATTTTCATAGAGCATCAAATAAACAAATAAATAGATGTACTAAAGCATAAATACATTATAAATCTTCTACTTTTTAAAAAAATAATTCTCAATCAAAAAATAGTTGTGTCAAAATGTAATTATTTTGTGGAAAAAATGGAGATCCATAATCTAGATAATTTAATAATCTTGATACTCTTAATGAGGAGATGAAGAAACACAAAAATAGTGTACATATCTAAACTTGATCTTTCCTCCATCATTAATTATTCCATCGATAATTTCACTAATTATTATTATTATTATTATTATTATTATTATTATTATTATTATTATTATTATTATTATTATTATTATTATTATCATCATCATCATCATCATCATAATCTATCCTAGTCCTAGCCATTATAAATTCACATAATAACCTTACTATCCATATAAATCAATTAATCACTCATTATTATCACTTATTTTCTTCTTATCACATCACTTAAATCACTAACACATCCTCACAATATTTTTAAACTTTAAATTCATCCTCCCAACTATCGTCAACTAACCCAACTAAAAATTCCTAAAAATCCCTCCTTTAATCATCCACTAAATATGATTAATTAATCATAATGGTATCTATAATCCCCTAATACACCTAGAGACCCACACCACCTAATCTAGGATTTTCCAAGGAATTTTTAGTTCCTTTGTTATTAAATGCATTTATCTTCCCTAGGAATTTTTAATTCCTCTAATATTTTACACCATTGGTATGAATCCACCTTGGATCAAATATGGCCCTTAATTTCATCCACCACCCTCTATATAACTACTCTTCCTCCATGCACAATCCATGAACAAAAATTTCATATACTCTTACTATCAAATTTCTGTATCAATCTCCATTGATGTTCAATTCTTGAGTCACAAGACAATACAAAAATTTTATCAAACATTCATCTTGACAATTTTGTCATCTTTGGGAACATCACTCATTTTTGAGGTAAATTAGTTATATAATGAATGTATATCTATATTATTATCATTGTTCTTTGCATCCTTTTTATCTATCTTTCCTAGTCTTAAGTTTTAGAGAGATTGGGTTTATTTGAAGTGATTATTACATTTGAATCTTGATATCCAAATTCTATTTAGTACTTAAATGGTAACCATAGTGGGAGACATCCTTTAACTTGACCCTATTGAGATTATAGTTTGTGATATTGAGATTTTAGGAAAGTGTTGAGGAAGAATTTGAGGCTAAATCTCCCAAAATTCCTTTTTTGGACATTTATAGGAAGTGTTGTAATGTCGCTCTTTGAAAACATGAGTTAAGGATAAACCACCATGATATCATGTCTAACCACTAATTTTGACCATCAAGGTATACCTATCTACCAGATTACCTTTCACCAAATTTATTTTTTAAATCTACGAGTTAGTTTTTATAATATGTGATATTTATAATTATAATTTTGATTGTGTGTTTTTAGCTCTTTGCTTTTGTAGGTGCAAACCCATATTTGCATACCTATAGTATTGTACTGCATTATTCAACATCATTTGACCCAATTTTAACAACATCCTTAACAACCAAACTTGACTAATATGGTTTGTTATCTATTTTCCCTTGGAAAACCCTCACCTTTCAAAGAACAATTTTGTTTTGTCCATGTATGATTTTGGTTATCCTAACCATGATTTTGTGTTAGTTGAATATATGTTTCATAAGACCAAACTCCTCAGTCTAAAGGTATGACATTGGACTACCATTCATGACATTTCATCCTCAAAATGTGGCATCAATATTCTACTATTTAATTTATAGTCCAAGTTTTGATTCATTGCCTAATATTTTTATAAGATTAAGAATGTTAGTGTTTATATTTTCTATTATTATTTTATGCCTAGTGTTGGAAAATATGTATATAGCTGGCATAAATAAAAATGTATAATGATCTTATCATCGACTCATAGTCATTGTTTAAATTTTTATGTATTTTGATTATCATTAATTAAGTTAATCCTAGTAGGACATTGATGAGAAAAAAAAATATTAGCTAAAATCCTTCTAGTAGGCTGATCCTGCTAAGACATTGATGAGCATAAATATATCTTAGCTAATAACTAAAAACTCATAGATTCATAATCATAACATTATATATGTAAGCTATGAAATTTATATTATGTTATGTGAAATTGTCTTGTTTATATTTTCATTTGTAGGTGTGAACTCACAGCGACGAAAATGTGATATTGTAAATGAGAAACACACCATCAGTAAACCTAGCCAAAACATCATGTAAGTATAAATTTATAGTTTTAAATTTTTTTGTCATTTATAATATCATGTTTTTTTATTATGATATGTTTTCATTTTAACTACAATATTGTCTCTCTAATTTGTGAGTTTGAATTCTCACAATTTTATCTAACCATTATCTTTTAATGAATTCATGTTAGTGTAAATGTGAGATTGGAATATGTAAACACGAAATTATATTTATAACCCATGACATAATCATTATTATAATATTGTTTTTTGTCTAACTATGTATTTTAAAAAATCAACCTTTTTTGAAAAATTTAAAATTTAGTTTTTAAGAAAAATCCTATCTACGTTCATTTTGGATTGTATAAAATTAATTTTATTTTCTAACACTTTTTTTGGTTACCCCCAAAGAGACCAATACAAAATTACTAGGAATTTATCTTGATTGTTTTAGTTTATCCTAACCATGATTTTGTGTTAGTTGAATATATGTTTCATAACACCAAACTCCTCAGTCTAAAGGTATGACATTGGACTACTATTCATGACATTTCATCCTCAAAATGTGGCATCAATATTCTACTATTTCATTTATAGTCCAAGTTTTGATTCATTGCCTAATATTTTTATAAGATTAAGAATGTTAGTGTTTATATTTTCTATTAATATTTTGTGCCTAGTGTTGGAAAATATGTATATAGCTGGCATAAATAAAAATGTATAATGATCTTATCAAGTCATTGTTTAAAATTTTATGTATTTTGATTATCATTAATTAAGTTAATCCTGCTAGGACATTGATGAGAAAAAAAATATTAGCTAAAATCCTTCTAGTAGGCTGATCCTGCTAAGACATTGATGAGCATAAATATATCTTAGCTAATAACTAAAAACTCATAGATTCATAATCATAACATTATATATGTAAGCTATGAAATTTATATTATGTTATGTGAAATTGTCTTGTTTATATTTTCGTTTGTAGGTGTGAACTCATAGCTACGAAAATGTGATATTGTAAATGAGAAACACACCATCAATAAACCTAGCCAAAACATAATGTAAGTATAAATTTATAGTTTTAAATTTTTTTGTCATTTATAATATCATGTTTTTTTATCATGATATGTTTTCATTTTAACTACAATATTGTCTCTCTAATTTGTGAGTTTGAATTCTCACTATTTTATCTAACCATTATCTTTTAATGAATTCATGTTATTGCAAATGTCAGATTGGAATATGTAAACACGAAATTATATTTATAACCCATGACATAATCATTATTATAATAATGTTTTTTGTCTAACTACGTATTTTAAAAAATCAACCTTTTTTGAAAAATTTAAAATTTAATTTTTAAGAAAAATCCTATCTAGGTTCATTTTGGATTGTATAAAATTAATTTTATTTTCTAACACTTTTTTTGGTTACCCCCAAAGAGACCAATACAAAATTACTAGGAATTTATCTTGATTGTTTTAGTTTATCCTAACCATGATTTTGTGTTAGTTGAATATATGTTTCATAACACCAAAATCCTCAGTCTAAAGGTATGACATTGGACTACTATTCATGACATTTCATCCTCAAAATGTGGCATCAATATTCTATTATTTAATTTATAGTCCAAGTTTTGATTCATTGCCTAATATTTTTATAAGATTAAGAATGTTAGTGTTTATATTTTCTATTAATATTTTGTGCCTAGTGTTGGACAATATGTATATAGCTGGCATAAATAAAAATGTATAATGATCTTATCAAGTCATTATTTAAAATTTTATGTATTTTGATTATCATTAATTAAGTTAATCCTGCTAGGACATTGATGAGAAAAAAAATATTAGCTAAAATCCTTCTAGTAGGCTGATCCTACTAAGACATTGATGAGCATAAATATATCTTAGCTAATAACTAAAAACTCATAGATTCATAATCATAACATTATATATGTAAGCTATGAAATTTATATTATGTTATGTGAAATTGTCTTGTTTATATTTTCGTTTGTAGGTGTGAACTCATAGCTATGAAAATGTGATATTGTAAATGAGAAACACACCATCAATAAACCTAGCCAAAACATCATGTAAGTATAAATTTATAGTTTTAAATTTTTTTGTCATTTATAATATCATGTTTTTTTATTAAGATATGTTTTCATTTTAACTACAATATTGTCTCTCTAAGTTGTGAGTTTGAATTCTCACTATTTTATCTAACCATTACCTTTTAATGAATTCATGTTAGTGCAAATGTGAGATTGGAATATGTAAACACGAAATTATATTTATAACCCATGACATAATCATTATTATAATAATGTTTTTTGTCTAACTATGTATTTTAAAAAATCAACCTTTTTTGAAAAATTTAAAATTTAATTTTTAAGAAAAATTCTATCTAGGTTCATTTTGGATTGTATAAAATTAATTTTATTTTCTAACTCATTTTTTGGTTACCCCCAAAGAGACCAATAAAAAATTACTAGGAATTTATCTTGATTGTTTTAGTTTATCCTAACCATGATTTTGTGTTAGTTGAATATATGTTTTATAAGACCAAACTCCTCAGTCTTAAGGTATGACATTGGACTTCTATTCAAGACATTTCATCCTCAAAATGTGGCATCAATATTCTACTATTTAATTTATAGTCCAAGTTTTGATTCATTGCCTAATATTTTTATAAGATTAAGAATGTTACTATTCATATTTTCTATTAAAATTTTGTGCCTAGTGTTGGAAAATATGTATATAGCTGGCATAAATAAAAATGTATAATGATCTTATCATCGATTCCTAGTCATTGTTTAAATTTTTATGTATTTTGATTATTATTAATTAAGTTAATCTTGCGAGGACATTGATGAGAAAAAAAATATTAGCTAAAATCCTTCTAGTAGGCTAATCCTACTAAGACATTGATGATCATAAATATATCTTAGCTAATAACTAAAAACTCATAGATTCATAATCATAACATTATATATGTAAGCTATGAAATTTATATTATGTTATGTGAAATTGTCTTGTTTATATTTTCATTTGTAGGTGTGAACTCACAGCTACGAAAATGTGATATTGTAAATGAGAAACACACCATCAGTAAACCTAGCCAAAACATCATGTAAGTATAAATTTATAGTTTTAAATTTTTTTGTCATTTATAATGTCATGTTTTTTTATTATGATATGTTTTCATTTTAACTACAATATTGTCTCTCTAATTTGTGAGTTTGAATTCTCACAATTTTATCTAACCATTATCTTTTAATGAATTCATGTTAGTGTAAATGTGAGATTGGAATATGTAAACACGAAATTATATTTATAACCCATGACATAATCATTATTATAATATTGTTTTTTGTCTAACTATGTATTTTAAAAAATCAACCTTTTTTGAAAAATTTAAAATTTAGTTTTTAAGAAAAATCCTATCTACGTTCATTTTGGATTGTATAAAATTAATTTTATTTTCTAACACTTTTTTTGGTTACCCCCAAAGAGACCAATACAAAATTACTAGGAATTTATCTTGATTGTTTTAGTTTATCCTAACCATGATTTTGTGTTAGTTGAATATATGTTTCATAACACCAAACTCCTCAGTCTAAAGGTATGACATTGGACTACTATTCATGACATTTCATCCTCAAAATGTGGCATCAATATTCTACTATTTCATTTATAGTCCAAGTTTTGATTCATTGCCTAATATTTTTATAAGATTAAGAATGTTAGTGTTTATATTTTCTATTAATATTTTGTGCCTAGTGTTGGAAAATATGTATATAGCTGGCATAAATAAAAATGTATAATGATCTTATCAAGTCATTGTTTAAAATTTTATGTATTTTGATTATCATTAATTAAGTTAATCCTGCTAGGACATTGATGAGAAAAAAAATATTAGCTAAAATCCTTCTAGTAGGCTGATCCTGCTAAGACATTGATGAGCATAAATATATCTTAGCTAATAACTAAAAACTCATAGATTCATAATCATAACATTATATATGTAAGCTATGAAATTTATATTATGTTATGTGAAATTGTCTTGTTTATATTTTCGTTTGTAGGTGTGAACTCATAGCTACGAAAATGTGATATTGTAAATGAGAAACACACCATCAATAAACCTAGCCAAAACATAATGTAAGTATAAATTTATAGTTTTAAATTTTTTTGTCATTTATAATATCATGTTTTTTTATCATGATATGTTTTCATTTTAACTACAATATTGTCTCTCTAAGTTGTGAGTTTGAATTCTCACTATTTTATCTAACCATTATCTTTTAATGAATTCATGTTATTGCAAATGTCAGATTGGAATATGTAAACACGAAATTATATTTATAACCCATGACATAATCATTATTATAATAATGTTTTTTGTCTAACTACGTATTTTAAAAAATCAACCTTTTTTGAAAAATTTAAAATTTAATTTTTAAGAAAAATCCTATCTAGGTTCATTTTGGATTGTATAAAATTAATTTTATTTTCTAACACTTTTTTTGGTTACCCCCAAAGAGACCAATACAAAATTACTAGGAATTTATCTTGATTGTTTTAGTTTATCCTAACCATGATTTTGTGTTAGTTGAATATATGTTTCATAACACCAAAATCCTCAGTCTAAAGGTATGACATAGGACTACTATTCATGACATTTCATCCTCAAAATGTGGCATCAATATTCTATTATTTAATTTATAGTCCAAGTTTTGATTCATTGCCTAATATTTTTATAAGATTAAGAATGTTAGTGTTTATATTTTCTATTAATATTTTGTGCCTAGTGTTGGACAATATGTATATAGCTGGCATAAATAAAAATGTATAATGATCTTATCAAGTCATTGTTTAAAATTTTATGTATTTTGATTATCATTAATTAAGTTAATCCTGCTAGGACATTGATGAGAAAAAAAATATTAGCTAAAATCCTTCTAGTAGGCTGATCCTACTAAGACATTGACGAGCATAAATATATCTTAGCTAATAACTAAAAACTCATAGATTCATAATCATAACATTATATATGTAAGCTATGAAATTTATATTATGTTATGTGAAATTGTCTTGTTTATATTTTCGTTTGTAGGTGTGAACTCATAGCTATGAAAATGTGATATTGTAAATGAGAAACACACCATCAATAAACCTAGCCAAAACATCATGTAAGTATAAATTTATAGTTTTAAATTTTTTTGTCATTTATAATATCATGTTTTTTTATTAAGATATGTTTTCATTTTAACTACAATATTGTCTCTCTAAGTTGTGAGTTTGAATTCTCACTATTTTATCTAACCATTATCTTTTAATGAATTCATGTTAGTGCAAATGTGAGATTGGAATATGTAAACATGAAATTATATTTATAACCCATGACATAATCATTATTATAATAATGTTTTTTGTCTAACTATGTATTTTAAAAAATCAACCTTTTTTGAAAAATTTAAAATTTAATTTTTAAGAAAAATCCTATCTAGGTTCATTTTGGATTGTATAAAATTAATTTTATTTTCTAACTCATTTTTTGGTTACCCCCAAAGAGACCAATAAAAAATTACTAGGAATTTATCTTGATTGTTTTAGTTTATCCTAACCATGATTTTGTGTTAGTTGAATATATGTTTTATAAGACCAAACTCCTCAGTCTTAAGGTATGACATTGGACTTCTATTCAAGACATTTCATCCTCAAAATGTGGCATCAATATTCTACTATTTAATTTATAGTCCAAGTTTTGATTCATTGCCTAATATTTTTATAAGATTAAGAATGTTACTATTCATATTTTCTATTAAAATTTTGTGCCTAGTGTTGGAAAATATGTATATAGCTGGCATAAATAAAAATGTATAATGATCTTATCATCGATTCCAAGTCATTGTTTAAATTTTTATGTATTTTGATTATTATTAATTAAGTTAATCTTGCGAGGACATTGATGAGAAAAAAAATATTAGCTAAAATCCTTCTAGTAGGCTAATCCTACTAAGACATTGATGATCATAAATATATCTTAGCTAATAACTAAAAACTCATAGATTCATAATCATAACATTATATATGTAAGCTATGAAATTTATATTATGTTATGTGAAATTGTCTTGTTTATATTTTCATTTGTAGGTGTGAACTCACAGCTACGAAAATGTGATATTGTAAATGAGAAACACACCATCAGTAAACCTAGCCAAAACATCATGTAAGTATAAATTTATAGTTTTAAATTTTTTTGTCATTTATAATGTCATGTTTTTTTATTATGATATGTTTTCATTTTAACTACAATATTGTCTCTCTAATTTGTGAGTTTGAATTCTCACAATTTTATCTAACCATTATCTTTTAATGAATTCATGTTAGTGTAAATGTGAGATTGGAATATGTAAACACGAAATTATATTTATAACCCATGACATAATCATTATTATAATATTGTTTTTTGTCTAACTATGTATTTTAAAAAATCAACCTTTTTTGAAAAATTTAAAATTTAGTTTTTAAGAAAAATCCTATCTACGTTCATTTTGGATTGTATAAAATTAATTTTATTTTCTAACACTTTTTTTGGTTACCCCCAAAGAGACCAATACAAAATTACTAGGAATTTATCTTGATTGTTTTAGTTTATCCTAACCATGATTTTGTGTTAGTTGAATATATGTTTCATAACACCAAACTCCTCAGTCTAAAGGTATGACATTGGACTACTATTCATGACATTTCATCCTCAAAATGTGGCATCAATATTCTACTATTTCATTTATAGTCCAAGTTTTGATTCATTGCCTAATATTTTTATAAGATTAAGAATGTTAGTGTTTATATTTTCTATTAATATTTTGTGCCTAGTGTTGGAAAATATGTATATAGCTGGCATAAATAAAAATGTATAATGATCTTATCAAGTCATTGTTTAAAATTTTATGTATTTTGATTATCATTAATTAAGTTAATCCTGCTAGGACATTGATGAGAAAAAAAATATTAGCTAAAATCCTTCTAGTAGGCTGATCCTGCTAAGACATTGATGAGCATAAATATATCTTAGCTAATAACTAAAAACTCATAGATTCATAATCATAACATTATATATGTAAGCTATGAAATTTATATTATGTTATGTGAAATTGTCTTGTTTATATTTTCGTTTGTAGGTGTGAACTCATAGCTACGAAAATGTGATATTGTAAATGAGAAACACACCATCAATAAACCTAGCCAAAACATAATGTAAGTATAAATTTATAGTTTTAAATTTTTTTGTCATTTATAATATCATGTTTTTTTATCATGATATGTTTTCATTTTAACTACAATATTGTCTCTCTAAGTTGTGAGTTTGAATTCTCACTATTTTATCTAACCATTATCTTTTAATGAATTCATGTTATTGCAAATGTCAGATTGGAATATGTAAACACGAAATTATATTTATAACCCATGACATAATCATTATTATAATAATGTTTTTTGTCTAACTACGTATTTTAAAAAATCAACCTTTTTTGAAAAATTTAAAATTTAATTTTTAAGAAAAATCCTATCTAGGTTCATTTTGGATTGTATAAAATTAATTTTATTTTCTAACACTTTTTTTGGTTACCCCCAAAGAGACCAATACAAAATTACTAGGAATTTATCTTGATTGTTTTAGTTTATCCTAACCATGATTTTGTGTTAGTTGAATATATGTTTCATAACACCAAACTCCTCAGTCTAAAGGTATGACATTGGACTACTATTCATGACATTTCATCCTCAAAATGTGGCATCAATATTCTATTATTTCATTTATAGTCCAAGTTTTGATTCATTGCCTAATATTTTTATAAGATTAAGAATGTTAGTGTTTATATTTTCTATTAATATTTTGTGCCTAGTGTTGGACAATATGTATATAGCTGGCATAAATAAAAATGTATAATGATCTTATCAAGTCATTGTTTAAAATTTTATGTATTTTGATTATCATTAATTAAGTTAATCCTGCTAGGACATTGATGAGAAAAAAAATATTAGCTAAAATCCTTCTAGTAGGCTGATCCTACTAAGACATTGATGAGCATAAATATATCTTAGCTAATAACTAAAAACTCATAGATTCATAATCATAACATTATATATGTAAGCTATGAAATTTATATTATGTTATGTGAAATTGTCTTGTTTATATTTTCGTTTGTAGGTGTGAACTCATAGCTATGAAAATGTGATATTGTAAATGAGAAACACACCATCAATAAACCTAGCCAAAACATCATGTAAGTATAAATTTATAGTTTTAAATTTTTTTGTCATTTATAATATCATGTTTTTTTAGTAAGATATGTTTTCATTTTAACTACAATATTGTCTCTCTAAGTTGTGAGTTTGAATTCTCACTATTTTATCTAACCATTATCTTTTAATGAATTCATGTTAGTGCAAATGTGAGATTGGAATATGTAAACACGAAATTATATTTATAACCCATGACATAATCATTATTATAATAATGTTTTTTGTCTAACTATGTATTTTAAAAAATCAACCTTTTTTGAAAAATTTAAAATTTAATTTTTAAGAAAAATCCTATCTAGGTTCATTTTGGATTGTATAAAATTAATTTTATTTTCTAACTCATTTTTTGGTTACCCCCAAAGAGACCAATAAAAAATTACTAGGAATTTATCTTGATTGTTTTAGTTTATCCTAACCATGATTTTGTGTTAGTTGAATATATGTTTTATAAGACCAAACTCCTCAGTCTTAAGGTATGACATTGGACTTCTATTCAAGACATTTCATCCTCAAAATGTGGCATCAATATTCTACTATTTAATTTATAGTCCAAGTTTTGATTCATTGCCTAATATTTTTATAAGATTAAGAATGTTACTATTCATATTTTCTATTAAAATTTTGTGCCTAGTGTTGGAAAATATGTATATAGCTGGCATAAATAAAAATGTATAATGATCTTTTCATCGATTCCTAGTCATTGTTTAAATTTTTATGTATTTTGATTATCATTAATTAAGTTAATCTTGCGAGGACATTGATGAGAAAAAAAATATTAGCTAAAATCCTTCTAGTAGGCTAATCCTACTAAGACATTGATGATCATAAATATATCTTAGCTAATAACTAAAAACTCATAGATTCATAATCATAACATTATATATGTAAGCTATGAAATTTATATTATGTTATGTGAAATTGTCTTGTTTATATTTTCGTTTGTAGGTGTGAACTCATAGCTACGAAAATGTGATATTGTAAATGAGAAACACACCATCAATAAACCTAGCCAAAACATCATGTAAGTATAAATTTATAGTTTTAAATTTTTTTGTCATTTATAATGTCATGTTTTTTTATTATGATATGTTTTCATTTTATCTACAATATTGTCTCTCTAAGTTTTGAATTTGAATTCTCACTATTTTATCTAACCATTATCTTTTAATGAATTCATGTTAGTGCAAATGTGAGATTGGAATATGTAAACACGAAATTATATTTATAGCCCATGACATAATCATTATTATAATAATGTTTTTTGTCTAACTATGTATTTTAAAAAATCAACCTTTTTTGAAAAATTTAAAATTTAATTTTTAAGAAAAATCCTATCTAGGTTCATTTTGGATTGTATAAAATTAATTTTATTTTCTAACACTTTTTTTGGTTACCCCCAAAGAGACCAATACAAAATTACTAGGAATTTATCTTGATTGTTTTAGTTTATCCTAACCATGATTTTGTGTGAGTTGAATATATGTTTCATAACACCAAACTCCTTAGTCTAAAGGTATGACATTGGACTACTATTCATGACATTTCATCCTCAAAATATTGCATCAATATTCTCCTTTTTAATCTATAGTCCAAGTTTTGATTCATTGCCTAATATTTTTATAAGATTAAGAATGTTAGTGTTTATATTTTCTATTAATATTTTGTGCCTAGTGTTGGAAAATATGTATATAGCTGGCATAAATAAAAATGTATAATGATCTTATCATCGATTCATAGTCATTGTTTAAATTTTTATGTATTTTGATTATCATTAAATAAGTTAATCCTGCTAGGACATTGATGAGAAAAAATTTTTAGCTAAAATCCTTCCAGTAGGCTGATCCTACTAAGACATTGATGAGCATAAATATATCTTAGCTAATAACTAAAAACTCATAGATTCATAATCATAACATTATATATGTAAGCTATGAAATTTATATTATGTTATGTGAAATTGTCTTGTTTATATTTTCATTTGTAGGTGTGAACTCAGAGCTACGGAAATGTGATATTGTAAATGAGAAACACACCATCAATAAACCTAGCTAAAACATCATGTAAGTATAAATTTATAGTTTTAAATTTTTTTGTCATTTATAATATCATGTTTTTTTATTATGATATGTTTTCATTTTAACTACAATATTGTCTCTCTAAGTTGTGAGTTTGAATTCTCACTATTTTATCTAACCATTATCTTTTAATGAATTCATGTTAGTGCAAATGTGAGATTGGAATATGTAAACGCGAAATTATATTTATAACCCATGACATAATCATTATTATAATAATGTTTTTTTGTCTAACTATGTATTTTAAAAAATCAACCTTTTTTGAAAAATTTAAAATTTAATTTTTAAGAAAAATCCTATCTAGGTTCATTTTGGATTGTATAAAATTAATTTTATTTTCTAAAACTTTTTTTGGTTACCCCCAAAGAGACCAATAAAAAATTACTAGGAATCTATCTTGATTGTTTTCGTTTATCCTTACCATGATTTTGTGTTATTTGAATATATGTTTCATAAGACCGAACTCCTCAGTCTAAAGGTGTGACATTGGACTACAATTCAAGACATTTCATCCTCAAAATGTGGCATCAATATTCTACTATTTAATTTATAGTCCAAGTTTTGATTCATTGCCTAATATTTTTATAAGATTAAGAATGTTAGTGTTTATATTTTCTATTAATATTTTGTGTCTAGTGTTGGAAAATATGTATATAGCTGGCATAAATAAAAATGTATAATGATCTTATCATCGATTCATATTCATTGTTTAAATTTTTATATATTTTGATTATCATTAATTAAGTTAATCCTGCTAGGACATTGATGAGAAAAAAAATATTAGCTAAAATCCTTCTAGTAGGCTGATCCTGCTAAGACATTGATGAGCATAAATATATCTTATCTAATAACTATTAAATCATAGATTCATAATCATAACATTATATATGTAAGCTATGAAATTTATATTATGTTATGTGAAATTGTCTTGTTTATATTTTCGTTTGTAGGTGTGAACTCATAGCTACAAAAATGTGATATTGTAAATGAGAAACACACCATCAATAAACCTAGCCAAAACATCATGTAAGTATAAATTTATAGTTTTAAATTTTTTTGTCATTTATAATATCATGTTTTTTTATTATGATATGTTTTCATTTTAACTACAATATTGTCTCTCTAATTTGTGAGTTTGAATTCTCACTATTTTATCTAACCATTATCTTTTAATGAATTCATGTTAGTGCAAATGTGAGATTGGAATATGTAAACACGAAATTATATTTATAACCCATGACATAATCATTATTATAATAATGTTTTTAGTCTAACTATGTATTTTAAAAAATCAACCTTTTTTGAATAATTTAAAATTTATTTTTTAAGAAAAATCCTATCTAGGTTCATTTTGGATTGCATAAAATTAATTTTATTTTCTAACACTTTTTTTGGTTACCCCCAAGGAGACCATTAAAAAATTACTAGGAATTTATCTTGATTATTTTAGTTTCAATAAATTTAATTTACTTTTTGATTGCCTATTTTTCACCCAAGGCTACGATGGACTATGATTTCCACTTGCACCCATTGGGTGATTCTGTGGGATTAGAAATTGTCAATAA
>JARHVA010007560.1:42500-67500 GCA_037957365.1 Torreya grandis
CCAAAAATTCATCCTCTTCATACCTTTAGACCCTCATATTTTTAATGGTTACTCTCTATTCTAGGGGATACAAAATTGTCCAAGTTAGATTATTTAACACCTTTACCTTCATGTTTTAGGATAATCACAAAAAGTCTATTGACCTTTTTTTTTGGCCTTTTAGGGAAAACTTCCCTAAACTCAGTCTTCTACCTTCCAAACTTGGTTTCACACTCCTTATTGCTCTTTTGAAATCTTATGTGAGTTTTTCATGGCTTGGTTGGCATACCAAGACTTCAAGGAGGTGTCAAACTATTTCAATATCTTTGTACAAACATTTTGGTCCCCTAATCAATTACCTATAAGTGAGTATTTCATGCACAAAAAGTGAGTTCAACATGAAAAATATAAAAACCTTCCATAAATATATAATTTTAATCTTTCATCCAACATCATAATACACCTTTAGTAGTTCTAATAAGTTGGAACACATGTCAAGATTTTCAAACCCCAAAGATGATGTTAGCAATGGCTATAAGTGGATATTTTGGTTGTGTGTAGACAATGAGGGTATGAAATGTGGTAAAACATGGTGGAAACTAGCTTAAAAACAACTCAAAATTCATTTTCAACCCTAAAAAAAATTACATCTATTCTTGGACACATCGAAACTAGCTTTAACACACCCTTTCAACATGGAAATCACTTGCATATACATGGAATAGAGCAATCACAAAAATCAAATGATTATTTTAGCATGGTGAATATGATTGAGACCACATTTTCACATTTTTCAAACATATCAATGGGATATATCAAACTCATAATGTCTTGGACAACTATAATAGCCTAATTATCACTCCATAGATAAGTCAATCAAGTATATATAGGTGATTGCAAGTGAAACCAAGCTTGAAAACTACTCAAAAGATGACATGATAGAGTAAAAAAATGGAAGGATGTGACAATATTAATTTGAGTCATGTGGGACATCCTTTACCATTCACAAAAAACCTTTTTAAAAGACTAATTTTCTTGAATAAGGCATAAATGACTATTACTTCAATCATCCTTGCAAAATGAGCTAGTTGGCTCATCAAACAAAATCCAAAAATGAAAAAAATCATGGAATATATGAGTGAAGGGAAAAAACATCATTTAGAGCCAATATTATCAAGTGTATTTTATAAAATTTCACAAACAAGAGTAAACTTGTATGGTTTATAGATTAGCAAGCAAATTTGAAAGGTTAACTTCTTAAGAGAGGTTCATAAAGCTCAAACCACCATTACTTTACAACCAAACATCAAATGTAATATTAATGAGTGTAGAATACACCCCCAAGATCATTTTTCCTAAAACCCCTTGTGATGACCATACTAAGTACAAATCTATAGGTCACTTTTATTTGCCAAGAAAGGTGAAATAGAGTAAAATAGTTTTGGGATTAAAATGACACTTACAAACCATTTAAAAGGTGTATTTGAGCATGGATAATCTAAATATTCACACTTAAACCTTTTAAAAGTGGTACACATCCCAAGGAGGTCATACAAGTGCCATTTTCTTCTCCTTTCACTAGAAAGCTACCTTTTCTTTTTCATAACCTATCATATTTATGTTTTTTCAATTAATTAAGACTTCTAGGTACACATGGGGCATGAAATCATATTTTTTAACCTTCACATTTCCCAAAATACCTATACAAATCATTGAATGCAGCCTTTTGACCCCTAAAATGACTCAAAATGACATGTTGGCTAATGAAAATTATGACCAAGGATAATACATCATTGAATAACATCGAGTGACCTATAAAACACCTCATGAAAAAATATTATGCCCCAAAAAAATTTATAAAACCAATTTTTACGTAAGGGTACCCAATTTGATCTAAAAGTCACATTTGGTCAACATGATGTTAACTTAATAAAATCAATTACCTTGACTATTGTTAAATACTGTAGTTTTTAAGTAGAATAAAGTAATAATGGATGCCTCCAGTCAAGGAAAGAGTAAAATAATAAAATATGGTAGGTTAAAAATACAATCAACTCTAAATTTTTAAAGTAAATACCAAACCCAACTAGGAGAGTTTAATGAATCCTAAAAATAATTCTTTTAGTATGTATAAACCAAATAGTGGGTTTAAACTCCATTATTCTTGGAGGAACAATGGTATACTAGAATGCTAGAAACATGTAATAATAAAATATCCATTTTATCTAAGGTGATGGGAGGAGGATGTTCAAATTGTGGTGGTGACAATTATGACCACAACTATCTGAAGAAAGGTTAAAAGGCAATGCACATTTATAAAACCTTTCACAATCACCTTGCATAGAAAAAATCAACCTTCATTGAGATGAAAATTATTTTACTTAACCAAAAAAATTATTTTTTAATAAATTTTAGTGCAACATATAGCTTTGTCTCTATAATTATTGTTAAAAAACATGGTATGTAATCTAGTAAATTTAATGAGAAATGGAAATTGGAGCTAGGTAAAAGTAAACATTGTCAAATACTATAAACCATTACTCAAGATGAATTAGATTTGGAATATTTTAAAAGTCAATAAGATATATGTATTCCTCCTATGATCATATGAACTAATATTAGGTATGGGCTTGTTTCATTTTAATGAGGAAAATAGAGATTAATTTCTTAAAAAAACTAGTGCCTTAGTGACCAAAGACAAGCGTTAATATTACAAGGCACAAAAAGACCAATTAATCTTAATTTAACATTATCCATACAAATGAAAAAAAATCAATAAAAAGGTTTTTTATATATTCAATTTAGTTTAAGGAGTTGTCAAAGGAAGAATTTACATGTGTCAATTATAATCCCTTAATTTTGGAGTTTAAGGATGTGTTCCCATAAGAGCTATTAGATATGTATTTAGTAACCAAACTAAATTTCACTATGGAAATTATGACTAATTTAGAAGCATCATCCATAACTGTAGACACCAAAATTGCATCACACACATGTGCATAACTCCCTATGCTGAAACCCCTCTTAAGCCCATTTTTCAATAAAAACAATTAGCCTCCCTAACATATGCTTTCCCCCCCTCACACATTTAATTAATTTTAAATACTTAATTAAGTTAATTAAAAACCCCTTTTTCCACCTTACCTAGCCACCTCATCTTAAGACTAATTCTCACATGATGAGTCACCTCTTGACCTGGTCCCCTCATCCTAACTACCCAAGACTTATTCTCACTTCAACACTAAATTCCTAATCAACTACCTCCTTAACCTCTTATTTTTACTATTTTTTAATGGGTGTCACACTTTGCATGAGGAACAATAGAAAATAGGCCAAAAATAGTAAGCTTTACCTATTCTAGGGCCATTGATGTTAGTCAACCCATGATTGACATCGATGGGATCACCAATGTCGATGATATAAGCCAAACTCCAACCTAAAGTTCAAGTCAACACATATCAATAAAATTCATTCTTTCTTGCATTCAAGCTTTGGGTATTCAACTTTGGACATCTTAGTTTACTTTCATCTTACATAAGTCAATCATGATCTAGAACTAAGATCTTGAGGACCAACAACACCAACTTATTCTCTCTATTCATGCCATCAGTTTAGACTATCTAATAGGGACCACCAATTTGGCACTTATCATTAAATCACCACTACAACTAAGTACAACACTTACATTTTAGGTCTTTTAAGCATTTATTCTGCTATCACTTTATATCTACTATGCCTTATCTAACACACCCCTAATCGTACCCCTATGAGGGAGTTACAAAGATTCCTTTCTTGTTTCCCCTTGACCTGACACACCAAACCTCTAACCAAATCTACCCAAACCATTCTCTCTCTCTCTCTCTCTCTCTCTCTCTCTCTCTCTCTCTCTCTCTCTCTCTCTCTCTCTCTCTCTCTCTCTCTCTCTCTCTCTCTCTCTCTCTCTCCCCAACCTCCCAAACATGATCAAAACCATTTCTCAGACCAAAAAATGCCTTTTGCAAGATCTTAAACAATTATTGCCCTACTAAACTTGGTATCCTAACTGACATTGATCACCTTCACCATCGAGCTCAATAGTATAACTGATATCAGTCACTCTAATACGAACATCGATGACTATGGATTCCCTAACCTTTCCAAAACCTACCCAAACAACTTCCAAAACACAAACAAGATATACCACCTATACCCTGTCACTCTCTGTTGCACTCAGGTTATGAATAATGGTAATATTATCTCTTTCACTCTATCTTTACCTTTATTTTAGTTATTTATTGCTCTTTTATCTCTCAAAAGTGGATTGTCATCTCTAAGGAAGTTTCACACTTCCTGGAATAAGTGCATAGCTTGGCAGCCCACTCATTTATCTACTAACAAACATCTTATGGTAGTGCTTTCTTACTTGTAGGTAGTCCTCCCCAACCAAGGAGGAGTGCTCACAATGTTTGGATACGACATCCAGACCAATCTAGGTTCATTCTAGTCACTTATCCCTATCATTCTTTTCTATTTTCCTTTAGACTTAAAATAGATAAAATTTAGAGAAACATTTTTGGCATGCCTAGTGGGACCCTGGAGTTTTCCTTGGGTTCATTTATTGTTTTAAGCATTCATATAGGTGCATTATAGTGAAAAATTCATTTCTTACACTTTCCTCTTCACTTCTCTCTTAAAACAAAAATTTCAACATTTTATTTTCTGTTTAAAACTATTAAACTAAAATTTTATTTCTTTTCTCTTTGCCTCTAAAAGTAATTTATAATTTTTTTTACAAGTTAAAAAAGAATCTCTTATTTACTTCTTCTTATATACACATTAGGATAGTGAATTTAATTCTCTACTCCTATTTGATCTTTGTTTTCATTTGAATCTAAACATTTTAGATTTGGGTTTAAAACTTACGGCATTTCATTATTTGCTTGTTGCATATTAGCTCACCTAGTTAATTACAAGCATTATGAATGAATTATAGTACACCTATGTTACACAACCAAATCACATTCACATAAACATTTAAACTTACCTGAGAAAATTCCCATTGGGATTTCATCACCTGGTGGATCACCTTACTCTACCTAGTCATCCTACTTGGATTTCACCACCAAGGGGAGAAACCTAAACTCTAGACAGAACGTATATTTTGGATAAGTGGCCTGGCTTGGCTCTAGGTCCATGAAGTTTAGAGAACAATCTCCTATAACAAGCCATGTACCTGGTCTAACACAAATTTCTTCTTGACCACCAAAATTAACTTGAAACTAGCTCCAGATTGCTTTCTAGTACCTTCGATAACCAAATTCTCTCTTCAATATTTGATTAAGGAATAAGCCAACACAAGACTAAAAATTAATCTCTAGGGCTTAATAATTGTTTGTTATATGTTCTTATTTTGCTTTTCTATTGCCTTCTATATTTTGGAGTTGGTAAGGATGTTTTCCTATTGACTCATAAAATTAATACTATGTCTGAAACTCAGTTTGTATAACCTATTACATTAGGTTTTTTGAGTGCTCTTCTTGCTTACATAGACTTCTTCCATCCTCTATTTTACCTAGATTTTACTTCTAGGTTTCTAAAACATTGGATTTTCTATCTCCTAGGATATCACAATGACCGACATTGGTTAACTATATTGACATTATCATACTTTATTTATCAACATCAGTTAATCCCATCGATGTCAAAAAACTTTTTCTACCAACATCAATCAAGTGATCAACGTCAGTGACTATGTAATTTTTATTTACTCAAAATAGTAAGCTAAAATAACCCACTTACCTGCACTCAAACTTAGTTTTTCCTTATTTTATGACTAATATAGGGTAATAAGACTATTTATACTTCCTCTTACATGGTATTGATGTGAGTTCAAGCCACAATTCTTACCGATTATGGAAGCCAACAACCACTTCCACCTTCCCCTCTCACTTTTGATTATGTCATGGAGCATACTTCAGATATAGAGCATACTCCCATCCCCAACCAAATTATCATTATCCTTAATGGAGATCAAGATTTCAAGAGATTTTTTGATCATAATGTGGAAGCCCTTCAACATTACCTTGATATGATCTAAACCCATAATTCTTTGAGTGACCCAATCTATGGTATGCCAATCTCTCTAATGGAGATAAATTTAGTTTTAGTTGCCTCCACTAGTTTCCCCATGGTTACCCAAAACACCACTTTGATGAGTAACCCAAATATAAACATTGTCTAAAGTTTAGCATTGCCAACTACCCAATCCCACCTAAACCTTAGTGTGAGTTCCTTACTTTCCCAACCACAACCAATTCAATCAAGTCTTACCCCATTTTAAAATTTAGTGGTACCTATTCCATCTACCCTCACACCTATAATTACCTGAGTTATGACTCACTCTTCATCAAATCTAACCATGCTAATAATCCAACCTACAATAACAACAACCAACCAAAGCATAGTCTCTAACCCAATGGGACAAGCCCCTTTTATTTTTGCACCCTAGCCTATGACTAATTATCCTTATGTTGCCCCATCGCAACCTCAACAAGCTATGTCATATACTCCCTCTACTTCCTATCAAGATCCCTATAATTTAAGAGGTATCCCCCAAACTAATCCTCCTTTAGACCTCATTAAGATGCCGATGGACAAGATGTCTAATCTAGACATCTATTTATGGTTTAAAGAATATCTTATCTTATGATCAAATATGCAATGAACCCATCGATCCTTCTGTGCCTATTTTTCCTTATCCAATCCAATGGAAATCCCTAAATTTACTCATTTACAAAGTAAAAAGGAACCAAAATAGCACTTAAAATAATTTAGATATGTTTTTTATTTAATATGGCATGAAGATGTGTTACTACTTCACACATTCCCTATGTCTCTTTCAGGTGCTACTTTGGATTTGTATAGCTCTATACCTTATCACTCCCTTTTCTCATTTACCTAACTCGCACAAATTTTCCTAAATCATTTCTCTATTAACATTTCTAAGAAGCTTTCTATAGTAGACCTTTATTATATCAGACAATTTGATAATGAGTCTTTTGCAGATTTTGTCACTCACTAGAGAAGCTTGATCAATCAAATCTCCTTCTCCTTACCCCAACCTAAGCTTATTGAGATCTTCTCAAGGGCATGTGCTAAACACATCTCATCCATGTCATTAATTCATCTTCTTCCATAACCATAAACCAATCAAATTCTTCAACTTCCCAAAATCTGACCAAGCAATTCCAACAATAGTATGAACAAAGATAATACACTCCCATTAGGGAGTCATACACATCCATTTTGGAAAAAAATATTGCAACAAGGTGTCATAACCCTTCCTAAGATCAAACCTCCTATACATTTCAACCATTCCCATCCTATCCCAACATGGTATAAGGAAGATGAGTTTTTTGGCTACCATCAACTTAAAGGCCACAATTCTAACAACTGTAAGACATTCAAGAACATTTTTCAAGACATGCTTGATAAAGGTGATCTTGTCATAGATAATCCTAATGGACCCCCTAATAAAAGTATGGATGTGTTCAAACACCCTTTTCCTAACCATTCACCCAACCAAAATAGTGTTCAAATGACTAACCCAAGTGATCATAATGTCCATATGGTTAATATGGTCTTCCTTTTACCTCTAGTTCAGCCTCCCCCTGAACATGAGTCACCCATTCTATCGAATCCTCCCCCACAATCAATGGAATTTTTTCCCATTCTTTCTCCTCATGTAGAATAAACCATTTCACCTATTCCACTCCCATATGAGGAAGAGCCTCTTTTACCACTTCTTTTACCACTAGAGGAGCCAATATTGCCAATTCCTTTTGCACCAATATTACCTATCCTCTTACAACTTGAATACCACACTATACCTATTCCAAAACATTTTGTTGAGGGTAATATCATTCCTATGTTATACCCTCTTGAGAAACCTTCCTTGCCTACCCCTCCTCTACCTATATAGAGTATTATCCCATCCACTCCACCTTTACACTTAGAGGAGTCAATATTATCTACTCCCACAATAGATGAGAGACATATTATGCCTACTCCAACTATACCACTCTTACCCCTTCTTTTACCTATGGAGGATCATACATTACCTATTTCTTACCCACATGTTGAGGGAGCAATAATACCTATGCTTTACCCCCTTGAGGAACCCTTTTCCCCTACCTCTTCTCCTATTTCTACAGAAGAAGACCATATTATGGTTCTTTCTCATCTTTGGCCCAAATTAGTGGAGACCAAAAAGTCCCTCTTTCCCAAACACCTTAGCCTTCCAAATATGTGACCGTAAGGCCAATGTCAACTTCATCTAAACCCTTCTCATGTTTGGTGAAAAGTCTAGAATTTCTTGACTCCATGAAGTTGGATCATCTATCATTTTGGGACTGACTTAAAAATACTTATCCAATGCAATGAATGTCACCATTTATTGCCAACCCTATTACTACCCTTTACCCTAAGGTCTTTGACAAAGATAGATATTCTTCACCAAAAACACCTAAATTTCAGCCATTTATGTCAAAACCCTCATCCTCATAGGAATATACCACATTAAATTAGATCAGACCCTTAGGCATAGGACCCATCTCTAGTTTAATTCATCCACATGTGAAATTAGATTAAATCCTCAACCACAAATTGGATTTTTATGGCCTAAATTATAGAAAAATGTTAAGATTCTTAGATCTCACTGATCCCCTCTTCAACCCTCAACTTTACCATCCATTTTGGGACCACACCCCTCTACTATAGTTAGAATATTGCCAACCCAAGAAAAACAAAAAGTTAAGTTACCTCCACTCCTACCTTTTCCATCGGGTAGGCATTTCATACCTAACACCAAGAAAGTTTCAATAAAACATGTAACCCCACTACCACCAAACAAGACACAATGCAAAATTACTCGTGTAATTCCTAAACAAATGAAGGTGTCCACTCCTATTACAACAACAATTGTAAGCCCACTTGCAGGCTCTCAAATATTTTTCCTATGTTCGATATTTCAATATTCCATAATAACTCTTCATCCCATTAAGCCTTATAATCCTCTTATAATGAAGCCATCTTGGTTCGATGATACACAAGTGTGTTTATATCATTGTTCACTAGACATGATACTAAGAGTTATAAAGCCCTCACAACAATCATTTGATAACACTTTGATGTTGTCACTCTCTTTGATGATATTCCCATTAACCTTCTTATTATTCCACCTTTGGAATCCATAGTGCCTCCTACTATTCCACCTAAATTCAAACCCAAAGATGTGGTCTTAACCCCTTTACCACCTCCTTCACCTACATTTCAAATCAACATAGTTAATTTGGCCACACAATCACAAAACCAAAGATATAAAGCTAAGGAAAAGGTCATTACTCTTTGGTCTCATCCCTTCACCAAAGACACTTCTCCTCCTAATCCTAATATTTCCATCTTGGGTGTTCCTAAAACAACCTCTTTAGATGTTATACAAAGATCAATGGTGAAATAACTTCACCAAACTCTTGTAAAAATGTATTTTTATGAGTTAATCCAAAACTCATCCTAACACTATCAAGATTTTATTAGTGCCTTACAAGTGTTTGAGGTAAAACCTGATGATCCTCAACCTCTTGTAGCTTTGGTCAGCTCCCTTAATTCCATCTCCCTAATTTCTTTAAGTGATTTATAAATTCCACTACAACACCCTGGAGATCAGGATTATACCTTTTTTATTATCACATATATTTATCAAACTCATGTCAAGAGAGTTATGATTGATGGGGGAGATATTATTAATATTATTTCCACCCATGCCTACAAACAACTAGCCCTTCCTAACAATTGCATGTCTCATACTGATGCAATACTTTGCTCCTTTAATGATACCATAGCTACTATGGTGGGCACTATTATCTTACATATCCATGTAATTCCACACACTATTCCCAAGCTCTTCTATGTTTTAGAAGGAGATTTCCAATATAACATACTTCTTGGATGACCTTGGATACGTGCTATGGTATGTGTACCATCAACTTTGCATCATTGTGTCAATTTTGAACATGATGGACAAGTGCGTGTTGTACCCACTGACCCATCTCTATTTAAAACATGCAACATGACTTATAGTTCCAATGATGTTCTCATTCCATTGAAAACATCATCTTCCCTACATGATACTTTTGAAGCTTCCACAAGCTCCACTCCCCCAATTACATAGATACCAACAACACAAATTCTTGACAAAGATCCCATGAAGGAGACTTTTAAATGTTTGTCACTCAATGAATATAATTTGTTGACAATAGACATGTTTTATACCCCACAAGAGTATGGAAAGATTCACATGCACCCAAATTATGATCCTCACATTGGGATGGCCATCCCTTATGGGCCTCCTAACCTTAAAACTAATTTCACATATGGGGGAATTGATCAAGCTCCTTTTGTTGACAATTCATGTTCTTCACCATAACCATTTACCTATGGATTCTCTTTCATAAACAACCCTAGTTTTTCTCACACCTATCTCTATCATGTGCCTAGAAAGGATTTGGCTTGTGTCATTATGAATAAGGTGTCCATATGACTATTGAATATCCCACTATCCAACCCATTGAAAATTCTAAAAAGAGGCATGGAGTGGGATATGTCAAACCAAATAAACTCATTAAAACTTCCCATAAACCATTTGTTAAAGAAGTAGTCTCTCCTTCTCCACCTTCTTCTCCACCATCACCTACCAAATTAAAGGTATCTATACCTCATAATTTTTTTTGAATAAATTCCATCCATTTGGGACCTCTCACCTATCATCATGGTAAGCAAACAAGGTCCTTTCCTCTTGTTCATCCTAAAATAATTGATGAAGACTCTCTAAATATTAACACTTTATAATATCAATATGATGATGCAATTCTCACCTACATGGGTGTAGATGATTCCTATATCCAATGATCTCTCATATCTGAAACACAAGCTATGTTAAATGAATCAACCATTGACATCAATCTACCCTCTCATGATAACCCTTGCATCCTCAAGATTGGCCAATCTTTGGATTCCTCTGATTATGCCACATTTCTTAATGACCATAGTGAAGCCTTCACTTGGTCTTATAATGACATGTCTAGTATTGACCCTTCTATTGTCACCCATAACATTGTCACCAATCAAGATACTAAACCTATTAAGTAGAATCTTCACAAGATGCATCCTTATATTGCTCTCTTTATCAAAGAAGAGCTACAATGCCTCCTTTTTATTAATTTTATCCAACCCATCGACTACCCATAATGGATTTCCAATATAGTTCCTATCATGAAGGTGATTGAGGGAATCCACATTTCCACCGACTATCATGATTTAAACCTTGCTTATCCAAAAGATGACTTCCCATTATCAAGTATCAACCAACTTATTGATCTAATAGTTAGCCATGAGATTTTATCCCTTAAGTATGGGTACTCTAGATATAATCAAATCTTGGTTGCTCCTGAATATCAGTAGAAGACAACCTTCATTACCCCATGGGGAACTTTTTACTATCAGGTCATGCCTTTTAGCCTGAAGAATGCTGTTATGACCTACCAATGTGTTATGACCTATATTTTCCATGATCTCCTACACAAAATTATGGAAGATTCTATGGATGACTTACTTGGCAAGTCTAAACTTCACCAAGACCACTTAACAATTCTCAAAACCATATTTACCCATATCCTCTAATATAACATTTAACTGAACCCAAAGAAATGTGTCTTTGGTATTTTTTCTAGTAAACTTTTAGGTTTTATCATTTCTCTCTATGTTATTGAAGTCAATCTTTCTAAGGTTAGATAAATCTTAGAGATGCTTCCACCTACTAATATCAAATAACTCCATAGCCTATAGGGTAAACTTCAATCAATTTTCTACTTCATTTTTGAGTTGTCAAATCATTGACAACCTTTTCACCATCTCTTCAAAAAGGAAGTTTATTTTCATTAGAAAATATATTTCCAAGAAGATTTTGATGCACTCAAATAATATCTCCTTTCCCCACTAGTTCTTAATCCACCTAAATAAAATCAACCTTTCGACCTATACATCTCCACAATAGACCATTCTCTATTTGCTATTATTGCACATCAAGATGACCAACATTGAGAGTAGGCATTTTACTACATAAGCTACACACTTATTGATTATGAGACTCAATATACCCATATCAAAAAACTTTTCCTTGCATTGGTATTTTTTCCTCCAAGCTTCACCATTATTTCTTAAATCACAAATTCTATGTGGTCACTCATACTGATCCCCTTAAATACATGCATTCTAATCTATATCACAACCAACGTGTAGCTCAGTGGCTTATGCTTCTTGCCAAATTCAACTTGGAGTTTATTTAACAAAAGTCTATCAAAGGGCAAACCATCACTGACCAGTTGGCTACCACCTCTTTACCTAAAAACCAACCTTTAAACCTTAAATTTCTTGATGAATCCATCACAATGCTCTCCACTAATGACATATCTTATCAAATGATGATGTTCTTTGATGGGTCAAAATCTCAACATGATTGGGGTGCAGGGGTCATTCTCATTCCTGTAGCTGGCAAGCTTATGCCTTTATCATTTAAACTAGATTTTGATTTCACTAAAAATAAGGTTGAGTATGAGGCTTTGATTTTAGGACTTCAAACAACTCTATTCTTGGGTATCAAATCCATAACCATTTTTGATGATTCTCAGCTAGTGGTTAACTAATTTAATGGTTCTTACCTATGCAAAAATGAAATTTTACAATGGCATAAATGTCGTGTAGATATACTATTGGGATCATTTGACTCTTATCTCTTACAAACTATTCCTTGATCTACAAACAAGTTTGTTGACATGATGGTTTCACTTGATTCACACATACCCTCTTCATCCTCTTCCTCAATAATCTATGTCACCATGCATCACTTAACATTACCCTCCTATATATCAGCTAACATCCTCTTTGTTGTAAATGAATCAACCAACCCACATGATGTATGGTACAAGCAACTCATAGATTACCTTTCCTTCTCTATCACCCCTTCTGATCTTTCCAATAATGGGAAATGTGCTTTCATAAAATGTGTCACTTGTTATACTATGCTAGGGGGACTTCTCTATAAATGAGGTTTTGATGGTCTCCTTATTAGATACCTCACTAGTACTGAGACTCCCTTCACCATTAAAGAATTCCATGATGAGATTTGTGGTGGGAATTTCAATGGTCATGTAGTTACCAAGCATATCCTTTGACTTGGCTATAATTGGCCTACACTTCATCAAGACTGTATTGATTACATTTAGCATTGCATCAAGTGTCAACAACACACTAACCTCCTTCATGTTCTAAGTCATGTATTACAAGTTGCCAAAGAATTTTAGCCCTTCTCTGAATGGGGCTTAGATATAATTGGGGAGATTAACCCTCATTCATCCCTCCATCATCATTCTATCATCACTGCCACTAAATACTTCACCAAGTGGGTTAAGGCAATCCCTCTCATCTCCACTAAAGCTTACAAAATTGTTGACTTTGTCAACCATCACATCATCTATGATTTTGGTGTCCCTCATAAAATTATAATGGATAACATGAAATCTTTCAAAAATAAGATTATTTAAAGTCTTTGTGATATATTTGGAATCAAATTAATCTTCTCATCACCATACTATCCACAAGAAAATGGATAGGCAAAAGCTTCTACCAAAACATTGACCAAAATTCTCATGATGGTAGTCAATTGTAAAAGCAAGGATTGGCACACACACATTCCTTTTGCCTTACGAGATTACCACACTAGCATTCCAACCCCTACAAGTGCTACACCTTTTTCCTTGGTATATGGGATAAATTTTGTTTTACCTCTTGAAGTGTAGATTCTTTCTCTTCATATTTTGCTATAAGACATACTTACTAACGTGACTTTCACCAAAAATGTTTGGCTCAACTTGAATTACTTTATGAGTTTCATATCATAGCCCTCAACTATCTCCAAATCTACCAAGAGAATGTCAAATGTACTTATAACAAAAATATCAAAGAGCAAGATTACAATATAGGAGATCTCATATTAAAATAAAATCAACATGTGATGACAATGGAGAAAAGCAAACAGGGTAAGTTTGCTTCTAATTGGCTTGAACCCTATATCATAACTCACAACTATGGCTCAAGAACTTATTGCTTGTCTTCTCTTAAAGGAAGGACAAAACTCAAGCCTTTAAATTCCTTACACCTATGACCATTCTTTTGTTAAAAAAAGCATCACTTCACCTTGTGTTTAACTTGAGCTCATCCCTTGAGCATTTCTATTACATTCATTTCCCTTCCTCTTCAACCTTACTCCTATACACTTAGTTAACTTATGTAGTGGTATGGTTTTGACCTCAAAGTGGAAAACTCTTAAGCCTTTATAGTCTTGTCTGTGACTAAAAGCAAAAATAAAAGGGATATGTGACAAGTTATAAACTTTCAGGTCAAGATTCTCAATGTAGACTACATTGAAGGACAGCTACGTAACTTCCCTTTGCTACTATCAATAGATTGCTCCCTTGAAGGACATCTATTTAAACTTAAAAATAAATTATTAGAACACTCCCTTGTTATCAAAAGGAAATACAAATAAAAAAGGCTTCTCACATTGATCAACTTTATATGACCTTAACCCATACGAAATCATATTGTAGGTTTCCTACATTGATAAACTTATGCACACACACAAAAAAAAAAGATTTAAGTCATGGAATTATGTATAGTATCTCTTGTGTCACCCACAATAGGGGCATATCATCCCCACTTCAAAGGTTATGCTACCCAAACATTTTTTCTCCTTTACCCCTTTTCCCTCATACTCTTTTAAGGGACATTGAACTCACTTAACATAAGGTGAACATGATGCTTCATTAACAAACACAATGGTATAAGGATATAAGGCATGAAATAGGCTCATTTTCCTAAGTCTATTTTTTGTTTTGATTATGGTCATTTCTAGTACATGAACATTCTACATTTTTATTTTCCCATCTACATCACAAGTCGATCTCTCTATTAAGATGAAAAATAATGTCATACTAACACTATCAAAGCCTACCCATTCATTTTAAGCATACACCATCACAAATATGGAAAAATGTTAAGATGAAGCTAACTAACCAACTATGCATATACCATCACATATATGGGAAAGTCTAGTATAACTCAACTAACATAATCAGCATTAACATCAAAATTAACATAGCATCATACCATCATCTATATCATCATCATCTACATCACAATCATAATAAATGCATCTCAGAATCATAACAAACAAACATATCATGCGTGTGTGTGCATGCGTGTGCTCAGAATACATGTCCATAATTACATCATCATAATATCATCTCTCTTTCTCTCAAAATATACATCTCACATCTTCAGCTTGTAGGTCGGTATACATATAACATGTAAAACCAAAAAGGCAAACTCTAACCTTCAGGGTCCTTGAGGATCTTTATGTGGTATGAAGAAGAAGTGTCATCACCACTCTCTACCCATCTACATCTATATGAACTAGAAACCATGGCATGTGACATAAACCTCTCCTACTCTCTAAACACTGAATATCTCTTAATCTATGGAAACTCTCTAATGTCCCTCTAATAATAGGCAATTTCATCTAGGGTATTAGTATATATCACCAAAGATACAATCTGTGGAGGACTCATAGCACCTGATGATGGCCCTACCTATGTTGGTCCCTATGGTGGAGCAGGAGGAGTAGCCTAACCTATTACTCTCAGACTATCCCTCTCTACTATCACTACAATCATCTAACCCTATAAGACTCTGACCTATCCCTATAGAGTTACAACCTCAACTTGTAGTACCCCAAACTTGCCCTACAACATCACAACCTACCCCTATAAGGATAAAACCTATGCCTTTGTTACATCTCATGCATGTACATCTACATCTCTCTCTCACCAACCCCAATAAATATGGTGGTGGCCTCCTGACCTCCACCATAGGATGTAAACCTACCCAATAAGTTGTATATGTTGTTATGCACCGTAGATCTGCAACACCTATCCCTACTAGTATCTCCTCAAAATTTGACCCATCTATCTCTTGGGGTAATGGTAGGGGTGCCTTTATTTCATCCATCATATGCTAAGGGAAGGAAGGAAAAATATCTTATAGTAGACTAAACTACCTCCTAACCCATGTCACAAGTATCGTCTCCAACTCACCAGCTCATCTCCCCCTAACCCATAGTGAGATCTACAAACCAACAAGCTATTGTGCCTATCCTTTAAATATTAAGTATGCCAACTAGGGTCTCCACACAATATCCATATGTATCAAACCCTGAAACATGCATATATAATAGATAATATCATGCACTATGCTATCCACTCAAGTTTGTGACATGCCCTCTCTCCACCTTCTAAAACCAACCCTAAATCTAGATATAATCATGGTAGGTAACCCCAATGGTCATGTCACTATGATGAGATCATATTACTAATATTGTAGTATATGGTTGACACCAAAATTGTATCATCATCATAGTCTCAAACCCCATAGCTTCCTATATAACTATGCTAAAAATACTAGACCCCATGTAAAAATAAATTTTCTACTCAACCACTTGTGCAAGCACACCCATCAATGCAATAAAAAATATACCACCATCTATATCTATTATTGCCTACATTGTGATCTTGATCATCATCAAGATGATCAGTCGATGTTGCTCCTCATTAGCCATATATAGTGGCTCATAGGTGAAACTCATAAAATGATAAGGCACCTCAATAACATGCTCACCATATAGTTTCACCATGTGGATATCATGCTCTTCTCTCAATCATGTAAAGATATACTCACCCTAGAGTGGTAACCGTAAAATCCTATAGATATCCTCCTAGGTCACTATCAGCTCTCTGATTGGTAGATGGAAGGTATTGGTGGTGTGATCCCACCTCTAAATCAATGTTATCATAAGGATCACATTTCAAGAAACTCAAAAATAATATCACACTCTTCCTAACCCCATGGATTCCATATGCTCCCACTCATCTAGACTAACATCCCTCCTCATACACATCAAAATTCTTGATAGACAATCTCGTAATGTCAAATCCATCATCACTTGTATCCATACACACACAACTCAAGTCACGTAATTTATAATATAACCTACCACCACCTTTTTCCATTTTCTCTAGGAGAACTAGATTGGTTTGAGGTCCTAAACCAAGCTATGTAGGTAGTGCTCAATTAACACAGGGTCTTCTGAGGTTATCTCAGGCATATACTGACCTAACTAACTACCCTACTCTTTTCTCTCTACCTTAGGCTTCACTACCTCTTTTTTTCTCTACCCTACGCTTTACTACCTCTTCTCGCTCTCCACCCTAGGCCTAACTACCTATCATAACTCTAGACTTCATGACCTATATTTGTCACCCTTTACACTATGTCTTATCTTTTAAGCCCTAGGCCTCTTGACCTATCTCAACCTACCTTTTACCCATTTTCCCTAACAAACTTTTAAATCTTTTTCCTAGGATCTAGGAGAACTACATTGGCCTGAGGCCCTAAATTTAGCTATGTAGGCAGCACTAAATTGACACAGGGTCTTTTGAGGCTAGCTTAGCCATTAAGCTAGTTGACTACTTCCACTAGGGATCCAAATTGACCCTTTCTCCTATTTTACTAGTTATTCTCAATCACTAGCATCAACATTAATGTTGACATCAATGTTTTACAAGCCTAAGTATCAACTAACATCGATAGACACCTACTAACCTTGGTGTTATGTCAGTCAATGTAGGTGGACTCACCAATGTTGATGACTAGTTTAGCCCTAGAGTCGAATGACCCATCCCAAAACTACAAATTTTAACCTAAAAACCTATCCCAAATTTTCCCCCAACTTACCCTAAAACTACCATACCCTATTTCTTACCACTCTACTAACATTTTTTATACCCCAACTCTAAATTAGCCTAAAAACACCAAATAACCAAATAAATTTTTAAAACAACTAGCAGAGACTCTTACCTCATCTCTCTATCTCCTCCTCACTAGCACAACTAGCTCTTATGGTAGTGCACCTCCTACTGAGTCCCTTCCTTGCTCTACCATATTAGTCACTCTCAAAAGGATATTTTTTATCCAATCACAAGTTGTAAATGAGTTTGGTCAACCACCAAACCCCTTTTTTTCAAGTTTGGTCAGTCATCAATGTTAGCATGTTTGACATAATCTATCAATGTCAATGCTTATAAATATCAACATCAAAAAATTGACCTAATATGCTAACATTGGCACTATTTATTATCAACATCGATAATGTCATCAATGTCGACACCATGGAATTAATCCTTCACCATCAACCCCAACTTTTTAGACTTTAACCATCACTAGGGTAATTTAGAGATCACATATATATCTTTTTAACCATAACCACCAACTTGGAGATCACATATATCTCCCCAACCTGAAAATCAAAATTTGAGATCACTTACATCTCCACTCATACTTATATTTCTTGGAGATCATGATTATCTCCTCACTCATTGATCCTTTTACACAACCCTTGCATCTCTTGTCTAGAATACTTATGTTATTCTGCTATAATGGTTATTGTACACTTGCATGTATTTTTAGGTGTTTTAAATGATGAACATGCTCATCCTATCACCTATAACCTTTTTATGTTTTTTAGGGGCACTTCTTACCTCAGATACCTAGGACACATAGACCATTGGAGCTACAACTTTAATTATTTTGACCTTCTCAACTATCACTTACAAGTTGTGCTTTAGTTATTTCTATCTGAGTCCTCCTCAACCTTACCTATTCTTGAATTTATCAATGATAGCTCATCATAGTATATGCACACAACATGATACTCAATTCTCCTCCACTCACCCAATTACCTTTTTATCAACTTGGTACCTAATTCTGATTTCTCATCCATCGATTCCCATTTTGAGGGGGGATACCTCATCCAAAACTTGGAGCATATAAATCCTATTTCTATCTTGCAAACTTGTCAGTATAAATTACAAGACAAAAATGGGTAAATGTAGACACCAAATTTACATCACACTCACATGCATATCTCCCTATATATCTAAACCCCCCTTAAGCCCATTTTTCAATAAAAACAATTAGGCTCCCTGACCTATGATTTTATCCCTCACACATTTAATTAATTTAAAATAATTAATTAATTTAAATAAAAACCCCTTTTGCCACCTTACCTAGCAACCTCATCCTAATACTGATGAGTCATCTCAGGACCTAGTCCCCTCATCCTAACTACCCAAGACTTATTCTCACTTCAAAACTAAATTCCTAATAAACTACCTCCTTCTTAACCTTTTATTTTTAACATTTTTTAATGGTTTCCACACATGGAATGAGGAACAATAGAAAACAAGCCAAAAATAGTAATCTTTACCTATTCTAGGGTCATTAATGTTGATCAACCCATGGTTGACATCGACAGGATCCCTAACATCAGTGATATAAGCCAAACTCTAACTTGAAGTTTAGGTTAGTAGAAATCAATAAAATTTATTCTTACTTACATTCAAGCTCTAGGCATTCAAATTTGAACATCTTGGCTTACTATCATCTTACGTAAGTTAATCATGATCAGGAACTAAGCTCTTGAGGACTAATAACACCCACTTGTTCTCTCTATTTAGGGCATTAATTTAGACTATCTGATAGGGACCATAAATTTGGCACTTATCATTTAATCACCACTATATCTAAGTACATCACTTATTATATAGGTCTTTTAAGCATTTATTCTACTATCACTTTATATCTACTATGCCTTGTTTTACACACCCTTGACTGAACCCCCATGAGGGAGTTATAAATCTTACTTGTTTCCCCTTGACCTGACACACCAAACCTCTGACTAAATCTACCCAAACCTCTCTCTCTCTCTCTCTCTCTCTCTCTCTCTCTCTCTCTCTCTCTCTCTCTCTCTCTCTCTCTCTCTCTCTCTCTCTCTCTCTCTCTCTCTCTCTCTCTCTCTCTCTCTCTCTCTCCAACCTCCTAGACCTAATCAAAACCATTTCTTAGTCCTAAAAATGCCTTTTGCAAGCTCCTAGACAATTATTGACCCTACCAAGCTTTATAGCCTAACCAACATCAATCACCTTCACCACCAAACTTGGTAGTATAATTGATATTGGTCACTCCACTACTGATGTCAGTGATTGTGGATTCCCTAACCTTTCCAAAACCTACCTAAACAACTTCCAAAACACAAGCAAGATACACCACATGTACCCTGTCACTCTCTATTATACTCAGGTTATGAATAATGGTAATATTATCTCTCTTTCACTCTATATTTACCTTTATTTTACTTATTTATTACTCTTTTGTCTCTCAAAAGTGGACTGTCATCTCTAAGGAAGTTTTAAACTTCCTAGAACAAGCACATGGCTTGGCAACCCACTCATTTATCTACTAACAAACATCTTCTGGTAGTGTTTTCTTACGTGTAAGTAGTCCTCCCCAGCCAAAGAGGAGTGCTCACAATGTCTAAATATGGTGCATAAACCAATCTAGGTTTATTCTAATCACTTATCCCTATCATTGTTTTCTATTTTCCTTTAGACTTGAAATAGACAAAATTTAGAGAAACAATAACACCATATAGAATGACTAAAATATATATGTAAAAACTTAAAATTCAGTTTTAAGAACTATTGAGTAAACGTCTAGGAAGGTTAAGTGTGTCTCCTTTGGGAGCATGAGTTATTTTAATGAAAAAAAAATATGGTAAAATATAATTATGTATTGATTACCTCATATTAAATATATATACAATAAATAATAGATGCATTTCACATTGTATTGAAAATATATACAATCAAATGAAGGGTACAATATTATTTTATAATATTATTTTTTTATCTAGTTACCATCAATTAAGAATTAAAAAATAATACATTCATAAGAATGCCTTTAGGACCAAATAAAAACACTATGGGTTAACAATAATTCCCTTTAAATTGATAAAAAAAAAATCCTAAAAAATTCTGAACTTAATGAATAATGTGCTCTTAGATGACATAATGATATATTTTAAGAATGCGCAAGAGCATGGATAACACTAATGCATAGTGATACAATGATTAAGGGAAACTATTTTTTTAAAAAATCTATCCAAGCATTTATTTTACTATTAAAAAAAATATATATATCTTGGGCATGACATCTCAAGGGAAGATGTGTCAATCAACATTACTGAAAATAAAGGCATTATGTTATGGTCAACTTAAATTTTTTACATCAAGTTAGAATCTTCATGTATTTAGTAGGTTATTTTTATAGGTTTGTAGATAATTTATCTAAAATATATAATCAAATAACACATTTTTAGTGGAAAATTAATAATTTTATGTAAAATGTAGAGTGCAAATAAGCTTTTTGGAGACTGAAATAGTTTATTGCAATAAAACATATACTTTTAATTCAAAATACAATTTTTTCATTTATCATAAAGATAAATCCCCATCATAAGGGTTTTTGTGGATTACTTATACAAGGTGGGTGAGTGATGGTTAATGAGTCACAAAAAATAAAAACCCACAAGTTAAATTATGTTGCAAATGATTTATAACTTGCAATAATGGTTCTCAATCTTGACATTTATAAACATTAGATGTCGAGTAAACACTTCATGATTAAGTCTAATGACAAAGGCCTAAACATATTTTCACTCAATAAAACATGAATGCAAGACAACATAGATGGTTGGAGTTCATAAGTGAATATGAAATAAACAATAACTAAGTCAAGGGAACGGAAAAATTAATATCTAATGCACTTAGTAGGCATGCATATATAATTTCAATATCTAGTGTTTTGATTGAATTCAAATATATAATATTATAACAATGTCAATAAGATTAAATTTGTTTTAAAATAAAGTATAAAATGAATATAAACTCTATTGAAGACAATTTTATTGATTTTTCTTTTGATATGGATGGGTTACTAGTATTTTAAGGCATAATTTATGTATCTCTAGTTTATATTCTAAACAAGCAAGTATTGAATGAATTACATAATGATATTTATTATGAACATCCAATTATAACTAAAATGATACAAAATTGGAATAATCTTAATTTTGACAAAGATTAATGGGAATTTTTGATTTCATGGTTAAGTGCATAAATTGTAAATGTGTTAACGCTAAAATATTTCATCCTACAGGAAAATTTTACCCACATGATGTACCAAAAATAAAATGGGATATGATTTCCATGGAATTTATTGGAGTATTTTCTACGACGTGAAACCACCATGACATAATTTTGGTTGTGGTTGACAAATTGTCAAAAGTGACCCAATTAATACTAGGCAATCTCAATAATTATGCTCCCATTTATGTGATAAGGTTTTCAAAGGAGTTTTTAAGACTTCATGGTGTACTTTAATTCATTATATCTAATATAGATAATATTTTAAGTTCATGAATTTGGACCACTTTAACTTTAGTTTCTTAAACAAGGCTAAATTTTAGTTTAGCATGTCATCCTAATTCAAACAAGTAGACATAAAGGGTGAAATTGGTGGTTGAATGCATGTTCTCAACTTATGTAACGAACCAATCTATGATGTTCCAAGATTATATACCTTTGATATAATTTTCATAAATAAATACTTTCCCCTGGGTCGTGCTTATTTTATGGCGGGGGGGGGGGGGAGGGGTATTGGTATATCCCCTTATAAAACATTATTATTTTATTATTTTAATTGATTCAAATCATTTTATTACCTTTTCCTTGGTGGAAACATAAACATATTTATTTATTTATCTACTATTATTATAATATAACATATAGACTTTACATTTATTACACTTGCTAATAATTGATTATAGCTCATTCATTGCTTAGATTATATGATATTTATATTTTATTACAACATTAATTCTATATTATTATTTTGCTATCTTAATTATAATTTGGATATATATCATTTGATAGGTACTATTGGTATAGGCTAGATACATTTGTGTAGATGTAACAAAATTGTATCATTGATTGGATATGAGTACGAGAGTATACTCAAAATCAATTATGATTTTGAAAAACTTAGATTGTTCACATACTTAAAACATAACAAACATTAAATATGGTAAATAAATATGGTGTATTTTATTTTATACATTGTTGTGATTTCATTTTGCATTTCATTTTGACATGTTTTTGACTGCCTAAGTGGTTATTGGGTTTTGATTGTCAATTTTAGAGTGGGTAGGTTAATAATTTGATAGCCAAAGGCTATCACATTATTTATTCTTATTGAGTTTATCATGTTTTTATTAAAAATATTTTTTACTATTTGAATTTTAAATCTTTGATTATGTATGAGTAATCACATTAGAAACTAACCTTGTATAATAATGTGACTATTAAGACATTGACTAGAAAAGATATGATTTTTAGTGGAGATTGTTTAATAAATCCATAAGAAAATTATAAGAAAAAGGAAAAAGGTAATAATTTTTAAAATTTTAAGAAGTGGTACATAACCAATTAAAAATATTGGCATCTAATATGTTATGATTTACTTTATTACATTTTATAAAATAAAAACCATTTTATGGGTTGGCATATACATATCACATACATTTGGGTTATAAATCACAAATAACATATGAAATTAAATTTATAACACTTACAATATGTGGTAAACATGGTAATTATTGTTTTATAAAATAATTAAAAACCATTTTGCATATTATATTTTTAAAATTCTTTGTTGAAGTGTATGTGGTCTCAAACCATATCATAAACATGGTAAAGTGGATCATGACCCTTGGAATTTAAATTTGTTTTTTAATTAAACAATAAACTCTCAGAAATAAATAAAAAGGTGAGAAAATATTTTTTTAGAGGATAAGAATGCATTGGAAACCTCTAATATTCCTTGGGAACATTTTATACCACACTTTGACCATGGTTCAACTAGGTTAGTTAGAAAATTAAGGTTCCTTATAAATGATAAGAGAGTTAAAATTAATCATTTCTAGCCATAGGAAAAAAATCATTAGTGAAGCCCTATTGGAAATAAGTTAAGGATATTTTTCATGAGATTGATTAAGAACCATGATATTTGCGTGAATATTTTAGTCGAACATGTAGTCAATTGGTTGAAAAATATACATTGAATAAAGAATAAAGAGTTGAATCTTTGAGGGTAAGATTACTTAACCTAATTTTCAGTTTTGTTGAGTTGAAAGAGGAAATATTAATGGAAGTATTAGTTATCTTTGGAAGAATTGAATTTGTGGTTTTATTACATGAAATTCTCTTATTAGAAGTGGAGTTTATCATCCATAAATTTTTAAATAAGAGGATAAGTTGTAGTTGTTGGTTGTCATGAAAAATAAAAGGATAAAATGGGAAAGTAATGAAAAATATAGATTAAATAAGAATAAAAAATCATGATGTGTTTGAGGGGTTGAACACCCCATTTTTGATATGACATCATAAAGAAAAAGCAAGGGTTTTAATCTTGATTCTCTCCATTTTCCTCTTCCTAAAGTCAATAGTAAAAAGTATGAGTTAGATATTTATAAAATGCAGACCTAGAAATATGTTATTGGATTTGAATATATATACTTGTCATAAATTAAATACATTCAAATTATGTATTAAAAATATGTGTAAATAAATTAAATCATAATAATTTTAATACTTTCATATATATTTTTAGGCAAGAGGATATGACATCTCTTATGAACTAGACTATAGCTCTGTTTGTACATAATATTATGACTATGATGAAAATTAAATATTGTATTTTATGTTATTGGTGTGAGAAAACATGAAAATAAGAGAAATTATATTCTTTAATGATTTTCATTATTATGGACAATGGTCATTAAAAGCTAATTAAGAAATAATATGGTTAAAATTCTAAATTGTTTCTTGTTAATATCTACAAATAACGAATATTAATATGA